>CM035837.1:280147040-280659540 GCA_020510985.1 Pholidichthys leucotaenia | reverse complement strand
TGTTTTACAGTATTTACTGCTGTTCATAAATAATTAGCGTTTCTATTCCTATTTTTTATGTATGTATAAGGGGCATTTACATTTAAAAAGGTTGTAATTTAGTTCAAGTACATTTTTGCATGTGATAGTCAAATTTGATCACAAACATAATTTTCCAACCACAAAATTGTGGCTAATGAAAAGGCTGAGTGGCTAGTAACTTTTGAAAATCACTAGCCACAGTGGCCGGTGAGCAAAAAAGTTAATGTCAAGCCCTGGTTATAACATGTGTCACTTTTAAAATGTTGGGTTTTTTTACAGCTGGATGTGGATATGCTGCAGTCTCAGTGATAAATCCTACCACTGCGATCACATTCTTTACACTCTGCAATAAATGAATAAACAGATCAAAATCTCATGTTTAATATTCCAGACTATCAGAGTTAAACATATGCGATATGATAATGCAAAGGAAAATGCATAAACACACGAAGACATCCTTAATGGCACACTACACCCTTGAAAGATTTATCAGAGAAATGATTGTTTTGGACAGCTGAGTATGTTTAGAAAATGCTAATGTAACTTTTGACTCCCAAATATTGCTACAAAATGAGAAGTGAGCACACTGATACGGCCCCGGATGAAATGAAATGCATCAGGCAGCTTCTGCGTCTCAGTGCTGTAGATAAGGCCTCAGCTACCGCTTCGCCAGAAAACGCCTGTGGTAGTTTGATTCTTGAGATGGACGGCATGTTGCTGCGATTTCAAACGAGTGGGAGACTGGCTGTTCCCAGAGCAAAGCTAGCGCTGACTCAGGCACTCTAACCCCTGCGCCCCAAATCACACAGCAGCGTTAGCTGCCAGAGGAAACAATCAAGGAAACACATCAAAGTTCAGTCTCTGGAGCTGATCTGCTCACATGCATGCCGACAATATGGGCACACGCATGGACGCAAACACATTCATTGAGCCGCTCGCTAATTGCACATGAATACTCTGAAGCATGACTCATAATGAAAGAGCAATTAGGTCTTTATTGCTGGCTTTGAATCAAACGTAGCTCTGACTCGTATGCAGGGATGCCGCTTTCAGCAGCTGCAGGCGAAGCACGTGCTGCACCATCTGATCCGACAGCCGGACCTCGGGGAGGATCCGTGGGCTTCCTGCCCACCTGAGTGTCGCTACCCTCTCCCACTCCTTTTTGTTTTTGTCAGCCATTTCTCGTTTACTCCCCAGCCTTCCTGCTCCTATTAGTGGTGCAGTCGTGTGTGACATTGGTTGGGATAGAATCCAAAACCTGGGCCAGAGTCCAGAACCAGCGTTGTGCTTGACTCCTGATTCGGGCCGTGTGTGCGTCTGTATATGTGTGTGTATGTGTGTGCGAGAGCATAAATGTGTTTCCCATACTTTGTCGGCTTTATTAATGCGTCTTGTGTCTGATGTGAATAATGTCGTTGCAGGACGGTTTCAGCCTCCATCAATCAAGAGCGCCAGTTCTGTTTGTCTCACGTCTTGTCGACATCTTGTCGACATCAGACGACGGACAAGTGTGACATGTGCATGCATATTGATGAATCCATTAAATCATTTATTCACAAGCCGATTTACATAGCAAAGCAGAGAGGGCCCCAAATCAAAGAGATTTCAAAACATTTTATGAAATTTGAAAATTAAATGAGACAAGCTGTTTATTTCTCAAGCATAATGTAGCTTTTGGCCTTAAACTTCATTTAAATCCTAATTTCTTCATTAGGCAAATATGAGAGCGCCTGCTCCAGCTCTAATGCAATTTGCGAAACGTCTCTAAAAAAAAATTGAACATTGTACACCGGCATGTGAGAGCATGCATTAAGCACAGCCTCAGAACAAATCAACATATTCATAAGCATGGATGTGCGCACACACACACACACACACACACACACAATGCAAAGCTCCCCCCATATTAATCTCCGTCTTGGCTGGGACTCACTAAAACGTTATCTACTTGTCTGGTTGTCTCTGGCCTCGAGGGAGGAGCGTGCATGTGGCGCAGGCTGGCGGAGCCGAGGAGGACAGTTGGGATTTGTATGCGGCGGGAGGCACCTTTAGGAGGAGCGTGCCTGGTCTGTCTGACGCGCAGTGGTCCTCAGCGGGGAGGGAGCAGAAGCCTGCTCGGCTGGAGGAAAAGACTTATGAGCTTTATTGATCCCAGCCTCATATGGCGGGCGGGCGGGTCGCTCCCTTCTGAGTCGAACAGAGCTTTGGTTGACATCAAAAGGCGCCACAGGTGCGACGGGGGGGAGAATTCATCAGTGTCAGGGAGTAAATTAAAAAAGATAAGCTCAGTGGGGGCATTTGTTTGTGTTTAAATGATGATGATGATAATAATAATGTATTCTGATATCAACACGGCACAACAACGCACACGTTGTTGTGACTATGAAACACAGAGTGAGGAAACTCAAACTCTAAAAATATGCCACTATGCTGAACATAAACCACAAGAGATGGAGAATGATATTGATCCTGATAACCACTTTTTCAATAATATTCATAACCACTGTGAATATTACACTGAAAAGCAATTCAAAAGTCAAGTGCAATTAGATGGTAAACTGTCAATAATACACTTCAATAGCAGAAGTCTTAACAAAAACTTCTCACAGATTCAGGACTATTTAAAACAGCTAAACAGAAAATTCACAGCTATTGCAGTCTCTGAAACCTGGCTTAATGCAGACCAGGCTCCCCTGATGGCAATAGAGGGATATCAGATGTTTAACATTAACAGATCTCAAAAAAAGGGTGGTGGTGTTGCACTGTATATTGATGACCTATATAGATGTAAGCTTGTAAATGAAATGTCCTCAGCACTACCAGGGATTCTGGAATGTGTTACTGTTGAGATTGACCTAGACAAAACAAAAAATCTAATCATAAGCTGCATATACAGAACGCCGGGAACTTGCATTGAGACATTCAGAGATAAATTAGTCGAGCTGTACAATAATATTACTAGTAAGAAAATGGTAGCAATTTGTGGAGATTTCAATATTGATCTACTTAATCCACATCAACAAAATGTAGTTACAGAGTTCATGAACTCTATGTACAGCATGAGTCTATATCCCACAATAACACATCCCAGTAGAATCACAGCTCACTCTGCTACACTTATTGACAACCTGTTTGTCAATGTTCTCGACAAGAAAATAGAAAGTGGATTATTGATAAATGATATAAGCGACCACTTGCCAATCTTTGCACTTATCCATGGCCACACGGGGCCCAACCCAGAAAAAATCTCAAAATCGTTCAGACACAAATCACCAAACGCAATCAGTTCTTTTAAAGAGGACTTGCTGAAGCAAGACTGGACAGAAGTCTATGTATCAGATGTAAATGAAGCCTATGACACATTTACAAACATTGTAACCACTCTTTATGAAAAAAACTGCCCATTAGTTAAAAAAAAGCTTAAACACAAATTTACTGACAAACCATGGCTAACCAAAGGACTACAAAAGGCGTGTAAAAAGAAAAATTTATTATATAAAGCTTTCATAAAGAAAAGGACAAAAGAAGCAGAGCAGCGGTATAAAACATACAAAAATAAGTTAACATATATAATAAGATGTAGTAAAAGAGACTATTACAGTAAAGAACTGGAAAAAAACAAAGACAATATTAAAAATACATGGACAATAATCAACAGTATCCTTGGAAATAAAAGCAGAAATACCAGCTACCCAACTAACATTCCAAAAAATAATAAATCGACTCCGAATGTGAATATAGCTTCACCTGCAGATGAATTTAATAATTTTTTTGTTAACATTGGACCTAAACTGGCCCGAGAAATACCCACTACGGTGCCAACAGGTGATTCAATATGCAATAACACTGCTGTAAAAGACACCATCTTCATAAAGAACACAGACGAAAGAGAGGTCATTGAAATTGTTAAATCGTTCAAAAGTAAAACATCTACTGACTGCGATGGTATTGATATGCTACTAGTCAAAACTGTTATCGAATGCATAGTGAAACCACTGACGTATATCTGTAACCTGTCTCTCCAATCAGGTATATTTCCCAATGCAATGAAAATAGCTAAAGTAATTCCGATTTACAAGACAGGCGACAGAGGGGAACTCTCCAACTACAGACCAATTTCACTATTACCGCAATTTTCCAAGATACTTGAAAAAATATTCTATGAGAGAATTGACAACTTCATACTGAAGAATGATTTATTGTGTGAGCAGCAATATGGGTTCAGACACAAAAGGACAACAGCATATGCCTTAATGGAATTTACAGAAAAAATATCAACAGCCATTGAAAATAAAGAGTATTCAGTTGGAGTATTCCTGGATCTTAAAAAAGCATTTGATACAGTAGATCACAATCTATTATTAAAGAAACTACAAAATTGTGGTATCAGAGGGGTAGCACTGTCCTGGTTAAGAAGTTACTTAAAGAATAGATATCAGTTTGTATGTGTTAACAACAAAAACTCAGAGCTACTGAAGGTCACCTGTGGAGTCCCACAGGGTTCAGTTTTGGGACCATTATTATTCAATATGTATATAAATGATATATGTAAAGTTTCAGAAAAAATGGACTTAATATTGTTTGCTGATGACACTAACCTGCTATGCAGTGGAAACAATTTGGAACAACTTCTGGATACACTCGGAAAGGAATTAGGAAAGCTGAAACTGTGGTTTGATTCAAACAAATTAACGCTCAATTTAAGCAAGACAAAATTTATAGTCTTTAACAACCATCACAACTACCCAGTACCCAAACTCAGTGTAAATGGTGTAGAGATTGAAAGGGTATCCGAAACTAAATTCCTTGGAGTAATAATTGATAACAAACTGTGTTGGAAGCCACATATTAATTATATAAAAGGTAAAGTATCCAAATCAATTGCAATATTACACAGAGTGAAAAATTTGCTGAATCAACCCACACTATACACCTTGTATCATTCATTAATACTCCCATACATGACATATTGTAATGAAGTATGGGGAAATACATATAAAACAAACATATATCCACTCTTTATGCTTCAAAAGAGAGCTATTAGAATAATCAACAAAGCGGCTTACAGGGATCCAACAAACCCACTTTTTCTTAAACAAAAAACTCTCAAGTTGAAAGATCTGATCGACTTTAAAACCGCAATAATAATGTTCAAAGTGAAGAATCTATCACTGCCCGCAAATATCCAAAAGTTGTTCCAAACAAGGGAGAAACGATATCACTTCAGAGGAACATGTATATTTCAAAAGCCTACAGTGAGAACAACCACCAAGCAACACTGTATTTCAGTGCAAGGTGTCAGATTATGGAACGATTTTGGACCTGAATTAAAATCATGTACAAAGCTTGGACAATTTAAACAAAAACTAAAGGAAGAAATACTCCAAACATATTTACAAGACGACATGTAAACTCACATAAGGATTGACATTTCCAGCCTGTGTTGTGTTATAGCTTAGTTTTTCTTTTTTCTCTGTGACACCATGTCTTAGATTTGTTTTTGAATAGTAACCGCTTAACTTAGACTAGCTCAGTTTTCTTTTTCTCTCAGTCATATTTTGTCTTAGCCTTGTTTTAAATTGTAATCGCTCTTGTCTTGTTTTCTCTTTTTTCTCCTTTGAATTCTCGGATGGAATATGGGTGGGCAATATAAGCTGCGGCTTCAGCCATCACCCATTTCGGATAACTCACGTGGAATTGTATAGTAGAAGGAGTCTTTGTCTAATTTGACCTTGTTGTTATATTATACAGTTTCTTTTAACCTGTAATGTACTATCCGAAATAAATAAATTCATTCATAAATTCATTCATTCACGTGACGCTCCGCCAACTCCAATGGCGCAGCGTCGCTGATCATTTCACTTCCCCATCGCTGTAGCAAGTTGCTGCCCGCAACGCCTGACGACAGTCTTTCCTCCACCGGGATCATGTGCTGCACGGGTCAATCTAGGGCTGTGCGATACAACAAATAAAAACGTCTGTTGTTTCATCCAACACTGTCATCTACATCGGGATTTAAAATGCGTATACCGTGTTTCTTCTTCAGCAAAACTCCTCACACGCCGCCAGTGCACCGCAGCAGAGCAGCTGCGTGGGCGAGTGGCCTGGCTTCATTCTGATGATAAGCACAGCAGCTAACGCCAATCTACTGGTTTGGTCTGATAGCCGTTGCTTCCGTGTGTCAGGTACGTGGGATTGTTTCCCACTGTGCTGCTCCAGACAGGATAGTCCTGTAACCCCATCTTAATTGGAGGTAAGTCACGTTAACACCATCTCACTTTGATTAATAAACAGCAAATGCTAAATGGCAATGCTAAGTTGTCACTAAGAGTGTATCAGTCCATCATTTCTTAGTTTTTTCTGAATTTTTTTTTTTTATTAAAGCTGCAAATGTCAACGGTATGGAAGTAGTTTTCAGGACCTAATCGCCAGAGCTTAGCTTGTGAGGATTTATTAGCAAAAAAGGAACACATGCACACTGGCTGGAAAAACACAGCGTACATTTAAAAAAACAAACAAACAAAAAAAAAAACTCAGCTCAAAGAAACAAAATGACAAGACTAGACACAAAACAGGAGGACGCCACAGTCTGCTGAAGGACGGTGTTTAAATACACTAGACAAAATTACAAACAGGTGTGCGTGATCAGGAAGTAACGGAAACCAATAATAACTGACAGCTGACACATGAGGAAGACAGAGGTGACAGGAGGGGCGGGGCTACACAGACAAACACCAGCAGGGGAGACCACATAAAGCTAGACCGCTCACTGGTTGGCGGACAACAGCGTCGCCATGGCAAATCGGCGCTGACTTCCGGTAGTGGCAAGAAGCTGTGGCGCGCTATTTGATCCTTTCAAAACACATTAACTTCAAAGTCTCCAAACAGTGTTTGATGACACGCTTTGTGTTGTTTCATCACACCAACTGATTGAAAAAGATAAAAACAAAGCACAAGGCATCTTTCTACGACAATCACACTCATATAATAGCAAACACAGAGCCTCCAGTATCCTTCATATTTAGCCTCTTCACACATTCTGCCTACATGAGGCTACAACAAACAGAGACCACCACACAATGACACATGCATAATGATTGCTGAATGCTGATGCAGTGATTGTGTCAATAAAAACATTTCATACTTTCTGCAACATTAGTGTTTCACTTACCCTGTTTCATGGGCTCTAGAAAATATTCGAACCAATGCCAAATAAGAAATTTTGTTTTTTAAACAATTTTTCTCCAATTCAAATTGTTCAGTTGGACTTAAAATGCAGCACATGCAGTAATCAAAAATTCCAAATTATGTTTTAGTGTAAAGAGGGATAGAAAATTCACCTCAAGGGACTTGGTGGTGTAGTACAGGGACTTGGTGTTTCGGCTGTGGTTTACATGCTGGGCTGCTACGCCAGCGACCCGGGTTCGATTCCCCGCACAGCCATCTTTCCAACTGGCATGCCAGGTCTGGGACTCTGGGTGTCTAATTAATTCGGTACTGTTGCCAGCAGTACTACAGTACAAGAGTACTGTAGGAAATATATATTTCACAATGAAATTTCATGAACAATTTACTATAAAATGCCAGCTTTAGGGCAAAACCAAAATGTTTGAAACTTATGAAGTAGCCTATTTTCTAGCGTGCCAAAATTGTTTAAGAAAAGCATTTTGACGATATGAAATGCATTGCTTTTTAAAAATCTCACCAAAAGTGTACTTTTCTACATAATTTTCACAAAGTGAACAAATTACTAATTTTCAGTGCGTCCAAAGGCTTCAAAATATACAGGAGTTTTTGCACAAAATAAAGGAATTTATAGGCATTGCTGAAAATACTAAGGATATTGGAAGTCACTGATTTCTAAATAGAACTGTTTTAGTAAAGGACTTCCTCACAGACACTTCGTTCGAATCTGACACCACGTCTTGCCACTACTGGAAGTCAGCTCCTATTTGCCGCCTCTCAGCGGGCAATGAGTGGTCTAGCTTTATCTACGTCATTGGGGGAGACGCCAAACATGAACAGGGGATCAGGAACAACACAACCATGACAAATAATAATAATAGCAAACAGAGAATCATGCAAAACTAGACTCAAGCCCACAACTAGAATAAAGAACGTAACATAACTATAATGATGAATAATACTAATACACTAGACTAAGAAGAAACCAAATAAAGACATAAATACACAAGACAGAATAATCATGATGACAACCCAGGAAAATAATGATAATGATAAACACAGAAAATAACCAGAATAAACTTAAAGTGTGAGCATGATCCACCGTCCACACACAGGTTCTAACAGCAAAAGTTTGTCATAGCTGCACAAAAACAAAATAAATGTGTTGGAGGAGCAAACTGCCTCTTAATGTAATTTGTTTGATTTCTAATCATTTTAATTAGTCAAATAGTGCTAATAAAGTTGAAATCATCACATGTATTTTTACATTACCTTTTGCACCTTTGATTTTCAGATCATGGCCAATCTGAAATCTTTTTACAAACAGGTTAAATCAGACCAGAATGGCAGTCTTCAATCTGTCATTTATTGAATTTGTAGAAATTTGTTCATTTTGTAAAACTGATTTTTTTCAGTAATTTAAAATGTAAAAAAAAAAAATAATCAGATGGTCCTTTTTATGTGATTATCTAAGCTATAGAATATACAGAAAATATATATCATGATATATATCATTATTGTGATATACAGTGGTGTGAAAAAGTGTTTGCCCTCTTCCTGATTTGTCATTTTTTGTGTGTTTGTCACACTTAAATGTTTCAGATCATCAAACAAATTTAAATATTAGACAAGGTAACACAAGTAAACACAAAATGCAGTTTTTAAATGAAGGTGTTTATTATTAAGGGTAAAAAAAAAAATACAAACCTATATGGCCCTGTGTGAAAAAGTGATTGCCCCCTAAACTTCATAACTGGTTGGACCACCCTTAGCAGCAGCAACTGCAATCAAGCGTTTGCAATAACTGGCAATGAGTCTTTTACAGCACTGTGGAGGAATTTTGGCCCATTCATCTTTGCAGAATTGTTGTAATTCAGCCACATTGGAAGGTTTTCGAGCATGAACCGCCTTTTTAAGGTCATGCCACAGGATCTTAATTGGATTCAGGTCAGGACTTTGACTAGGCCACTCAAAAGTCTTCATTTTATTTTTTTTAAGCCATTCAGAGGTGGATTTGCTGGTGTGTTTTGGATCATTGTCCAGCTGCAGAACCCAAGTGCGCTTCAGCTTGAGGTCACGAACAGATGGCCGGACATTCTTCTTCAAGATTTTTTGGTAGACAGCAGAATTCATGGTTCCATTCACCACAGAAAGTCTTCCAGGTCCTGAAGCAGCAAAACAGCCTCAGTCCATCACACTATCACCACCATATTTTACTGTTGGCATGATGTTCTTTTTATGAAATGCTGTGTTACTTTTACTCCAGATGTAATGGGACACACACCTTCCAAAAGTTCAACTTTTGTCTCGTCAGTCCACAGAGTATTTTCCCAAAAGTTTTGGTGATCATCAAGATTTTTTCTGGCAAAACTGAGACAAGCCTTTATGTACTTTTTGCTTAGCAGTGATTTTCGTCTTGGAACTCTGCCATGAAGGAAATTTTTGCCCAGTCTCTTTCTTATGGTAGCGTTATGAACACTGACCTTAACTGAGGCAAGTGAGGCCTGCAGTTCTTTGGATGTTGTTGTGGGGTCTTTTGTGATCTCTTGGATGAGTCATTGCTGTGCTCTTGGGGTAATTTTGGTCAGCCAGCCACTCCTGGGAAGGTTCGCCACTGTTCCATGTTTTCGCCATTTGTGGATAATGGCTCTCACTGTAGTTCGCTGGAGTCCCAAAGCTTTAGAAAAGGCTTTATAACCTTTTCCAGACTGATAAGTCTCAATTACTTTGTTTCTCATTTGTTCCTGAATTTCTTTGGATTGCAGCATGATGTCTAGCTTTTGAGGATCTTTTGGTCTACTTCACTTTGTCAGACAGGTCCTATTTTTTTGTAACTTTGATTTTTATTCATTTTTCATCATACATATTACATTCAGATCACAGTCTCTATATTTTAAAAAAAAGGAGCTAGAAGAAGAAAAGAAAAAAAGGGGGGGGCCAATGTTGGAGCATCAAGTTTTTAGTTTCCATCTCTTAATTATTCTGTTTTTTTCAGTGTCTTTGATTATTCTTTCAATTTCTGTCTCGTTGTTGCACTTTGTAGTGTGTCCATTTCCACCATTTTTTTTTTCATATTGTCCTTCATGCATTCTTTGTCGATATGTTAGTTTTTCCATTAAACGTATATCTTCAACAATGTCTGTCCATTGCTCTTGGTCAGGAAGAACTTCTGATTGCCATTTTCTTGTGATTGTTTTTTTTCATGCAATCAGCATGATTTTAACTAAATATCTGTCCTCAGCCTGTATTACATTGTCTCTTTTAAGATCACATAAATACATCAAGTTACAGTTCATTGGTATATTATATCCTAATATCCTCTGTATTGTCACATGTATAGATTTCCAGAATGATGAGATTTTGCAGCATTTCCAAAACATATGCGAGTGGTCTGCATTTTGAGCCCCACCTTTTGGTATTTGTATATTTTCTTTGGATCTGTGGTGTAATGAAATAGCGAATCAGATTTTTCCATCCAAATTCCCTCCATGTTCTTGAACTTGTTGATGTGTGTTGTGTTTTCCATATTTCTTGCCAGTTTTCTTCAGTTATGTTTAAATTTAGTTCTTTCTCCCATTTCTCCTTTATATAGTTACTTGAATGTTTGTTTGCCTTAAGTTTCTGATATAGCTTTGAGATAATTCTTATTTTATTTCCTGCATACAAGCTTAAAATGAATTGTATAATCTCACTCACATCTGTGTGGAGGTTATGTCTATTCTTCCTCATATAATAATCTCTGATCTGCAGATATCTGAAGAATTCAGATTTTTCTAGTTTAAATTTTCTTCTCATGTTTACAAAACTCCCGAAATCTTTTTTTCCCATATTGTCCCATGCTGTGATCCCCTTGTTCACCAGATTTTTGTATCCCCTATCTTGCTTTGCCGGTTCAAACTGACTGTCAAATGCTACCCATTTCAATAGTTTTATGTCCTCTTTTATATTATACTTTTGTACTATTTTATACCACAGTTCCAAAGTAAATTTAGTGATTGGGTCTATTTGTTTGATTTGCTTATATGCATCCTTATCTCCTATTATGCTTTGTACTGGGAGTCCCTCAATTTCCTTTTCCATTTCTTTCCATTTTGCCTCGTATCCTCGGTCGCACCAACATATGATATATCTTATTTGTGCTGAGTAGTAATATTCCTTTAGACTTGGTAGGCCCATGCCTCCTTTCTCTTTTGGCAATTGAAGAGTTTTATATTTCACTCTTGGCTTTTTACCTCCCCAAACAAATCTCGATATCATCCTGTCCCACTTTGAGAACTGGGCACCAGGAATATCTGTTGGTAGAGCCTGGAAGAGGTAAAGCAGTCTTTTTTTTTTTTTTTTTGTTACTTATTTGTACCCGTAGGTAGATTTGGTTTGCAGTCTGGTGACAAGCCACCGGCTGCTGGTCGCTGCGTGCGCGAGCGCCCTAAACCTACATGTTTTTGGTATGCGGGAGGAAACCGGAGAAATCCCGGAGTAAACCCACGCAACACGGGGAGAACATGCAAACTCCACACAGCTCACTGTTGGTCGGGGGCTGGGATGGAACCCATCTCATGATCCCCGCGATCCCCCGGCCGAGGGTAAAACTGTGCTGCCACAGTGCTAAACCACTGCGCCACCGTGCAGTCTAGGTTGTATGCTGATTTTGACTGTCTTAATTTTTGAATTCAGATCCATATTTAAGATTGACCATCTATCAATATCTTTTTTTTATTTCTTGTTATAATCTATCATAGTTTGCTTTATAGATTTTGCTTAAATCTTTAGGTATGTTCACTCCAAGGTATTTTATTTGTTTTTGTTTCCAGTTTAGTTTGATCTTATCAGTTATCTGGTTTAAAGGGTTATAGTGGAATGTCAGTATTTGTGTTTTTGTTATGTTTATCTTGTATCCTGATAATTTTCCAAAATTTTCTATCAAGTCCATCATTTCCATTACTGATTCATCTGGTTGTTCAAGGTAAATTATAATATCGTCTGCAAACAGCCCAATCTTGTGTTCCACTCCCTTTATTGTTACACCTTTTAATTTCTTATTTTGTCGCATCGCTTGAGCCAGTGGCTCTATGAACAGAGCAAACAAGGTGGGCGATAGGCAGCATCCCTGCCTAGTTGATCTTTGTATATTTACTTTGTCTGTTAAGCTACCATTTATCTCGATTCTTGCCACAGGTTTTTGATACAGTGTCTTTATGCATTGCACTGACTTTTCGTTAAATCCAAAGCGTTCCAGCACATTATATAGGAACATCCAATTAACCCTATCAAATGCTTTTTCTGTGTCTAAACTCATTATTACTGCGCTTTTCTTTTCTTTATGTATTTGATTAATAATGTGTATTGTTCTCCTGATATTATCATGTGTTTGGTGTCCCTCTATGAAACCAGTTTGATCATCCTCTATCAGTTCCGTCAAGAATGTCTTTATTCGTTTACAGATAATTGTTGTATATATTTTATAATCCACATTTAATAAAGAGATTGGCCTATAGTTTCCGCATTGTTCCCTATCTTTCCCTGGCTTTAAAATAACTGAAATAATGGCTTCGTTCCATGATGGAGGTATTTTGTTGTTGTTTAATGTCCAATTAAATGACTTTAGGAGCTGTGGCGTGAGTTCTTCTATAAACAGTTTATAAAACTCAGATGGGTATCCGTCACTACCTGGTGATTTACCATTTTTTAGTGACTTAATCACATCTTTAATCTTTTGTGTTGTTATTTCTGCTGTTAGCTTTTCATTTTGTTGGTTTCCTATTGATGGCAAGTCCAATGTGTTTAGAAATTTTTTAATATCCTTAACATTTGTCTCTTCAGGTTGCGAGTATAGTTCTTGATAGAATTTATGGAATATTTCTTCGATGTTTTCTGGGGTAACTGTGGATTTATTTGTGATGGGGTCCTTAATCTTATATACATTATTCACTGTTTGTTGTTTTCTTAACTGTTTTGCCAGCAGTTTTGTGGCCTTTGGCCCCGTTTCATAATATTTTTGTTTTAAGTATCTATTTTTCCTTTCAATTTCATCTATTTGTATTTCTTTTATCTTTATTTTTTCTTCCTTAATTTCTTGATATATTTTTGGGTCATTTGTGTTTTGATGTTTACGTTCTAATTCCCTCAGTCTCTCACATCTTTGTTCATATGATTCCAGTTTAGACTTTTTTGCTTTTCCTGATTCAACAATTAATTTACCTCTTAACATGGCTTTTAGTGCGTCCCATAGTATTGTTGGGTCCACTTCTCCATACTTCTCCTCAATATATTCATTTATGTTTAACTTTATTCTTTCTTTCATTTTTTCATCATTTAATAGTCCTACATTAAGTTTCCATGTTGTTTGTCGTTTTCTATTGTTTAAATATATTTCCATGTATATAGGATTATGATCTGATATTTCTGCCCCTCCAATCCGACAGTTTCTCACCCTGTGTCTGTCACCTTCATTCATAAGGAAGTAATCTATTCTAGAGTGTACTTTATGGACTGCTGAATAATGTGTATAGTCTTTTTCGAGTGGGTGCAGGTCCCTCCATATGTCTACCATACCCATTTCTGCCAGTGAAGTTCTTATGAACTTTGTTACATGTTTTTTTGTCTTCTTAACACTTGTTGTATCAACTTCATGATCCATGACAGCATTTAAGTCTCCTCCACAAATTAGGACTCCTTCACTGTGTGTTGCTATGAGATCAAACAGATGTTGAAAAAAACCCTTGTCACTTTCTGGTGGGGCATAGATGTTCACTAATGTGATCTGCATACCATCTATTCTTCCCTTTACTATTACATATCTGCCTTCTTTATCCTGGATTTCTTGTTCACATTCAAATAGTATTTTATTTGAAATTAGTATCATAACCCCCCTTTTAGTTCCTCCCTTAAATGAACTGTAGTAGGAGTTCTTATAGCCAAATCTCTTTAGTTTCTCGTGTTCTGTCTTGTTCAAATGTGTCTCTTGCATAAATATAATTTCGGCTTTTTCCTTCTTGAATTTTCTTATTATTCTTTCCCTTTTAACAGGTGGGTTCAGACCATTCACGTTTAATGTCATTATCTTAAGATTTTTAATCATATTCATGTTTTTCCTTTTTTTTAACTTGTGCTCCTAGCCCCTTTAACAACAAAACTAACACATATATGTACAAAAACACATTAACGAATCTTGACCTCCGCACTTTGGGCCTTTCTTCTGCTCACTGGTCCCTGTTGGAGGGTGGAGGGAATGTCCTCACCGAGTGAGGGGCCCTCCCTAGACCTGTAGTTACTATCCAAGTAATAGTCATTAGTCTAGAAATGTCCAACAAAAATCACTTTAACCTCTCCTAGCCGTTTGTTTCTCTTTTACCTTGTCTTCTTGGCCTTCATTTCTTCTGTGCCCTTCTTAATCTTTGTCATAATCTAGGCTTTCCGTTGAAAACCTTGCAGTTTTTCTTGGGCTCGGTGCGCCACGTCCGTCTCCCGCCCTCTGCCGCTCACTTGCCTCCACTCCGGCTGTCTCGGTGCGCTCCATGCCGCCGCTGTTCCAGCCGCTTCCTCCGGTACGCTCACCACAAAGCCTCGCTTCGTCATGTCCCGCGCTGCCTCTCTGGCCGTGTTGTAGGTTTTCATGCCGTCATCCCAATGAATTCTCATCTTTGTTAGTGGCGTTTGGAATCTAATTTTTTTTCTCTTTCAGCATTTTTTTATTGTTGGCATATTTCTTTCGCTGCTGCACAATTTCTGTTGGGTAGTCATGGTCAAAGAATATCTGTTTGTCGCCAACTCGTATCTTTTTTTTCCACGCTTGTGTCAGGATTCTTTCCTTTACGTCGTATTTTGAAAAGTTTACCACAACTGACCTGGGTGTAGAGTTTGAGTTCGGGTTCTGTGCCAAGGCTCTGTGCGCTCGTTGGATCTGCAGGCCTGTTTCATTGGGCAGCTCAAGCTCTTTTTTTAAGAACTGATCTATGAATTTCGTCACTGAGTTGCCTTCAGTGCCCTCCGGAATCCCGAAGATGCGTATATTGCTCTGCCTGGACCTGCTCTCCAGGTCGGTTATTTTTTCCTGCATCCTCTGTGTTTGTGCCGTCAGAGTCTGTAGCAGCTCACTTGCCTCGGTCTTCCAGTCTTCCAACTCTGATATTCGAGCTTGTGCTTCTACCATGCACGCCCGTTGAGTGTGCAGGTCCTCCATGTTTTCTGCTAGCTTGCGGTCCATTTCTTTTTGGAGACCCATAATTTCCTCCTTCATGTCTTTTTTCAGTTCTTCCTTAAGAGCCGTTCAATCCTGTTGGAGTTGTCGCTTGAGGTCTTTTATGTCCTTACTTATATTGGCGAAGCCAGTGTTCATAACATCGATGTTGGCATCTTCCATTTTCTTTGAAGTCTCCTCGTTTTTGTTGGCCTCGTGTTCAGCGATTTCTCCAGTGCTGTTGAAGAGGGATTCTTTAGTTTTACCCTGCTTTTGTCCGTGTGCCCGGCTTCTTCTTGTTTTCATCCCTTGGTTTATTGACCTATTTATGTCGAGTTGGCTATTTACCAAAGATTTTTAATCCGACTAGGGAGAGCTCTCTGTTTAAGCGTTATACCTCTCCGCCATCTTCCCGGAAGAGCAGGCAGGTCCTATTTAAGTGATTTCTTGTTTGAGAACAGGTGTGGCAGTAATCAGGGCTGGGTGTGGCTAGAGAAATTCAACTCAACTTTCCGAAGATGTGATGAATCACAGTTAATTTATGTGTCTGGGGGTTTTTTTTGGGGGGGGGGAAATCACTTTTTCACACAGGGCCATGTAGATTTGGATTTTTTTTTTAACCCCTAATAAACACCTTCATTTAAAAAACTGCATTTTGTGTTTACTTGTGTTATCTTTGTCTAATATTTAAATTTGTTTGATGTTCTGAAACATTTAAGCGTGAAAAACATCCAAAAAATGACAAATCAGGAAGGGGGCAAACACTTTTTCACACCACTGTAAGATTACTTACATTGCAATATGAAATTCTGGTGCTATCGCACAGCCCCAGGTCAATCTGCTGATGTCTTGTCTACTTTTAGATAACGCATCACAGTAACCAATATGACTGTTCAGCGTGGACTAGTGACAGTCCACAGTCACATCTATTCCAGGGAATAGATGTGACTGTCAACATTAAATTAAGAAGGCTGTTTCTTCTTCTTTAACCTTGTTGAAACATTTCACAAACTTGCTATATCAAAGACTGAAAAAGTTGAACAACTATTAACAAATTCTAATCTTGATTTTTTTTTTTTTTGTCTCTCTCTGGAATGTGGCTATCCCCATTAACTCCTCCATCTCTTTTTAATATACAGTAATTGACTATTAATGTTTTTAGACGGGATCGAGAGCATGGTAGGGGAGATGGAGTTATGATTTACATTAAGGATAGTATTCAGTGTACACAAATTGTTAATTTTGGAGCAGTGCTCTAATGTGTCGGAGTTAATAGACTTTCTTAACCCCTTGCACTCCGGTCAATTTTCCTAAAAACGCCAAAAAATAATGTGCCCAAAGTAAATCGAAAGCTGTTATTCAACCCTTAGCAGCATCTTCATGGGGTTGGTCTCATTTAAAAGAAAACACTTTGAATTTTTTGGCAAAAAAACATGATCTCTCTAAGTGCTCTGGCCACTGAGTTACAGTCATCTAAACATAGTGAACTTGAAGAAAATAAATTTGGCCTGGGTGTTTTTTTGGATACAAATGCTTGCAAATAACACACAGCTTCAGATCCGGGCTGGAAAATGCAACAGAAATGTAGAACCAAGTGTTATCCAGCTGAGGTCCAAATTTTGTAACAATACCACAAAAAATGAATATATTACACAGCTTTGTTCTCAGGTAGTTCCCAGGCGTTTTGGAACTGTGTCAAATAGCACAGTTTGGAAAAACGTCTGTAACTTTTGAATGATTCAATGTAGAAGCTTCATTTAGGGCTCTAATGAAAGGTGACACTCAGGGCTGTCTGTGTGTGTGTGTGGGGGGGGGGAGGGTTGTCCCCCCCCCCCCGCTACAGAGGATGGACTTCGGCCATCGCTACACAATGGATTAGCTTCATGTGGCAATGTGGGACAGCAGCGCAATCACCGCGGCTTCCCCCCCCCACCGCTACATAAGAATAGCGGGGGTGGGGGGGGCGTTCACGGTCTGAACGCGGCGAACAACCCCTTGTACAGCGGCGCACGAACTGCGTCGCGCCGCACAGTTGTAATTTACCGATCGGTCAAAAGTCATTTTGGATTACAATTTTCAGGGATAAATAATAATTTAGCTTGTAACACCTTACCTCTTCACAGCAGCAGAGTCCTTGCGAACTTCTCTTCCCCATTGTCAGACGAACGCGACGCTGGTCCGCTCGTGGATCCCGGTCAAAACATAATTCCATTATTGTGGTTTTGGCGAATGATTTACCACCTTTGTTGTTGGCCTCCGTCGGTCTATGATGACGGAAGAGAATCCTAAACATCGATTCTGCTGGAATGAGTGCAGGTCGCACTTGTGGGTGGTCTCCGTGCTGCTGGGTCTGTAGCAGGTTCTTCCAGCGTCCTTTTTTTCATCTGTTGCAGCAGTAATGTCTCTCTTCACCCAGCCCGAACTTCTATGCTTCAATTGGCTCCTGCATTCACAGTAGGCGGGTCCTCCTTCCTAGGTTTTCATTCATTGGTTCTTCAAGGTTTCAGAAACCCAATTCAAGGCTCTTATTAGTCGAATGAGAGGTCAATCAGATGAACTAATCTGTTCGCGGCTGTGTCTGCAGCTTTTATTTTCAGTGCGCGCTTGGACGCCATACACCACCTACATCACAATCTCCATCAGGATCTCCATCATGCGTCCGAGAGCGCACGAGGGCGCTCTCGTGCGCCCTCGTGTGCCCTAGGACGCAGAGACTTGCCCGCCCGCGGTACAACGGAGCACAAGAGGTTAAGAAATGTCTTTTATCGTGATTGCTCTATATCGATTACCAAATGCAAAGGATGATTTTTTTTAAATAATTTAACTGCTATTCTTAAAAAGTGTGATGCTAAAGAAGTACTCTTGATAGGGGATTTTAATGTTAATTGGTATGATGAGACATGTAGGAAAAAATTAGTAAGGAGTTTCAGCTGCCTCAAGTGGTAAAAAGTGCAACACAAAAAACGAAACCATCTCAAACTATGATAGACAATTTTTACAAACAGAGAAGAACGCATTGCAAAAATATATAACCTGATAACTGGTTTATCTGACCATAATCTTATATTAGTTGCTAGGAAGTTGTCAAAAACACGATACAGAAACTTTAAAGGCCAAATGTCACGTAATTTTTTTTTCTAAATGACAACGAATTTAGATAAAATACACATAGCTTAAACCAAATATTCATACCGGAGACCATATCACCCACCTGTATTTACATAATTGCACAAAATACACCAGGTGAAGGCCCCACCTTGCTTGCTGGCTTGTGACAGCCAGTCCAGACCACGCCCATGTTTTTGACATCACCAGTTGTACCCTGGCTGCCCTGCCTATCCACATTCACACTTATCAACATTGGACAATCATGACGGAAAGTGACAGCGATTGTGAACAAATTAGTTTAGTTTTGTCTTTTTTTTTTTGTCTTTTTTTTTGTCAGTGGTTCAGACAGTGACAGAGGCATAGAACCTTACAGGTTCGAGCCGTCCGAGACGGAATCAGATGCTTTGTCTGATGACAACAGTTCCAACGATGACCAGAGAGCAGAACCAGTGGAAAATGTCATTGAACTGGACATTAATCGCCTCCAGAATTGCGAAGCCGAAGGGGGTCTGTCGAGGGCGCCCCATAAATATTGATTTTTCGGAAGCCATTATTATTACAGTGGAGGAGAGCCGCTGCTGTCAAGAAATTAACCAGATCAATATGAAAATGGAGGCGCATACCTGTCAAGTGAGACGTTTTCGCCGTATTTTGGTGCCAAGCGCGGCTGTGGGAGACAGCGGAGTGGTTTGGGACACTTTTCTGGGAAATGTTTTAAATGTAGTTCGTGTTGTTATTGTCAAATATTTTAAGGAAAATACGGGGAAAATGCAATTTTAGCAAAAACGGGCGTATTGCCATTTCTGTACGCCCAAAAGAAAAAATATACTGGAAAAAAAACTGAGTGTGTTGAGGAGCCCGTCCTGTGTGTGATCACCCACAGCTGGTGCTGTCAGATCGCTCAGCCTGAGCTATTATCACTTCAATGAGAAGTGTGGAGTAAATCAGTTTGATTGTCTGGGCGGGCTGATCACTCAGCGTGAGCTATTCGCACTACCATGAGAAGTGTGGAGTCACTCATTAGTCTAATTGTCGGGCGGGCTGATCGCTCAGCTTGAGCTATTCTCACTACAATGAGAAGTCATTAGGACAATGGTTTAACACGTTGAGCTGTGCAGCGGTTGCGGAACAGACAGAGATCGCCTGACAAATACAGAATTCTGTTTTTTTTTTTTATTTAGCGCCGGACGCTGAGTTGTGTTGTTATTGTCAAATATCCATGAATCCTTAAAATATTTGACAATAACAACACGAGTTGCATTTGGGGCATTTCCCAGAGAGGTGTCCCTTGTTGCTCCGCCGTTCCTTATAGCCGCTTTTTACGGTGTTGAAGTACGGCGAAAACGTCTCACTTGACAGGTATGAAAACATTTCCCAGAGAAGTGTCCCTTATTACCCAGCTGTCCCTGATAGTCCCGTTTTAAGGTATGGGTGAAATATCCAATTTTTTCTTTCTTGTTGCTCACTTCAACCTTCCAGTCTCCATATAAACAATCAATTGAAATACCCCAAGCATCAAACTAGGGTACAATCGATTTCGTCACTTCCGCCTTCTTCCCCAGGCGATTCCAGGGGCCGTGTCAGGCCAAGCGCAGCAGTTTTAAATTAACGAATATTCCGTTGTTACTGAAGCATATGCACCAAGACCCGAACGGATCGGTTCCCTTTTATATCTAGTTTCAAGATATTTAAAGTACCCTGTTACGTGACATTTGGCCTTTAAAATTAATGGAAAGTCATACATTATATCCCAAAGAAAGAACTGGAGACATTTAAAAATGAAATAAGAGAAACAAACTGGAATAATTTGGCTTACAAAAAGACATATCAGGAGGTTTGTGATAATTTAATGGTGTTTTTTCAAAAGTGTTTATCAAAATATGATAAATTGTATATCAAGGATTCAGTGGTGTAGAGATTGAAAGGGTATCTGAAACTAAATTTCTTGGAGTAATAATTGATAATAAACTGTGTTGGAAGTCACATATTAATTATATTAAAGGTAAAATATCCAAATCAATTGCAATACTACACTGAGTGAAATATTTGCTGAATCAACCCACACTATATACCTTGTATCATTCATTAATACTCCCATACATGACATATTGTACTGAAGTATGGGGAAATGCATATAAAACAAACATATATCCAGTCTTTATGCTTCAGAAGAGAGCTATTAGAATAATAAACAAAGCAGCTTACAGGGAACCAACAAACCCACTTTTTCTTAAATTAAAAGCTCTCAAGTTGAAAGATCTGGTTGACTTTAAAACTGCAATAATAATGTTTAAAGTGAAGAATCTATCATTGCCCGCAAATATCCAAAAGTTGATCCAAATAAGGAAGAAACAATATCATTTCAGAGGAACATGTATATTTCAAAAACCTTCAGTGAGAACTACCAACAAGCAACACTGTGTTTCAGTGCAAGGAGTCAGATTATGGAACGATTTTGGACCTGAATTAAAATCATGTACAACGCTTGGACAATTTAAACAAAAACTAAAGGAAGAAATACTCCAAACATATATACAAGATGACATGTAAAATCACATAAGGATTGTCATATCCAGCCTGCGTTGTATTGTAGCTTAGGTTTTTTTTTGTCACATTTTGTCTTAGCTTCGTTCTGAATTGTAATCACTCTTGTTTTGTTTTTTTCTTTTGAATTCTTGGATGGAACATGGGTGGGCAATATAGGCTGCGGCTTCAGCCATCACCCATTTCGGATAACTTATGTTGAACTGTATAATCAGAGGAGTTATTGTCTAATTTGACCTTGTTGGATTTTCTTTCCCCATTTGTTATATTATTCAGTTTCTTTTAACCTGTACTTTTAATCTATCCGAAATAAAGATTCATTAATTCATTCAGTGTACCCCGCCCGGTATGGGGTTACCGGGGCCCCACCCTGGAGCCAGGCCTGGAGGAGGGGCTCGAAGGCTAGCATCTGGTGGCTGGGTTTCCACCCATGGGACCCGGCCAGGCTCAGCCCGAAGGAGTTACATGGGTCCGCCCTCCAGTGGGCTCACCACCTGCAGGAGGGATCATGGGGGTCCGGTGCTATGTGGATTAGGTGGCGGTCAAAGGCGGAGACCTTGGCGTACTGATCCCAAGTTTTCTAAACTGGCTTTTGGTACGTGGAATGTCACCTCTCTGGTGGGGAAGGAGCCTGAGCTGCTATACGAGGTTGAGAGATACCGGCTAGATATAGTCGGTCTCACCTCAACACACAGCTCCGGTTCCAGAACCAGTCTCCTGGAGAGGGGCTGGAGCTTGGCCTTTTCTGGAGTTTCCCCGGGCGAGAGGCAACGAGCAGGGGTGGGTATTCTTGTATCGCCCCACCTTGCTGCCTCTATATTGGAGTTTTCCCCGGTGGACGAAAGGGTTGCTTTCCTGTGCCTTCGGGTTGGGAAACGGATCCTGACCATCATTTGTGCCTATGCACCAAATGATGTTTCAGAGTACCCACCCTTTTTGGAGTCTGTGACTGGGGTGCTGGAGGGTGCTACTCTTGGAGACTCCATTGTCCTACTGGGGGACTTCAATGCGCACATGGGCAACGACAGTGAAACCTGGAGGGGGGTGATTGGGAGGAACGGCCTGCCTGATCTGAACCCGAGTGGTGTTCAGTTATTGGACTTCTGTGCTAACCACAGTCTGTCCATAACAAACACCATGTTCAAGCATAAGGGTGTCCATATGTGCACCTGGCACCAGGACACCCTAGGTCGCAGGTCGATAATCGATTTTGTTATCGTATCATCAGACCAGCGACCGTATGTCTTGGACACCCGAGTAAAGAGAGGTGCAGAGCTGTCAACTGATCACCACCTGGTGGTGAGTTGGATCCGATGGCAGGGGAGGAAGCCATTCAGACCTGGTAGATCCAACGTATAGAGAGGGTGTGCTGGGAGCGTCTGGCTGAGGCCCCTGTCCGGGAGGTCTTCAACTCCCACCTCCGGAAGAACTTCAGCCACATTCCGAGGGAGTGTGGAGACATGGAGTCTGAATGGGCCATGTTCTCCACCTCTGTTGTTGAAGCAGCGGCCCAGAGCTGCGGCCGCAAGGTGGTCGGTGCATCTCGTGGTGGCAACCCCCGAACCAAGTGGTGGACAGCAGTGGTGAGGGGGGCCATTAAGCTGAAGAAGGAGTCCTATCAAGCTTGGCTGGCTTGTGGGACTCCCGAAGCTGCTGAGGTGTACCAGCAGGCCAAGCAGAGTGCAACTCGAGTGGTTGCTGAAGCAAAAACCCGGGTATGGGAGGAGTTCAGTGAGGCCATGGAACAAGACTTTCGGTCGGCCTCAAAGAGATTCTGGCAAACTGTCCGGCGGCTCAGGAGGGGAAAGCAGCTCCCCGTCCACACTGTGTATGGTGCGGATGGAACACTGTTGACTTCGACTGGGGATATCGTCGGGCGGTGAAAGGAATACTTCGAGGATCTCCTCAATCCCACTGATACGCCTTCCACAGAGGAAGCAGGGTTTGGGGACGGGGGGGATAACTCTCCTATCACAGGGGCTGAGGTCACCAAGGTGGTTAAAAATCTCCTTGGGTGGCCGGGCCCCGGGGGTGGACGAGATTCGCCCTGAGTACCTCAAGGCCCTGGATGTTGTTGGGCTGTCATGGTTGACACGCCTCCGCAACATTGCGTGGAGGTCGGGGGCAATGCCTTTGGCATGGCAAACCGGGGTGGTGGTTCCTCTGTTCAAAAAAGGGGACCGGAGGGTGTGCTCCAACTTTAGAGGGATCACACTCCTCAGCCTCCCTGGGAAGGTCTATGCCAAGGTACTGGAGAGGAGAGTCCGGCCGTTGGTCGAACCTCGGATTCAGGAGGAGCAATGTGGTTTTCATCCTGGCCGTGGCACATCGGACCAGCTCTTTACCCTCTCGAGAATTCTTGAGGGTTCGTGGGAGTTTGCCCAACCAGTTTACATGTGTTTTGTGGACTTGGAGAAGGCATTTGACCGCGTCCCTCGTGGATTTTTGTGGGGGGTGCTTTGGGAGTATGGGGTATCGGGCTTGTTGTTACGAGCTATTCGGTCTCTGTACCACCGTTGTGAGAGTTTGGTTCGTATTGCCAACACTCGGTCGAAGTCATTCCCAGTGAGAGTTGGACTCCGCCAGGGCTGCCCTTTGTCACTGATCCTGTTCATAGTTTTTATGGACAGGATTTCTAGGCGCAGCCAGGGAATGGAGGGTGTCATGCTTGGTGACCACAGGATCTCATCTATGTTGTTTGCAGATGATGTTGTCCTGTTGGCTTCATCCAGCAATGACCTACAGCTCTTGCTGGGACGGTTTTCCGCTGAGTGTGAAGCGGTTGGGATGAGAATCAGCACCTCCAAGTCCGAGTCCATGGTCCTCAGCCGGAAAAAGGTGGATTGTCCTCTCTGGGTTGGGGACAGGCTCCTGCCCCAAGTGGAGGAGTTTAAGTATCTTGGGGTCTTGTTCACAAGTGAGGGGAAAATGGAGCGAGAGATCGACAGACGGATTGGAGCAGCATCTGCAGTGATGTGGACGTTGTACCGGTCTGTTGTGGTGAAGAGGGAGCTGAGTTCTAAGGCAAAGCTGTCGATTTACCAGTCAATCTACGTTCCTACTCTCACCTATGGTCACGAGCTTTGGGTAATGACTGAAAGAACGAGATCGCGGATACAAGCGGCTGAAATGAGCTTTCTCCGTAGGATTGCTGGACTCACCCTCAGAGATAGGGTGAGGAGCTCAGTCATCCGGGAGAGGCTCAGAGTAGAACTGCTGCTCCTCCACAATGAAAGGAGTCAGTTGAGGTGGTATGGGCATCTGATTAGGATGCCTTCTGGACGCCTCCCACTTGAGGTGTTTCGGGCACGTCCCACTGGGAGGAGACCCCGGGGCAGACCCAGGACACGGTGGAGAGACTATGTCTCCCAGCTGGTCTGGGAACGCCTTGGTATCTTCTCTGAAGAGCTGGAGCAGGTGGCAGGGGAGAGGGAAGTCTGGGCTTCTCTGCTTGAACTGCTGCCTCCGCGACCCGGACCTCCGGAAAATCGGTAGAAGATGGATGGATGGATGGTTTATCAAAATATTCTAAAGTAATACCACTAAGGCATAAAAGAAAATAGACTTGGATGAATGATACATTCTGGCACTTAATGAAAACCAGGGACACAGTCCTCAAAAAGTCATTAAAATCAGGTTTGGTAACTGATCGGCTGATATTTAAGAGCCTTAGAAACAAAGTCATAATGCAATTCAGAAAGACCAAAGTGTAATGATCCGCTCTGCGTGCCTGCTGCCCTAATTACTGCCACAGCTGCGTGCACACCTGATCGTCTCATCTAGCGTCCTATTTAAGCAGCGCTGCCCTCTGGTCTGCACGGAGACATCAACGATCCCATGGTCTGGCAAGACCTTCTCGCCTACTCTACACATTCTGCTCTGGAGTTCCGCCTCCTTAGTCCCGTCCTGTTCACCGCTTCTCCTGGGAGTCTGAGCTCCCCACCGACAAGTAAGCCGTCGTCCTTTTCTTCACTTCTCCGCTCTCCTCCATCTCCCCTGTGCACAGGTGGAAGCCTCCTGGCGGCGGACCTGAGCAGAGCCCGCACTTCACCTGCACTGTACAAACCTGCACCACTTCACCTCGTCGGCAGAGGCAGCCTAGACACAGAATGACTGGATCGGAGCCTCGGGAGTTCTTCAGTGCTTCAGCTCTCCACCCTACTCGTAAGACTGCACATTCACTGATACATTCCTCCAAACCTCAGGCACTCATCCATTGGTCTGTGTTTCCTTCTAGGGTTGCCAGTCTGAACAGTGCTCCGCTCGCCCTGCTGCTACACTTCTGCACACACGCACACATCCACACTCACACCCTCCATAATAAAAGATAATTGTGTCTATTCTGAGTCCACGTCTGTTCCTGGATCACCCAATCATGTCAGTTCATCTCCATCAGAACGACCCAGCAGATGGTGCACTAGCACAAAAGCTTAACATCATTCTGGCTTGGGTAGACTAGTTATCCCACCAGCAACAGGTCATACTCATCCAGCTCGTTCAGATCAACACACGCCTGCATCACCTCACAACTCTGCAGCCCTTTCCACCAGCTCCCCGGGGGGGGGGGGGGCAGACCAGCCAGCTCCATCCCTTCTCCTTCTCCGCAGTCTCGGCTGACTCCAGTCCCCACACCCACACGCTTTAGCGGCAAGCTAGGGGAAGCACGGGGTTTTTTGATGCAGTGTGGAATAGTGTTTCAGCTGGTGCCAGGGGATTTCTCCACTAGTCACAGCCGGATCGGCTATGTCATCAATCTCTTAGAGGGGCAGGCCCTAGCTTGGGCTTATGCGGTCATGGCTCAGCCTGACTACACTAACCTAACATATGACCAGTTTGTGAGGGAATTTAATGAGGTATTCGACCACTCAGACCGAGGTAGTGTGCTCACCACCCGGCTTCTCAATCTGAAACAAGGGAATAGATCGGTGGCCAATTATTCTGTAGACTTCCGGGTGGTGGCGGCGGAGGTTAGGTGGGAGGATGCCTCCCTTTGCAGTATTTTCACCCGCAGCCTTAGCCCTAGCCAGAGGGACGAGTTAGCTCGCATAGAGAAGCCTAGCAAACTAAACAAGCTAATTTCCTTAGCGATTAGCATTGACAATCAGCTGAGGGAGCGGGCCAACGAGCGTTGACCTTCCGGTCACTCGGGCTCACAGTTCCGCCGCTCCTCACAGCCCCCCCCCCCGCCCCCTGCCGGCCCTTCCACTTTCCGATCCCTTTGACACTACTGAGCCTATGGTGATGGCCCAGTCTAAGCTGCCCCCAGCCGAAAAACAGTGCCGCTGGGAGCTCGGGCTGTGTTTATATTGCACTAGTGAGGAACATGAGCTGGCATCCTGCCCCATTCAGCCAAAAGAGGGGGTCCGTGGGTCACAATAGGGGGTCTCACGGACTCACTCCAGCAAAATCCCCTTACCATATTCTTATTGCCCATCCGTTTCATACACAATCACCAGGAAATCTCCACTCATGCACTCATTGACTCAGGGTTGACATAATGCACGGCTCAGGAGACACACACGCAGGCTCAGGATAGATTCAACAGCTTTATTAACAAACAGGGATGTGTGGCTGCATGTCTGTGGAATAAGAATGTATTGGTGGTGGCGTCTGCGTCAGGCACGGGGGCAGGAGGCCGTACAGCCGGACAAACCTATGGGAGGAAGCAGAGGGAGAAGGGTAACGGGCACCACACCAATACAGAGGATAATAATGGTTTAGCTGGCTTACTTGGTTACGACAGGTGGCTGGCGTTGACAAGGGCGGAGCCCGGGAGACAGCGACCTGCAGTGCCTGAGGCAGCAGCGTAGAGACAGCGGCAAGATGAGGAAGTCCGCCGCCGGGGAAGTCCACCTGTGCACAGGGGAAGGCTAGAGGAGAGAGGTAAGGGGAGCTTACCCAGATAATCTTTGCTAGCAGGCTTGAGTCCCGTAGTAGCAAAAGGTGCCGAAGTAGAGAGATGGCTTCAGGCCGAAGCCCAGGGCAGAGTGGATTAAATACCTCGCCGCTGACGAGGAGCAGGTGTGCGCGCGGCTGGCGCCGCTGATGAGCAGTGAGGCATGACAGTACTCCCCCCTCTAGCAGCGCCTCCTGGCGATGGTTTTTCCGGGTGCGCTCGATGAAACTCAGAGATGAGAGACTGGTCCAACACCAGCGAGGAAGGCACCCATTGTCTCCACTCGGGTCCATAGCCCTCCCAGTCCACCAAATACTGCAACCCGCGACCCCGGCGTCGGGCGTCCAAGATCTCAGTGACAGTCCAGGCCGGATGGCCACCAATCATCCGGGGAGCGGGGTGCGCCGCAGGTGGAGGGCAGAGGGGGTCAGAGACCACCGGTTTAATTTTGGAGACGTGAAAGGTGGGATGGATGCGGAGAGAGGAGGGAATAGCCACACGCACAGCCACCGGGTTGATAATCCTGGTTATGGGAAATGGGCCGATGAATCATTGGGCCAGCTTTCTCCTCTCACCCTTTAGGCTGACGTCCTGTGCGGATACCCAAACTTGTTGTCCCACCTGGTAGGCAGGGGCAGGTCTCCTGTGCCGGTCCGCCGTGGATTTATTGCGCTCCGCCGTGCGTAAAAGCGCATTGCGCGCCGTGGTCCAAAGGGAGCGACACCGCCTAAGGTGCGCCTGGACAGAGGGGACAGCCAACTCGCCCTCCTGCACGGGGAATAGAGGTGGATCATATCCCAGGGATGCTTTAAAGGGAGACATCCCGATGGCAGGGGAGCGAGAGGTGTTGTGGGCGTACTCCACCCAGGCGAGGTGAGAGCTCCAGGACGTGGGCTTGGATGTAGTAACGCAGCGGAGGGCAGCCTCCAGCTCCTGGTTAGTCCGCTCACACTGCCCGTTAGACTGGGGGTGATGGCCGGAGGTGAGGCTTACTTTAGCTCCCAGGGCGTTGCAAAAGGACCTCCAGACGTCCGAAGAGAACTGGGGGCCACGGTCGGAGACCACGTCGACCGGGATTCCATGCAGTCTGACCACGTGTTGGATGAGGAGGTCCGCCGTCTCCAAGGCTGAGGGGAGTCCACGTAGGGGCACAAAGTGGGTGGCCTTGGAAAAACGGTCAACGATGGTCAGAACTGTGTCAAAGTTGTTGGAGACAGGGAGCCCGGTGACGAAGTCTAGGGCGATGTGCGACCAGGGCCTGCCAGGGACGGGCAGGGGCTGGAGCAGGCCCGCAGGGGGAGCGTTACCTGACTTACTGGTGGCGCAGACGGGGCAGGCCCGGGCGCAACGGGCGGCATCCTTCCGCAGACCTGGCCACCAAAAGGATCGCTGGAGGAGGTCGATCATCCGTGAAGCTCCAGGATGGCAGGTGAGCTTAGAGGTGTGGAGCCAGTGTATAACGTCCCCCCGGACGGCAGATGGCACGAAGAGCCTCCCCTCCGGTCCGCCGCCAGGGTCTGGTTCTGACTCCTGCGCCCTCCGGATCTTGTCTTCTATGTCCCAAGAAACAGCCCCCACGACGCACGACCTGGGCAGGATGGTGTGAACAGCGTCTTCTGTGGCCTCCGGGGCAAATTGCCTGGAGAGGGCGTCAGGCAGGCCGTTCTTGGAGCCAGGCCTGTAAGTGATGTTGAATTTAAACCTTGCAAAGAACAGGGACCAGCGCGCCTGGCGGGCGTTCAGACGCTTGGCAGATCTTAGATACTCCAAGTTCTTGTGGTCAGTTAGGACCACAAAAGGCAAGGCTGCCCCCTCCAGCCAATGACGCCACTCTTGAAGCGCAAGCTTGATGGCAAGAAGCTCTCTGTCCCCCACGTCATAATTACGCTCCGCCGGGGACAGGCGCCGAGAGAAGAAGGTGCAGGGTCGCTTGACTCCGTTGGCTGGAGACCGCTGGGACAGCACTGCCCCCACCCCCGTGTCCGAAGCGTCCACCTCCACTATGCACTGCAGCGCGGGATCGACCTGGCTGAGGACACGGGAGGAGGAAAACTCCGTCTTCAGCGCCTGGAAGGCCATTGCGGCCTCTTCAGTCCACCGGAACGGGGTCTTAGGGGAGGTGAGGCGGGTCAGAGGCCCGACGATGGCTCCAAAATTTGGGACAAAGCGGCGGTAGAAATTGGCGAACCCGATGAATTGCTGAACCTGTTTCCTAGAGGTAGGTGTGGGCCAATCCACCACCGCTTTAATCTTCGCTGGGTCCGGAAGCACCTGGTCATGGGAGATGACGAACCCCAGGAAGGAAGTTGTTTTGGCGTAGAATTCACACTTCTCCGCCTTGACATATAGACGGTTCTCCAACAGTCTCTGCAGGACCCGCCTCACGTGGACCCGGTGCTCATCCCTGGACCTGGAGAAGATGAGGATGTCGTCCAGGTAGACGAATACAAACAGGCCGATGAAATCCCGGAGGACGTCATTAATGAGGCGCTGGAAGACGGCTGGAGCGTTGGTCAACCCAAACGGCATCACAAGGTATTCAAAATGACCGTTAGGGGTGCGGAAGGCTGTCTTCCACTCATTTCCCTCCCGGATCCGGACGAGGTGGTAAGCGCTGCGGAGATCCAGCTTAGTAAACCAGGTCGCCCCCTGGAGGAAGTGGAAGGCGGTATCCATGAGGGGCAGGGTGTACCGGTCCTTCTCTGTGATGTCATTGAGCGCTCGATAATCAATGCAAGGACGAAGGGAGCCGTCCTTCTTTCCCACGAAGAAGAACCCTGCGCCTACTGGAGAGGAAGATGGTCGGATGATCCCAGCGCTAAGCGACTCCTTCAAGTAGCTGTTCATGGCCTCCTTCTCTGGCGCTGACAGACTATAGAGGCGTCCTGAGGGTAGGGGCGCCCCCTGGCGGATGTTGATGGCACAGTCGTAGGGCCGGTGAGGAGGCAGAGACATCGCCTTGGACTTGCTGAAAACAGCACCCAGGTCGTGGAACTCTGAAGGCACAAGGGTGAGATCCGGGGGCGCGGTGTCCTTGGCTGTGAGAGGCGAGGATGGGGCGCAGGCAGCGGATTGGAGAACAGGTGCCCATACAGAAGGTGCTCCAAGTGGACACTTTCCCAGTCTTCCAGTCCAAGGCGGGGTTGTGGAGGCGGAGCCAGGGGTATCCGAGATGACAGGAGTAACCGAGGTGGGCAGGACGTACAAGGAGATATCCTCCCGTGGTTTCCTGAGATGATCACCGGAATGGGAGATGTTCGGTGGGTCACTTTTCCCAAGGAGACTCGGGAGAGATTAACCAGGGCGAGAGGAGAGTCGAGGGGGTGACAACGGATGCCCAATCGGGTTGCCAGCTCTGTGAAATAAAGCTACCCTCCGCGCCTGAATCCACCAGTGCATGTGTGAGGTGCCCAGTGAGGTTGTGACAGAAGCGGATGGGCAGCGTCAAATGTGTGAGGGGATTTAACCGATTAGCGTCCGCGAGGCCCCCTACAGTGACTCGCGGACCTCCTCGTTGGCTTGTCGGACAATGCTCCACCGTGTGCTGGCTACCCCCGCAATACATGCAAAGGCCCAGGTCACGGCGGCGTTGTTTCTCCACCAGGGGGAGCTTTGTCCAGCCCGTCACCATCGGTTCCGACTCCTCGGAGACCTCCGGCGGCGGCAACGCCAGGTGGCGAGCTTGGGGCAAGCACGCAGAGGCGCCCCGCGAGCGAGAAGACTGCTTCCGCTCTGAGGCGCGCTCGCGCAGCCTGTTATCCAAGCTGATGGCTAGGGAAATCAGCTCCGCCAGCGTCTCCGGGATATCCCGGCCGGCCAGCTCATCTCTCAGACCAGAGTTTAGGCTGCGGAGGAAGATGCCGCAGAGCGCACGCTCTTCCCAGCCAACTTCCTCCGCGGTAACCCGGAAGTCGATCGCGTATTCGGCCGCCGATCGGCTCCCCTGTTGGAGGCCGAGAAGGCGGTCGACCTGGACACTGTCCAAACGCGAATGATCGAACACTTCCAGAAATTGTCGCACAAATTGGCCATAGGTGAGGGTGGCATAGCTGGGCTTCACCATAATGGCGTAAGCCCAGGTAAGCGCACGACCCTCCAGGAGATTACCAATGTAGCCAATTCTGCTATGGTCTGTGGGAAAGTCTCCGGGAACGCGAAGGAACACGGACTCACACTGCATGATAAAACCCCGAGCTCCACCAAGCTTACCGCTAACGCGAGCAGGAGTGGGAATTGGTGTGAGCCGTGCTGGCGCACCCGGAGCGAGCTGGGCAGCCACCGGAGCCGCAGGAGCTGCGCCACCCGGACGAGCCGAGGGGAACGGCTGCTGGGGGTCCAAGCGGTCTAATCGGTTAGTAATAATTGTTAATTGATTTAGTATCACCTGTTGTTGATAGGTTATTGAATCCACCCGAGCCTCGAGGGTGGAAAGACGGCGTGCGAGCCCGCTGTCTGCCGAGCCGCTCTGCTGAAGCCGTACTGACATAATGCACGGCTCAGGAGACACACACACACAGGCTCAGGATAGATTCAACAGCTTTATTAACAAACAGGGATGTGTGGCTGCGTGTCTGTGGAATAAGAATGTATTAGTGGTGGCGTCTGCGTCAGGCACGGGGGCAGGAGGCCGTACAGCCGGACAACCCTATGGGAGGAAGCAGAGGGAGAAGGGTAACGGGCACCACACCAATACAGAGGATAATAATGGTTTAGCTGGCTTACTTGGTTACGACAGGTGGCTGGCGTTGACAAGGGCGGAGCCCGGGAGACAGCGACCTGCAGTGCCTGAGGCAGCAGCGTAGAAACAGCGGCGAGATGAGGAAGTCCGCCGCCGGGGAAGTCCACCTGTGCACAGGGGAAGGCTAGAGGAGAGAAATAAGGGGAGCTTACCCAGATAATCTTTGCTAGCAGGCTTGAGTTCCGTAGTAGCAAAAGGTGCCGAAGTAGAGAGACGGCTTCAGGCCGAAGCCCAGGGCAGAGTGGATTAAATACCTCGCCGCTGACGAGGAGCAGGTGTGCGCGCGGCTGGCGCCGCTGATGAGCAGCGAGGCATGACAAGGGTCTGAACAAAGCTTTATTTCTGAAGATTTGGCAACCCGGCTGGGGCTCTCCTGCCACCAGCTGAAGACTCCCTTGAAACTTATCGCTCTGTCTAAGGCTCCGCTCGCCATTGTCACCAAGGAGATGGCCCCGGTTTCTGTTCTGATCTCGGGCAATCACCGGGAGCAAACCAGGTTTTTTGTGCTTCCTGTTTCGGCCTCCCCGGTTATTTTGGGGTACCCTTGGCTTCGGCTGCACAACCCGTCCATCGATTGGCGTGCGGGAAACATGATCTCGTGGAGTTCCTTCTGCCTAAGTGCCTGCCTGCAGTCTGCTGCCTGCTCTCCCTCCGTTCCACTCTGTGTCCTGGATGCACCCCTGCTGGACCTGTCCCGGGTTCCCTCTGAATACCATGACTTGGGCGCCATCTTTAGTAAGACTCAGATGCTGTCACTTCCCCACCACCACCCATACAATTGTGCCATTAACCTCCTACCGGGGGTTCCGTTGACATCCAGTCGACTTTATAGCCTGTTGGCCCCGGAGCGGGAGGCAATGAGAATACATTAAGGAGTCCCTGAGCTAGGGCATTATCCGACCATCTTCACCCGCTGGTCCTTGTTCTTTGGCAGGTTCGACTTCACCATCACCTACTGCCCGGGGTCCAAGAACACCAAGCCTGATGCCCTGTCCAGACAGTTCTCCTTGGATGTGAATGAGCACAGTCACATCCTGTGGTGCCCCCTTCGTGTATCGTGGGTGCCCTCTTGTGGGGCATCAAGGAGAGAGTCATCCCCGGCAGACCTTGGTCTCATGTGGCGCTGGATTTCGTCACCGGCCTTCCTCCTTCTGCAGACAACACAGTCATCCTTACAATCATGGACAGATTTTTCCAAGGCGGCTCACTTCGTCCCCCTACAGGGTCTCCCCACCGGCCAAGGAGACGGCGGACCTGCTTGTTCTTCATGTGGTGCGGCTCCACGGCATCCCGAGGGACATCGTGTCGATCGTGGTCCCCAGTTTCTTCACAGGTGTGGCGTGCCTTCTGTAAGACTATTGGAGCCACGGTAAGCCTGTCCTCGGGGTACCACCCCCAGAGTAATAGCCATGTGAGCGCGCCAATCAGTGAATGGGAGGGGGAGGGGGCAGCGCTACGGTGCGACACTACCTCCAACCCAGGCATTCCTGGAGCTCCTATCTAGCTTGGATCGAGTATGCACACAAACACCATGGCCTCCTCCTGCCACTGGTCGGTCCCGTTCGAGGTCTCTTAGGGATACAACTCCCTGCTGTTCCTAGAGGAGGAAGATGAAATTGCGATGCCCTCCGTGCAGGCCCATTTGAAGCGCTGTCGCCGTGTTGTGGGATAGATATCCCGGGCCGCACTTCGGTGCACGGCGGACCGCAACACCGCCATTGCCAACCGCCACAAGGACTCGGCTCCGCCCTACAGGGTCGGGCAGCAGGATGGCATCCACTAAGAACATTAATCTCAAAGCTGAGCCCAGGAAGCTGTCACAGCATTTTATTGGGCTTTTTTCTATTACACATATTGTGAATCCTATTGCTGTCGGCTGGCTCTCCCCCCTTCCCTCCGCATTTGTCCCCACCTTTCACGTCTCACAGGTCAAGCCGTTGTCTCCAGCCCTCTGTGCCCCACTCCCAAGACGCCACCCCACCTGTATTGATGATGGTGACCCGGAGTGGGGAGTCAACTCCATCCTGGACCATCCAATGCTGGGGCTGTGGCCTCCAGCACCTGGTGGATTGGGAGGGTTACAGTCTAGAATGGAGGTCCTGGTGCATCCCTCCTTTGTGATGGATCCACAACTCTCAGGGACTTCCACCGGAACGCACCCGGGTAGGTTGGATCAGCCGCCGAGAGGCGTTCGTGGGGGGGAGTACTGTTATGATCCGTTCTGCATGCCTGCTGCCCTAATTATCTTCACAGCTGCGCAAACACCAGATCGTCTCATCTAGTGGCTATTTAAGCAGCGCTTCCCTCTGATCTGCACGGAGTCGTCAACGCTTCCGTGGTCTGGCAAGACCTTCTCGCCTACTCTAACACATTCTGCTCCTGGAGTTCTCCTCTCTCAGTCCTGTCCTGTTCACCCGCTTCCTCCTGGGAGTCTGAGCTCCCCACCGACAAGTAAGCCGTCGTCCTTTTCTTCACTTCTCCGCTCTCCTCCATCTCCCCTGTGCACAGGTGGAAGCCTCTGGCGGCAGACCATCCTCCTCCTGGTGGCGGACCTGAGCACAGCCCGCACTTCACCTGCACTATACAACCTGCCACCACTTCACCTCGTCGGCAGAGGCAGCCTAGACACAGAATGACTGGAACAGAGCCTCGGGAGTTCTTCAGTGCTTCAGCTCTCACCCTACTCGTAAGACTGCACATTCATTGATACATTCCTCCCAAACCTCAGGCAATCATCGTCTGTCTGTGTTTCCTCCTAGGGTTGCCAGTCTGAACAGTGCTCCGCTCGCCCTGCTGCTACACTTCTGCACACACGCATATATCCACACTCACATCCTCCATAATAAAAGATAATTGTGTCTATTCGGAGTCCACGTCTTTCTGGGTCACCCAATCATGTCACAAAGCCAATTATTTTCTTGATATTATTAAACAAGCTAAAGGCAACACTAAAGAGCTCTGGCACTGTCCACCGGGGCCTAAGGGTTCGGGGACGCAGCCTTCAGGGCCAGCAACACGCAGGACTAACAACAGGCATCAAGGAGGCAAAATGACACTACAGCAAGAAAATATCCAGCCACTTCAGCAACACCAGAGATGGACGTTCCCTCTGGCTTTGCATACAGACCCTCACCAACTATAAACCTCCACCTCAGACCTGTGCGAGTGACATCACTCTGCTTAAACAACCTAAATGCCTTCTTCGACCTCTTTGAAACACAACACAGCACATCAGCACAGAAGACCATCTCCTCCTCAGACGAGCAGGCCATAAGTCTGGATCCAGCTAGGGTGAAGAGGACCCTCTCCAGATCAACCTACGCAAGGCAGTTGGTCCAGAGAAACATGCCGGGTCGCATTCTGAAGGACTGTGCAGAGGAGCTCAAGAATGTCTTGGCCGACATCTTCAACATCTCCCTGACTCAAGCTGTTGTTCCCACATGTTTCAAAACTGCTACCATAATACCGGTCCCAAAGAAGCCCATCCAGTGTGGCTACAACGATTACCGGCCCGTAGCACGACCCCCCATCATAATGAAGTGGTCAAGCGATAGTCAGGCAGAACATCAAGTCCATCCTCCCTCCCACGACCCATCTCAGTTTGCATACATGTCAAACAGATCCACAGAAGATGCCATCGCTGCTGCTCTCCATCCAGCCCTTCACCCACCTGGACTCAAAGAACTCATATGTGCGAATGCTGTTCTGGGACTACATGTCAGCATTCAACACATTCATCGCCCAGCACCTACTACAACAACTTAGACACCTGGACTCGGAACATCTCTCTGTAACTGGGTGCTGGACTTTCTCACAGGGAGGCCACAGAATGTGCGGGTTGGCAGCAACGACCTCCAAGACCATCACAATGAGCAGAGGGGCCCCACAAGGGTGTGTGCTCAGCCCGCTGCTCTTCACCCTGCTGACCCATGACTGTGTACCAGTCTATAGCACCAACCACATCATCAAGTATGTGGATGACATGATGGTGGTGGGGCCCTCATCACCAACAAAGAGGAGGCCAACTACAGAAATGAGGTGAGCCAACTGGTCCAGTGGTATAAAGATAATAACCTCTTCTGAACGTGGGAAAAACCAAGGAGATTTGTGGTCGACTTTCAGGAGGGGACACGCACAGCATCCCCCTCTGATCATCTATGGCGCAGCTGTGGAGAGGGTGAGCAGTACCAAGTTCCTGGGGTTGCATATCTCTGAGGACCTCTCCTGATCCAACAACACCCACACCACTGGCCCAAGAAGGCTCAAACTTGCCTCCACTTCCTCTGCAAACTGAGGAGAGCATGGATTCCAACCCCCATCATCTGCTCCATTCTACTGGAGCACCGTTGAGAGCATCCTCACCAGCTGCATCACGGTGTGGTATGGAAGCTGCACTGCCTCCTGCTGGAAGACAAAACAACGCACAGTGAAAGCAGCCGGCAAGCTAATTGCCGGCCCTCACCCGCCTTACCCGCAGAGCCATCAACATTGCAGGCAGCACCTCCCACCCCTCACACTCCCTCTTCAGCCCCTTACCCTCGGGGAAAAGGTATTGGAGCCTCCGGGCCCCCTCCACAAGACTGCTAAACAGCTTTGTTCATCAGGCCATCAGGACCCTGACTCTGTCCACCCCGGACCATAACGTACTCACCTCGCACAATAAACTACCTCAGCTGTTGGCACAGAAAGACTGGCACATCAACAGTAATACCGATATCTTTGGGTGCATGCGCACGCAGCGACTGACAGTGGGTGAAAAAAGTTCGACGTCTGTGTCTTTGTTTTTATGCACTTTAATGTGTTTCAATGTAATTCTGTGTCGTTTTTGTCCTTGAATGTTTGTGGACTATATAACAAAGAGCTCCCTGGTTCCATCAGTATGGTTTTCCTTCTTGTTTTTGCACTGTCGTTTCTTTCCTACTGGCTCTTTGTCTTGGAGGTAAGTGTGCTCGTGATCACGCCGGGAAGAACGTAGTATTCCAGAGACATGTTACTGCATTTTAAAACATGGATAATGCAGCATCTGTGTTGAGTCTGTGCCGCAACTGCCGGACTTTATTTTAAGAGATTTTCATGGACCACAGCGATGAAAAGAGAGACAAGAGGAGGAAATGCAGAAAGCGTGGGGCGTAAGATTAAGCCTGAGGAGGCGTCAGCTTAACCGCATTCCTCTTCCTTCCATTATTATGGGGAACGTACAATCCCTGAGAAATAAAGTGGATGAAATTCAAGGGAATGTACGATATCAGAAGGATTTCAAGAACTGCTGTGTCATGGCTTACATGGAGACGTGGCTTACGGCGCATGACCGGGATGCAGACCTGTGGATTGACGGCTTTGGAGCCCCACTTCGCTCGGATCGGCAGGAAGAGGTAACTGGAAAACGTCAGGGGGGCGGTGTATGTTTATATATTAATAAACAGTACTGTACATCTGTCACGGTCACAGACAGCATCTGTACACCAGATGCGGAGCTTCTGTCTGTGTCACTACGCCCCTTTTATCTGCCCCGCGAGTTCCCCCCGACTGTGTACATTCACCCGAGGGCAGATGCCTGCCTCCACCTCCAGCACCGTCTTTGATGTGGTACAGCGGTTGCAGTCGATTTCCCCAGAGGCTCCAAATTTTATCCTTGGGGATTTTAACCATGTTTCTTTAAAGAAGACACTTAAAAACTTTTATCAGTATGTCTCCTGCCCAACCAGGTGAAAAAAGACATTGGACCTGTGCTATGGATCCATTGAGAGGGCCTATAAATCTATTCCCCTTCCCCCTTTAGGATCCTCAGATCACAACTGTGTACATTTGCTGCCCACATATAAAACTGCTCTCAGAAGAGACAAGGCGAAGACCAGAGACATAAACGTGTGGGCAGAAGATTCAGTGCACTGCCTCCAGGAATGCTTTAACTGTACGGACTGGGAGGTGTTCACACTGTCCTGCGGAGATGATTTGGACCCTTTAGTGGACATGACATGTTCATACATGGCTTTCTGTAGAGACATGATCGTTCCAGGTAAACGTATCAAAATATATCCCAACAACAAGCCATGGATTACAAAATCAGTTAAATCCTGCTTACAGAGGAAAGCACTTGCCTTTAAACAGGGGGTTGTTTCTGAGCTGCAGGTTGCCACAAAAGAGCTGAAGGCCGAAATTTTAAGAGCAAACAGAATTATAAATCAGAGTTGGAAAGCAAGATGGCAACAAAGAAACTTGGTTCAGCCTGGGCCAGTATGAAAACTATTGCAGGCCTTCAGAGCACAGAGCGCAGTAATCATGTGTTTTTAGATGGTTTTAATTCAGACACAGAGCTGGCTAATGCTCTTAATTGTTTTTATGGTCGTTTTGACTCCTTTGATTTTAGCACAGAAACCCAAGGTTTGAAACTGAAACTCAAAGACAATCAGCACTTTAATATTGAGGTGCAGGATGTTAAAAGGGTGTTCTGTGCTGTAAAAGTGAACAAAAGTCAGAGCCCTGATAATATATGTGGGCGCTTGGTAAAGTCCTGTGCACATGAACTGAGTCCTGTATTTCACTACATTTTCAATAAGTCCTTACACACACAACATGTGCCTAAGATCTGGAAAGATGCTGTGGTTGTCCCCGTTCCAAAATCCAGCTGTCCTAAAACAGTAAATGATTTTAGACCAGTTGCTTTGACTTCAATTTTAATTTCAATTTAAAAAAAAAAAAAAAAACTGGTCAGATTTGAGGTCCTAAAGCAGACTGAGCATGCATTGGATCCTTTGCAGTTTGCCTATAGGCCTCACAGAGGAGTGGAAGGAGGATGCCACTGTCACTCTGTTTAACATGCTTTTTAAACATCTGAATTTTAATGGGACACACGCCAGGCTTTTATTTGTGGACTTTTCTTCCGCCTTTAATACAATCCAACCTCAATATTTTAGTTGAAAGGCTCCTGCAACAAATTGATTTGAGTAACAGTCTGGTGGGTTGGATTCTGGATTTTTTTAACCAACAGGACACAGAGAGTAAGGATCGGTGGTACATTGTCTGACCAAAAGTGTTCTTCTACTGGCTCTCCACAGGGGTGTGTGTTGTCACCACTACTCTCCATCCTGTACACAAACATGTGTCGGAGCAGACATGACAACAGACACATTATAAAGTATGCTGATGATTCAGTTGTTGTCAGTCTCCTCCAGGATGGTGAGAGTGGCCACAGCCCAGTAGTTGATGATTTTGTTCACTGGTGTGAGGATTCCTACCTGCAGCTGAATACGACAAAAACTAAAGATATGATTATTGACATTAGGAGGAAAACTCCCAGGCACGAAGTCACTGTACTAAAAGGCCAGACCACTGAATGTGTACAATCCTACAAATATCTTGGGACGATTATTGATAGTAATTTAAACTTTGAAGAGAACTGTGAAAGGGTGTGCAAAAAGGGTCAGCAACATTTGCACTGTTTAAGGAAACTTGCACGCTTCCAAATTGACCGAACCATAATGACAATGTTTTATCAGGCTTTTATTGAATCTGTTTTATCCTTTTCTTTAGTGTCATGGTTTGGTCAGATAAAACTGAAACAGAGGAAATCCTTGGATCAGGTAGTTAGATGGTCCAGTCGTTTGCTTGGTGGGTCACAGCTGAGCCTGACATCCCTGTACACCAGACAGGTACAGAGGATTGCTACCTCCATTTTAAATGATGACTCCCACCCTTTGCACTGCCACTTTCAGCTTCTTCCCTCCAGACGGAGGTTTGCTGTCCCAAAAAGTAAAACCCAGCGCTGCAAAAGCAGCTTTGTTCCTGCTGCTGTTAAAGAATTGAACAAGATGTAACAATATATTGCACATAATTTAGGTACCTATTTATTAATTCTATTTTATATTTACTTATTTTTGTAGGTTTTTTATTTGGGTTCTAAATCTTTTATTGGGTTTTAGACTTTTGAGTTTTTAACCTCTTTGACTAGTCTTTAACTTTTTAATATGACCCTTCTCTCTTATCTCTTTTTTTTCTCTTATCTCTTTGTCCAATGTCCTGATTGGTGGAGCCTTGCGTACTTTTATGTTTATAGTCAGCTTCATGTGTGCCTGTGTTTGTGTTCATGTTGAATGTAATTGTGGTTTGTAAATATGGATGTCACCTGACTGCAAAACAAATCTACCTACGGGTACAAATAAAGTAACCTGAACCTGATAATATATCTGCTGCTGTATGCCTCTGCACTTTGCTGCAACCATTTGCACAAATGCCATATCTGCTGCTGTCTGTGTCCGTTATTGCAATACTGATTATATGCAGTCCTATCTGTCACTGTCTGCACCTACACTACCGCACTGAACTTGGTACTACGAGTATTATTGCTCTATTTTTCTGTATATAGGATTGCTGAGTTTCATTGTTTCTTTATTTGCACTATGGGATGTCTGGGTCTATCTTTTGTCGCCACTTGCACTATGGGTAGCATTACTGCTGCTGTTTTTCCAGCCTTATCCCTTTTTCTTTTTTTATATTGTGCACACCACTGAAGAGAGAGAGACAGAGAGAGAGAGAGAGCATTTCAATTCTACTGTATGTCCTGTATGTATAGTAGTATTGACAAATAAAAAGCTTTGAATCCTTTTGACTCTAAACAATTAACAAGTTAACTAATAGACGCAGACGGAGACGCAGGCGGTCACGCAGAGACGTGACCGCCCGCGGTACACCGGAGTGCAAGAGGTTAAAGTGAACAAAGTTATTTTATCATTAACAAATTCAAAGGCTAAAGACAGCTGGGGACTTGATAGTATTTAAAAAACATATAGATAATTTAACAATTCCAATCACATATACTGTAAATAGATCTCTGACCTGTGTTCAAAAAAAACTTTTAACAGATAGGATCCCTCAAAATGATAGCCTTGTGATTGCAAATTATTTTAAGAATTATTTTATTGATTCCGTGACAGAAGTAGACGGGCATCAAAGTCAGCTTTGCTTTGATGGAATTCTAAAAAGTGATGCAACCTTGTGTTTTAAGCAGATAAATACATTTAACCCCTTGCACTCTGGTCAATTTCCCTAAAAACGCCAAAAAATAACGTACCCAAAGTAAATCAAAAGCTATTCTTCAACCCTTTGCAGCATCTTCATGGGGTTGGTCTTATTTAAAAGAAAACACTTTGAATTTTTTGGCAAAACAGTCATAATCTCTCTAAGTGCTCCTGCCACTGAGTAACAGTCATCTAAACATACTGAACTTGAAGAAAATAAATTTCGCCTGGGTGTTTTTTGGGATACAAATGCTTGCAAATAACACACAGCTGTCAGATCCGGGCTGGAAAATGCAACAGAAATGTAGAACCAAGTGTTATCCAGCTGAGGTCAAAATTTTGTAACAATACCACAAAAAATGAATATATTACACAGCTTTTTTCTTAGGTTGTTCCCAGGCGTTTTTGAACTGTGCCAAATTGTGCCAAATGGCACAGTTTGGAAAAACGTCTAACTTTTGAATGATTCAATATAGAAGCTTCATCTTGGGCTCTAATGAAAGGTGACACTCAGGGCTGTGTGTGTGTGTGGGGGGGGTTGTTTATTCATTCATTCATGAATGAATGAACAAACAAGCCCTCACACACAAAGAAGCATGCCACGTAAAAAATGTGTGGCTTTTTTTTTTTTACAAGAAGAAATAACCTACAGTGCACTAAAAATTATACTAAAATATCTGTAATGTAGAGGATAACAACTCCCCCCCCCCCCTCGCTACAGAGGACGGACATCGTCCATCGCCACATGACTGACCGCGGCGCATCTACTACGCACAGTTGTACTAAAATATCTGCATAATATCTGCAATCCGCTACAGAAGAGTAGCGGGGGGGAGGGGGGGGGTGCGTTCGTGCGCCGCGGTACACGGTCCGTGCGCCGCGGTCTACTACGCACAGTTGTACTAAAATATCTGCAATAATATCTGCAATCCGCTACAGAAGAGTAGCGGGGGGGGGGCGTTCACGGTCCGGACGCGGCGCATGGACTGGACCCGTGCGCCGCGGTCTTCATGTTTCGATGACGCACAGTTGGAATTTACCGATCGGTCAAAAGTCATTTTGATTACAATTTTCAGGGATAAAGAATAATTTAGCTTATAACACTTCCCTGTCCACAACAGCAGTGTTGCTGGCGAACTTCTCTTCCTCATTGTCAGACGAACATGACGCTGGTCCACTTGTTACGGACTCGTGGTTCTGGTCACGCGACCCGGTCAAACCATAATTCCATTATTGCGGTTTTGCGCTTCCATGATTGCGGTTTTGACGAATGATTTTTCAAAACAAATAAGAACAGTAGTAAGAAAAAAAGACTGGCGAACGCGTGTGTGTCACCCAGCAGCTTACACAAAACAGATTTTGCAAGGGACGCACGCTTTCGAACTTCTGTGCTTCAATTGGCTCGCTGTATTCGCAGCCGTTGGTAGGCGGGTCCTTCTTGCTAGGTTTTCAGTCATTGGTTCTTCAAGGTTTCAGAAACCCAATTCAAGGCTCTTATTAGTCAAATGAGAGGTCAATCACATCAAAACCAATCAAAGCACTCCTTTGGCTTTCTGTTCGCGGCTGTGTCTGTAGTGGAAGAACGGAAATGCAGCTTTTTTTTCCAGGGCGCACTAGGGCGCCCTAGGACGCAGAGACGTGACCGCCCGCGGTACACCGGAGTGCAAGAGGTTAAAGTGAACAAAGTTATTTTATCATTAACAAATTCAAAGGCTAAAGACAGCTGGGGACTTGATAGTATTTAAAAAACATATAGATAATTTAACAATTCCAATCACATATACTGTAAATAGATCTCTGATAAAAAAAAAAAAAGTGTATTTCCCTGTGCCCTGAAAACTGCTGTAGTAACCCCAGTGTATAAAGTTGGTGACAAACTGGAAGTAAGTGCTGTTTCAAAAGTTATAGAAAAAGTGATCTCTGAACAGTTGGTAAATCATCTAAACAAAAATAATTTCTTACATCCAATGCAATTCGGATTTAGAACAAATCATTCTACTGAAACAGCATGCTGTTATTTTACAGAGGCTATCAGAGCTAATCTAGATAAAGGAGGGGTAGTAGGAGCAGTGTTTTTGGACTTGCATAAGGCTTTTGACACAGTTAATCATTCAGTAATTCTTGCATGGATGGGATCTATCTATTTATGGATAGATCCCAGATCTGGATCTGGATCTATTTATGGAAAACATAATGTGCAAGTGTAATTAATGTTGATTTCAATAAAAGCATGAAACATGAGATGGTGTGAAATGTTCAATAGAAAACGGAGAATAGAGTAAGCCAGAGAAAAGTGTTAAGGTTGGGGCAGAGGAAGAGCTGAACCAAAGATGTGAGCAGTCTTTTCATTTAGTGGCGTTAATAGCTAAGTGTCTAGGGTACAGAGGGGAGCAGATGCCAACAGCGACCACTACCTGGTGAGGACCAGCATCAAGATGAGACTCAAGGCCCACAGAGACGACAACAGAGTCAAGCCAAAGCTGAACATGAAATGGCTAAAAGATGAAGAAATGAGGAGGACATACTGCGAGGCAATAAGGAGCAAAATGGAAGAAAATAGGACAGAGAGTGAAGATGTAGAAGAAGTGTGGGAACAACAGAGAAACGCATATGTCAACGCTGCAGAGGAAGTGTTAGGTTATAGGAAAGGGAAGAGCAAGCCATGGATCAGTGAGCATACCTGGAAACTGATCGATGAGAGGAAGGACATCAAAACAAGGATGGACAGCACCCACTCAGAAAGAATCCGGAACAGGAGGAGAGAGGAGTACAAAGAGAAAGACAAGGAAGTGAAAAGGAGTGCCAGGGAAGACAAGCGAAAGTGGATGGCTGAGAAAGCACAGAGAGCACAAACTGCAGCGGAGAACGGACAACAGAAAGAATTATACAACATTGTGAAGCAGCTAACAGGACAAGGCACAAGACAAGCAGCAGCAGTGAAGAGCAAGAACGGAGATCTACTGAAGAACAAGGAGGCAAGACTGGCAAGGTGGAAGGAGCATTTCCAGGAAGTCCTCAACAGAGACGCACCGGAGGAGCCCTCATAAGCAGAGGAAGAGGAGAGAGAAGAACTTGATATCTCAACCGAAGCCCCAACTTTAGAAGAAATAAGATCGGCTCTACGCACACTCAACAACGGAAAAGCAGCAGGAATTGACCAGGTTACGGCAGAGATGTTGAAAGCGGACCCAGAGCACACCAGTACAGAACTGAAGAGACTATTCGATCTCGTATGGGAGAAGGAAGCAGTTCCCGACCAATGGATGAAGGGGCTCATTTGCAAAATTCCAAAGAAAGGCAACCTTCAGGAATGTGGCAACTGGAGAGGAGTCACGCTACTGCCACTGGCCAGCAAAGTCCTCAGCAGGGTCCTGATTTATAGGATACAAACAGGGGTGGATCCGTCGCTCAGAAAGGAACAAGCCGGGTTTAGAAAAGGAAGAAGAAGAACAGAACAGATATTCATACTGAGGAACATCTTGGAGCAAACCAATGAATGGAATGCCACTCTATACATCCACTTTGTGGACTTTGAAAAGGCCTTCGACTCCATCCACACAGACAGCCTCTGGAGCATCATGAGCAAGTACAAAATCCCCAAAAAACTCATCAGAATGGTTCAAACGTTGTACAACGACTTCCAATGCTCGGTCATAGACGAAGGAGAGACAACAGACTGGTTCCCTATTATCACCAGAGTAAAACAGGGATGCTGCATGTCAGGGTTTCTGTTCCTGCTAGTAATTGACTGGGTCATGAAGAAGACCACAGATGGAGAAAGAACAGGCATAAGGTGGAACTTCTCAACCCTGCTGGAAGACCTCGACTTCGCCGACGATCTTGCACTTCTGTCATCCGCCATGAATCACCTACAGCAAAAGACAGCCAGATTGGAGGAAAACGCCTGCAAAATCGGACTGAAGATGAACGACCACAAGTGCAAAGCCATGAAGGTGAACAGCAAGTCTGTGGAAAAGTTGAGAGTCAGAGGGAATGAAGTAGAAGAGGTGGAGAGCTTCATTTATCTTGGAGCCACGGTAGCCAAGGACGGAGGCGGAGGAGCTGACGTCAAGAGAAGGATAGCCCTGGCCAATGCCCAGTACAAGCGGCTGAGCAAAATCTGGGCAACTGGACACATCAGCAAGAAGACGAAAACCTCCCTGCACAGAAGCCTGGTGCTGTCAGTGCTTTTGTACGGATGTGAGACTTGGAAGCTGACCAAAGGAGAGGAGGAAAAGCTGGATGCATTCCAAGCCAAGTGTCTGAGAAGGATATTCAAGGTGCGCTGGCAGCAACACATATCCAACAAGACAATCCTGGAAATGGCAGAAACCAAGAAAATCAGCGAGGTAATCAGAAGAAAGAGATGGAACTGGATCGGCCACATTCTCAGGAAAGACCCGAAGGACGACTGCGCTGTAGCCATGGAGTGGACCCCGGAAGGACGCAGGAAAAGAGGCCGCCCAAAAACAACCTGGAGAAGGATGGTGGAAGTAGAGCGGACCGTTGCTGGCTGGAGCTCTTGGGGCGAAGCATGCCACGCAGCTGCAGACCGACACCAGTGGCGGATTGATGTCCAGGCCTTATGTGCCTCCTGGCACGGAGAGAATTAAGAGAGTAAGAATAGCTAAGTGAGCCATTTACTGCCTTCCAACTGGAGGAACCACAGTTTTCCTCATTATGTGGGCATATGTTGGAACTTTTTTGTTAGTTCAGAGTGCCTGTGGACAGTACTGTGGAACAGTGGTTAGCACTGTTGCCTCACAGCTAGGAGGTTCAAGGCTCGAATCCCCAAGCTAGTAGGGGTGGAAACCTTTCTGTGTCATGGATGGCCCTCGTGAGCCATCAAAAGACGCCACATATCAACCAGTGAGTTTGCACAGTTTATTAAAGGAACAGAAAGATGACAAAATAACAAGCCACGGGGGGCTAAAACACACTATGACGATAACTCAGACAATGACAAGGAAGAACGGATTCATAACGAAATACACTTACGATAGTTGATGAAGGGTAGTAAACGTCTGACCAGAGGAACGCTCGTTGATGTCAGACAAGGAGTTGTGACGAGACTGCCGCACATTTCACCCTCAGCTGCCCTCTTAAGTAGGGAACTGCTGATGAGGCGAAATGCAGCTCAGCTGTCAGGGCCTCAGCTCTGACAGCCGGAAGCCCCTCCGAGCACTGTCACAATAAAAGCTCGGAGAGCCATAGGGAACACACACATCAGCTGAGAGGAAAATGCTGCGTGGCCCGAGCGCGGATGAGATCGGTGCTCGAACCACGACAGTACCTCCCCCTGAGGCGGCGAACTCCGGGCGCTGTATGACACCCAAGCCCCCACCCCCTCACCCCACCCAGGGTGGGAGGATGGGGGAAAGGCCTGGAGGGTGAGAACCAAAAAAGACAAAACACCAAGACGATGACAGGGAACAAACGAAGCAATTACAGAGTACGGTAGGGAAAAGAAAACACAATACTCCATGAAGTGCGGATGATACATAAACAGGACCCAAAAAATGCAACAACAGAAGGAGGCTTACAACTACAACACACAGGCCCATAAGACAAAATGTGGCAGATACAAATCATCCCTCAGACAGGGGAGGGGAGAAAAAAAACAACAACACGCTAAACAGCGGTGAATACACAGATCAGAATAGAGCAAATAACACACCAGAGTGACCTTTATACTGTATGTCAGGGGAACTAAGAAACACACGTGGATGACGGCAGGCAGAGACCAATGAGACAGGAACAGTTCTGGTGGTCTCCCTGCATCCAATGTCCAGATCGTCGATAAGGAGAACAGGGAACGTTCGGGCGGCTTACCCCAGTCCCAGGCCCGGAAAGACAGAACCTCCGGCGGCCGAACCAGGTCGCCCAGTAGGAAGCACAGTACGTCAGGTGGCCGACCCAGAACGCCGAACCGGCGAAAAAGCTCGCCAGGCGGCCGACCCGCATCACTCAGCCACCAGGACCGCAGGGGAAAAATTGAAGATGGCCTCCCTGGAGAGAGGGAAGACAAGGGAGAGCCGGGCCGAATATTGAGAACCGCAACGGCCCCCGGTGGAGATGAGCTGGGATGATGATTATGATGACGATGAGCCAGTCCAGCGTCAGGCGGCAGAGGATCTGCAGCTCCCTCACCGACCTTGAACCGAACTGGCGCTGCACCCCTGCTGGACCCTGATCGGATCAGCGCGGCACCCGCGATGGACCCCGATTGGGCCGGAGCAGCACCCGCGATGGACCCCGATTAGGTCTCGGCTGCACCCACGTCAGACCCCGATTGGGTCGGCGCAGCAACAGGAACGACCTCCAACCCCTGGGCTGCACGGTGGCGCAGTGGTTTAGCACTGTGGCAGCACAGTTTTACCCTCGGCCGGGGGACCGCGGGGATCATGAGATCGTGGGTTCGATCCCAGCCCCCGACCAACAGTGAGCTGTGTGGAGTTTGCATGTTCTCCCCGTGTTGCGCGGGTTGACTCCGGGATTTCTCCGGTTTCCTCCCGCACACCAAAACATGTAGGTTTAGGGCGCTCGCGCACGCAGCAACCAGCAGCCGGTGGCTTGTCACCAGACTGCAAACCAAGTCTACCTACAGGTACAAATAAGTAACAAAAAAAAAAAAAAAACCCCGAACCCGGAACCTCCAGCACAGCGACCGGGATTGACTCCACACCGGTGACCCTGGGAGAAGGCTCAGGAGAAGGAAAAGAACCAGGATCAGGATCACCGGTAGCAACAGAGCCCAGCAAGATGAGCTCGGATGCAGCGGACGGCTGACCCTGGCTCGTCTCCCCGAGAGACAGGCAAAAATGCTCTAGAACAGACAGAAGGAAGGAAAAATAGAGCACTTGCCTGCACTCGAGTTCTGTCGCCGTCCAGGACTTCGACGATCCGAGCTCAGGACGAAGAAGGACGTCTTCTGGCTCCTACTCGGCTACGGCGGGCTCCGCAGCCGGCATGATGTCTTCCACAGCCTGAGGACCCTCCAGCGCTGATGTCCACGCCGATGACCCACGACGACGAAGTTCAGTGAGATCTGCTGCTGAAGACACTGGTTGGAGGTAGGGCCTGCGGGGTCTTGGCCCTCCGTGGTACAGGATTGGACACCCCTGGATTAACTGGTGACTCTAAATTGTCCCTAGGTATCTGTCTCTGATAGGCCCTTAGAATAGAGAGTTAGTGTAGCTCCTAGTTAAGTGCTCTGAGTGGTCTTTGTGATAAGAAAAAGCACTATGTAAGTACAGGTCATTATCCTTATCTGTTGGATATCACAATTAAAGAATTATTACTTTGTTTTCTTAATATTGTATAACAAAATGTAATATATACAGCACATACAAGTTTATGCAGCTGGTATACATTAACAAGATAACACCCGTCAATGAAATATTGTTTTGTTACAGAAATGCAATAAGCACTTACACAAGGAAAGCACCACAGGTGCTGATGCCTAGATGCTTGTGTCATGGTAGCATGGGATTTTTAAGTATTAAGTATTGTGTAAGTCCATCCATGCATGGTTTTGAAATGCTTGGGATGTATTTGCACCGGTATGACGCTAATGTCACTGTCAAAGCACACATGTGATATACGCCATCCCAGGGCTGTATGCTGGCATTTTTGTCAAGGAGCTCATAAAAGAAAAAAATCTGGAAACACAAGAATAAAATTAGGATTACAAAAAAGGATGCTGGAGTAACAGATTTTAGGAATGTATTACTTGGCCCTACAATGGACTGGCGATCTGTCCAGGGTGTACCCTACCTCTCGCCTAAAGATGTTGGGATAGGCTCTACCCCCCCACCCCACCCCCCGCAACCCAAAAAGGATTAAGTGGTAGAAGGTGGGCGGATGGATGGATGGAATAAATGTATATTTACACCACGGCATGCAGTACCAGGTAAAAATATCAAAATGTCAAAAACTGACTTCCGGTTATGGCTGCCACGTAGGACGGACGTGTCTCGCTCTGCTCTGCTCCTGGAAAAAAAAAAAATCGGCAAATAACTCTCTCATTTGGGACAGAACGTATCCCAGCATTTGGGCGAAGATATGTCGGCGAAGCCTAAGGCTGGAAAACCAGGAAAAGGAAAAAGCGAGCCGCCGAAACAGTCCAAATTAACGGACTTTCAGGTCTGTGACGCAGTAAACAAAACTCCATATATGGCGGAGGAGGCTGGCAACGCTGCGATATCTGCGGGGAATGGCGCAGATGCGCTGATGGCTGCCATGAGTTCAATGAGAGCGGACTTTTCCTCTAGATTTGATGGGATTATGACAGCGTTGGAAGGAATAAGAAAGGAATTGGGTGACTGTGTAGAACGAACGGCGCAGATGGAGCTCCGTCTCGCTAGTGCTGAAGATGACGTCACCCGTCTTCAATTAAAGGTGCGCACTTTGGAAAAAAAAAATAAATCTCTGGAAGATAATATTTTGGATTTGGAATCTCGGTCGAGACAGAATAATTTGAGGCTGGTGGGTCTTCCAGAGGAATCAGAAGGTCGGGACGTATGTTCCTTTCTGGAAAAGTGGATTCCGGAGGTGCTGGGCAGCGAGGAGTTGCAATCAGCAGTGGTTCTGGAAAAAGCACATCGTATTGGCCCACGGAGAGATAAGGGACCGCTGAGGACCTTAATTATGAAGTTTCTTAGCAACAGAGACAGGATGAAGATCTTCAACGCTGCACGAGCTAAAAAAGGAGAGATTAAACACCAGGACCAGCAGGTGCGGTTCTACCCAGATTTGGCCACAGGAATCCAGCAATTGAGGAAGCAGTTTGATCCCGTACGTAAGGAGCTGCGCAACCTTGGGATTCGTCATGGTGTAATCTATCCTGCGAGACTGCTGACCACGTATGAGGGCAGAACCCACATCTTCAAGACCCCAGAGGAGGCGCAGGAGTTCATCAAGAAGATCAAAGAAGAAGAAGAGACTGGTGGGAGCTAAGCATGAACAAAATATAAGGTAGAATAATTAAGCATTTGCACAGGCATCTGACTGACTTGAAGTAAATAGTAAGTTTACAAAATATAGATTGTATTATATATTAAAAAAACAAAACAAAAACAAAACAAACAAAAAAAAAAAAACTATGATGTACAAAGTTGTTAAAAATTTTGGAGTTAAGTTGGAAATCTACAGAGGAGAGTTAATGTTACGTCATTAAAAGCAGTAGAGTTAGGGTGATTGGGAGGATGAAGAAGGAGTGGCTTAGGCTGTTCCCCGTGGGTGTGGAACGGTCGATGGCTATATCGGGAGACAGAATTTTTCTTTTGATTTTGGGGGGTTTGCCACAAGTGTGGGAAGGGGAAATTTGTTTGTGTGTAGTTTGTAGGATGAATGTTCAACCACTCATGTTTTTGCTTCTCTGTATGAGCATGTTTACACTGCAAGGTAATCCCAAACTCTCTATTGATCATGGACCAAAGTGTTAATCTTAATTTAACTTCATGGAATTGCAGAGGTCTACAAAATTTAAAAAAACTTAAACAAGTTATGAATAAAATAAAGGACATGGGTTCAAGAATTGTGTTTTTACAAGAAACTCATCTGATAGAGGAGGATGTTAAAAGAATTAGGAGTAGATGGCAGGGAAGTGTATTCACCTCTTCATTTTCATCCCGAGCCAGGGGAGTTATGACTCTCATACATAAATCAGTCCCTTTTCAAGTGAAAAATGTAATTGGAGACAAATTTGGAAGATATGTAATCATTCAAGGTTCTTTGCTATTAGAAAATATAAATCTTGTGAACTTATATGGTCCCAATATAGATGATCAGAAGTTCTTTGCTAATTTATTTCTCATCTTATCATCACTTACAGGGCAACATATAATAGCAGGGGATTTTAATTGTACATTGAATCCAGGTGTGGATAGATCAACAGGACTGGATTGTACGCACATTGGATGTAGGATGACTATTAATCATTTTATGAAAGAATTGAGATTGTTAGATATATGGAGAGAAATGAAACCACAAGTTAAAGCCTATTCTTGTTATTCCAGTACCTACAAGACATTCTCACGTATTGATTATTTTTTGATTTCCACAGAATTAAGGTCCAAGATTCAAAACTGCTTTTATGATAACATCGTGATCTCTGATCATGCACCCTGTTGTCTAATATATGTAGATAAAAAATTGACAAAGGAATCAGGTAGATGGCAATTTCAGCATAAATGGCTTCAGGATGAGGAATTTGTCAAGTATATAGAAAAACAGATAGACGAGTTCTTTGACATCAATACTACACAAACATCAGCATGTGTAAAGTGGGAGGCTTTCAAAGCTTTTATTAGGGGACATATTATTAGTTATACAGGATCAAAATCTAAGAAGACTCGAGAGGAGAGAGCTAAATTGGAACATAAAATAAAAAGTCTTCAGGAAAAAGTGTATGCAGGAAGTGACCCAAGGTTGGAGAATGAATTACTGATTTTGAGAGCTGAATACGACAAAAAATCAGCGAATAGAGCTGCCTCGAGTCTTCTAAGATTGAAACAATCTTTTTATGAACAAGGTGAAAAATCAGGAAAATTATTAGCATGGCAGATTAAACAATTGGAAATTAAAACACCAATTACCAGTATTATAAGTAACGGACAGGTAGTTATAGATCCTTTAGAAATTAATAGAGCCTTTAGAGATTACTATGAAAAATTATATGATATCAAAAATGAACCTGATTTAACAAAACTAAATGGGTTTTTGAACGAACTATCTATACCGTGTATACCAAATGAAAACAGGGAGATATTGGAGTCTAAAATTAGTCAAGAAGAAGTTGGGCTAGCCATTGATAATATGAAATCAGGAAAAAGTGCAGGACCAGATGGTCTTCCAGTTGACCTTTATAAAAAATTTAAGAATAAATTAATAAAACCTTTTTTGGAAATGGTTTTAGAAGCATTTCAAAATAATAATTTACCATCATACATAAATAATGCCTTAATTATACTGCTGCCAAAACCAGGTAAGCCCTCTAATAAATGTGAAAATATGAGACCAATAAGCCTATTAAACGCCGACCTTAAGATAATCTGTAAAATTTTAGCAAGACGAATACAAGAAATTTTACCAAATATTATTAATCGAGATCAGAATGGCTTTATAAAGGGTAGACAAGGCTTCCATAATGTAAGAAGACTATTTAATATTATTTATTTTAATAAAGAAGCACTGGATACAGCTCTCCTATCATTGGACGCCGAAAAGGCCTTTGATAGAGTTGAATGGCCCTTTCTTTTTGAAGTCCTACAAAGGTTTGGACTTGGAAATAATTTCATAAAATGGGTTCAAATAATATACAATAATGCTACAGCAGAAATCCTAACAAATAACAATATTTCAAAACCAATAAAAATCAATAGAGGATGTCGACAAGGCTGTCCACTTTCACCTTTACTGTTTACTATGGCAATTGAACCTTTAGCGATAGCGATACGTTTACATTCACAAATATATGGAATTAAAGTTGGACCAACAGAACATAAAATCTCCCTGTACGCCGATGATATAATTTTGTTTATGTCGAATCTAAAAAAATCAATTCCAACCTTGTTGAATTTAATAAAGAATTTTGGGGAAATATCAGGATATAAAATAAATAAAACTAAATCTTCAATATTAATGCTAAATGAGACCCAGAGAAATTACCCAGCCCCTGAGGCAAATCAATTCAATGTTGTAAATCAGTTTAAATATTTAGGAATCCAAATTATGCCTAAGCTAGAATCAGTCGCCAGCGTCAACTATGAAGCCTTAATGTCAGATATCAATGAGTTAACTCAGAGATGGATGTCACTACCAATGTCGATGATCGGGAGAATCAATATACTTAAAAGTAATATTTTACCTAAAATACTTTATTTATTTCAATACATTCCCTTATCACCACCTTTAGATCTATTCTCAAGAATAAAAAAAAAGTTAGTGGAATTTATATGGAACAACAGGAGGGCTAGATTACGTCTGTCTTTATTATATTTACCATTTGATCGTGGAGGTCTGAAATGTCCAAATTTTATGTTGTATTATTGGTCGGCACAACTGAGGTCTATGACATATTATTTTTCATCAAATGATCTCCCTCACTGGACTGAAATGGAATCATACAATTTACCTTTACCTCTTCCCATATTCATATACTCAGATTCGGCAAAAAAATTACAAAAACAAGTTAAAAATCCATTTGTAAAGCATATGATCAAAATATGGTGTGAAGCTAAAAACTATTTAAAAGAACCACAGTTATTGTCACAATTTAGTCCAATATGGGGTAATCAATATTTTAAACCAGGGAGAGCGGACGCTGTATTTAAAGTATGGAATTAAAAGGGATACAAAAGATTCAGGATTTATATTTGCCATGTGCAGACAACATAATGTCTTTTGAAGAGCTGAGGATCAAATTTAATCTCAATAGAACACATTTTTTTAAATATCTTCAACTTAGAAACTTTATTCGATCAAATCAAAATAAAGCTCTCACTCGACCTATTTATTCATCCTTGGAAAAAATGATGATGAAAGATAGTAAAAAAAAAGGGTATTATTTCAGAGTTTTATAACTCATTGACACTATCTTCAAGTGAAAATTCACTGAAAAGATTAAACTCCTGGAAAGAAGATCTGCAAATTGAAATTTCGGAGGAACAATGGGAATTGGCTTGTACAGAAGCTCAAACCAAATCAATAAATGCATGCCTTAAATTGATACATTTCAAATGGTTAATGCGGATGTATGTTACACCGGAGGAGTTAAATAGATATAACAAAAATATACCAGATACATGCACAAAATGCATGGAAAGTAAAGGAACCCTATTTCATTGTTTATGGGAATGTAGATTAATAAGAATGTTTTGGGAAGAGGTGAGGGTAACAATTGAAAAAATAATCTCAAAACAAATCATACTGAATCCTAAACTGTTTTTGTTGGGTCTGTACCCAGAAAAGCATAATTTTAATAAAAGTGAAAGAACATTCATAGACCTCAGTTTGCTTAATGCCAAAAAATGTATTGCACTATTATGGAAAAAGACTCATAGACCAGATGTGACTCAGTGGTTAAGACAGATGTTAACAAACCTTCCATTAGAAAGAATAACATATATACTGAAATCAAAGGAAATTGTGTTTGAGAATATATGGAGACCTTTTATTGATTATGTAAAAAATTTAAACATAACTCTTGAAGAAGAAGGTGAATGATGTGTGTGGACCTTGTAAATTCCAAACTGGTGAACATAATATGTATACTTATGTATTGGATTGTCTAGACTAAACAGAGGAGCATTGTTGAAGACTTGATTTTGTTGGTGGTTGTTGGTGTTTTTAGTGCATTTTTTTTTTTTTTGTAGTACTTTAGCGTTAGTGTTTGATTGTTTGTATCATGTTTGTTAAAAAAAAAAAAAGGTTCAATAAAGATATTGTGGAAAAAAAAAATGTCAAAAACTATCACCATAATCAGTATTAAATCAGAATGGGTTGAAATGTTTCACGCTGTGTGTAATGAGTTTTGAGAAAGCTTCTTGAATTGTCTTGCAAAATAACTAATACAGTATCTTACAAAAGTGAGTACACCCCTCACATTTTTGTAGATATTTTATTATGTCTTTTCGTGGGACGACACTGAGGATGTGACACTTTGGTGCAGTGTGGGGTGGTCCGTGTACAGCTTGTGTGGCAGTGTGGATTTGCTGTCCCCTCAGGGTGGCTCAGCACACAGCCATTCATGTCTAGGCTGCTGGCAACGGGGATGAGCGCACCCCTAAGTGAAAATATCCAAACTGTGCCCGTGTCAATATTTTGTGTGGCCACCATTATTTTCCAGCCCTTCCTTAACTGTCTTGGGCATGGAGTTCACTACAGCTTCACAGGTTGCCACTGGAATCCCCTTCTACTCCTCTATGACAACATCACAGAGCTAGTGGATGTTAGAGACCTTGTGCTCCTCCACCTTCCATTTGAGGATGCCCCACAGATATTCAATAAGGTATAGGTCTGGAGACATGCTTGGCCAGTTCATTACCTTTACCCTCAGTTTCTTTAGCAAGGCAGTGGTCGTCTTGGAGGTGTGTTTGGGGTCGTTATCATGTTGGAATTCTGCCCTGCGGCCCAGTTTCCAAAGGGAGGGGATCATGCTCTGCTTCAGTATGTCACAGTACATGTTGGCATTCATGGTTCCCACAGTGAACTGTAGCTCCCCAGTGCTGGCAGCACTCATGCAGCTCCAAACCATGACACTCCCGCCATCATGCTCGACTGTAGGCAAGACACACTTGTCTTTGTACTCTTCACCTGGTTGCCGCCACACATGCTTGACACCATCTGAACAAATAAGTTTATCTTGGTCTCATCAGACCACAGGGCATGGTTCCAGTAATTCATTTCCTTAGTCTGCTTGTCTTCAGCAAACTGTTTGCAGGCTTTCTCGTGCATCATCTTTAAAAGGGGCTTCCTTCTGGGACGACAGCCATGCAGACCAATTTGATGCAGTGTGCGGCGTATGGTCTGAGCACTGACAGGCTGACCCACCCTCCCCACCCCTTCAACCTCTGCAGCAATACTGACAGCACTCATACGTCTATTTTCAAAAGACAACCTCTGGATATGATGCTGAGCACGTGCACTCAACTTCCTTGGTTGACCTTGGGAAGGCCTGTTCTGAGTGGAACCTGTCCTGTTAAACCGCTGTATGGTCTTGGCCACCGTGCTGCAGCTCAGTTTCAAGGTGTTGGCAATCTTCTTATAGCCTAGGCCATCTTTATGTAGAGCAACTTTTTTTTTTGATCCTCAGAGAGTTCTTTGCCACAAGGTGCCATGTTGAACTTCCAGTGACCAGTATGAGAGAGTGTGAGAGCAATAACACCAAATTTAACACACCTGCTCCCCATTCACACCCGAGACCTTGTAACACTGAGTCACATGACACCGGGGAGGGAAAATGGCTAATTGGGCACAATTTGGACATTTTCACTTGGGGGTGTGCTCACTTTTGTTGTCGGCAGTTTGGGCATTGATGGCTGTGTGTTGAGTTGTTTTGAGGGGACAGCAGATTTGCACTGTTGTGCGGGCTGTACACTGGCTGCTTTGCATTGTTTCAGAGTGTCGTGTCTTCGGTGTCGTCTCATGAAAACATATAATGGGGATTTGCAGAGATGTGAGGGGTGTACTCACTTTTGTGAGATACTGTATTTTGAAATGCAGCTTTTCTATAAAGAGTAAACATACAATATTGTTATTTAGCTTCCAGCCCATTATCTTCACAGCTGTTTTGATTGCTGACCTTCAAACTCACCACTGTGGACCTCAGAGAGACAAATGAGAAGTAAGAAAAAAAAAATGAAAATCTGATTATTATTCTGATGTGATGGAACATTTTTAAAGTCAGTGTCATCAAATAAATTATATTACAGATGTAATGTAATGTACCTCCTCAACTTAACAAATTGTTTGGTTTTCTCTAAAAAATAACCTCAAGTGGTTTTTATATTACACACCATCACATCAGCTTTACTTGAGTAAATAAATCATTAAACAAATAACGGGACTGCAAGAGTTATTTTAAAGCAAGTGATTCGACAATGTCACACTGTGGTGTTCTTATATTACTGAAATTAGTATTAAGAGTTTTAAAAATTGGCTGAACTTTAGAGAAAATAATTGCGCATATTAACAATTTATTAACACTAGTGCATTGTCCATAAAACGCAAGTATTCCTGTCTGAAACAGGTATCCCAATCAGGCTTTACAGACCCAAATGTAGGCTGTGTTTGAAAGTGGAATACAAAGAGGTGTAGCCTATATGTAGGCAATGTCGGGCCGTCAGCGACTCAACCGGCAACCCCGCCCTTCCGAGGGTGTGGAGGGTGAAACTGGGCATCCTGGCAGAACTAAAAACAATATCTGTCACAGGTCTGTGGTGGACCACTCCCAGTTACACGGGGTGAGACTGGAAATCCTGGCAGATAAGCACATCTGTCGCAAGGTCTGTGGTGGACTTTTGCCAGTCGGTGCATTGTGACATGCACTACACAAAGAGCAGAGATAAACAAACCTATCATCTGGTCAGTCACTGCAACAGATACTGGAGTCAGTTTGTCTTGGCCTGTCCTTGCTACTGATAATACCTTTATCTGCCAAGAATGTGCCACTAGTCCAGCAAAAGCTAGTGGTACTCAAATACTTTGCAGTTTCATGAAATGGTCAGTCAGAAAGCAACTCATATCGGCTCGGACGTTGCCCGGGTTTGCAGGGTTAGGAATTCTTGGCAGCAGAGGGCGAGGGATAGAGCTGCATAGAGGAATCTGATCAGACCTAAATAAAACAGTCATTGTCGCCCGCGACAGACTGCTATGATGATGATGATGATGAATTCTTGCAAAGCTCATGAAATACATTTTATCATCAACATCATCATCATCAGTATTACAGTGGATAAAATCATATTTATCAAATCGTACTCTGTGTTCAGATTAATAACATGGAATCTGAGTCAGAAGCCTGTAATATGGGAGTACCACAAGGATCAATATTGGGGCTACTTTTATTCAGCTTGTATATTAATGATCATCCATCAGTGTGTGATGATGCAGAAATTTTAATGTATGCAGATGATGCAGTCATTTTCCTACATGGGGAGCAAGCTGATCAAGTGACTTCCAAATTATTACTTGTAAAAGACAAAGTTTAGAACTGGCTTAAATCTTCTTGTCTTAGATTGAACATCACAAATACTGCTACAGTGTAGTTCACCAGGAAATGTAACCAAAACATCTTCCCTAATATTTATGTTGATGGTAAAAAAAAATAAAAAAAAAATTAATAATGTACAAGAAGTTAAATACTTAGGTGTGATCTTGGACCCAGCACTGACATTTAAAAAGCATATAAAGAAAATAGACATATCAAAACCTCTCTTATACAGGAACCATCAACAGTATATTTGAATGCAATGATACTTTCTCACATTAACTATTTTATCACCTGTTGGTCTCAAGCAAGCCAGACAACTTTAAAAACCAATTAGATCACTTTATAACCAAGCTTTAAAAGTTTTAGAGAAAAAAAACATTACATCATCATTACTGTGAAATATTCAGTAAACACAAAATGTTGTATTTTAATAATTGTTTTGTGTTTTCACATGTTTGGCTTGTCTTTAAAACAGTTCACAATAAGGCTCTACCACCAGTGAAAACTTTTGTACAATTATGCTCAGAGCAGACAAAAAACATTTAAAATCCACTGTAAGAGGGCCGGGTGGAATCCCTAAAAGATTTTATAGTAACGGAATTGAATATGTATGTGTTGAAGATTTTTTGTATAAATTGAGTGTAGGGAATAGTATTATATGTATATTTAATATTGTGATTGTACCCAGTAATTATATAGAATTGTTGATATGTATTTATATGTTTTTGTTATTGTTGTTTTGTCTGCCGTGGGACAGCAGGTGGAGGTTAGCCAGTGGCTAAATCTGGTACAATGCATCTCTTCTCTTTTTTGTACATGGTCCCTGACAAATAAATAAAAAACAAACCAAAGCTGTGAATTGGGAGTTTGGAAATGGATTTGGGGGGTTGGGGTCTGGAGATTTTTATTTTTTTTTTTGTAAATGTCTGTACTTTTCCACCCTGAAAATCAAATGCAGGTAACAGACGGCGTTTTGAAGCCATGGAGGTGACTGCTTAGCCAGAAAAGCACAGGCTTTTCATTTCCTTGCCAGTCATATGTGTGAGTGCCCTCCAGCTGATTTATACAGCCACTGGCTTGCCTGGCTGCATGCTCATCAACTCTGTGACAAAGTTCAATAAGCCAAACTCCCCAGCCCATTTACCTGTCTACCAGAGCATTACTAGACAGCAGCAACTGCTCTTCCACTCCACTGTGGTTGTTATTAATAATAAATAATAAAATAATAAAAAATATATATTAAAATGTATCTCATTACAAGGCAGTCGCATGAGCAAGTAGGGATGTTTATGTGCAAAGGCTTTTATTTTTTTAAATATGTACTTCCTATTTATTGGACTTACAGACGTGGACAAAATTGTTGGTACCCCTCTGTTAATGAAAGAAAAACCCACAATGGTCACAGAAATAACTGGAATCTGACAAAAGTGGTAATAAATAAAAATTCTATGAAAATTAACCAATGAAAATCAGACAATGCTTTTGAATTGTGGTTCAACAGAATTATTTTAAAAAACAAAATCATGAAACAGGCCTGGACAAAAATGATGGTACCCTTAACTTAATATTTTGTTGCACAACCTTTTGAGGCAATCACTGCAATCAAACGATTTCTGTAACTATCAATGAGACTTCTGCACCACTCAGCAGGTATTCTGGCCCACTCCTCATGAGCAAACTGCTCCAGTTGTCTCAGGTTTGAAGGGTACCTTCTGCAGACGGCATGTTTCAGCTCCTTCCACAGATGTTCAATAGGATTTAGATCAGGGCTCATAGAAGGCCACTTTAGAATAGTCCAATGTTTCGCTCTTAGCCATTCTTGGGTGTTTTTAGCTGTGTGTTTTGGGTCATTTTCCTGTTGCAAGACCCATGACCTGCGACTGAGACCAAGCTGTCTGACACTGGGCAGCACATTTCTCTCTAGAATACGTTGATAGTCTTGAGATTTCCGGTTCCGGCGCCACACGAGTTGGCTGCCTTTTGCAACAGCAGCTCAATTCTGAGTCTTTTTATCTTCCTTCTTCTTTCTGATCCGGTGATAACTTTCTGATCCGGCACACCTTTCACTCTATATATATCACGGACACACAGATCACCCCAAAGGTCTCCCGAGTCGGCGGACGGAGCCTCTGTTTACAGCAGGAGACGATACAGCAGGAAGAGCTAGCTAGCATTCAACCGCCACCCGGTGCTAACGGAGAAACTCGACATACCGGGAGAACTGAAGCGAAAACGACGCGGGTGCCGGGCTGGAGTTTAGGCGGCGTGCAAGAAATACAAGACAGAATAATAAAGAGCGATGGCAAGAACCAAGCAGACCGCCCGTAAATCTACTGGAGGAAAAGCCCCCAGGAAGCAGCTGGCCACCAAGGCTGCTCGGAAAAGCGCTCCGGCCACCGGCGGAGTGAAGAAGCCTCACCGTTACAGGCCCGGTACTGTGGCTCTGAGAGAGATCCGTCGCAACCAGAAATCCACGGAGCTGCTCATCCGTAAGCTGCCCATCCAGCGCCTGGTGAGGGAGATCGCTCGGGACTTCAAGACCGACCTGCGCTTCCAGAGCTCCACCGTCATGGCTCTGCAGGAGGCCAGCGAGGCCTACCTGGTGGGTCTCTTCGAGGACACCAACCTGTGCGCCATCCACGCCAAGAGGGTCACCATCATGCCCAAAGACATCCAGCTGGCCCGCCACATTCGCGGAGAGAGAGCCTAGACTTTCTGCTGCACATCCACCAACCACAATGCTCTGCACTGTGTGTCTATATATACTGTATATATATATATATATATATATATTTATATTTATATTAATATGTACATATGTATACTAGCTGCTCTGGTTTTTTCTTGCCTTCTGATTGTTGCTCTGAGTGTTGCTATCCCTGTGCTGTTGTAATCCTGGAATTTCCCCATTGTGGGACTAATAAAGGCTTATCTCATCTTATCTTAGATTTCAATGTACCCTGCACAGATTCAAGACACCCTGTGCCAGATGCAGCAAAGCAGCCCCAGAACATAACAGAACCTCCTCCATGTTTCACAGTAGGGACAGTGTTCTTTTGTTGGTATGCGTCATTTTTGCATCTGTGAACATGGAGCTGACGTGCCTTGCCAAAAAGTTCCAGTTTTGTCTCGTCTGTCCATAGGACATTCTCCCAGAAGCTTTGTGGCTTGTCAACATGCAGTTTGGCAAATTCCAGTCTGGCTTTTTCATGATTTGTTTTCAACAGTGGTGTCCTCCTTGGTCGCCTCCCATGAAGTCCACTTTGGCTCAAACAACGACGGATGGTGCGATCTGACACTGATGTACCTTGACCTTGGAGTTCACCATTAATGTGTTTAGAGGTTGTTCTGGGCTCTTTTGTTACCATTCGTATTATCCGTCTCCTCCTGCGGCCTCGTCCAGGGAGGTTGGCTACAGTCCCGTGGATCTTAAAGCGAGGTAGTCGGATACCCAAAAGCCGATGGTGTATAGAACATGTACATTAGAATTTGTATGTGAAATTTCGGCATCGAAACTGCTCCCGTTTAGCTGTAATTAATATTCAAAAATGATATTTTCGGGACGAAAGAATTCAAGCGTCCCTGCATTTGTTTACTTCTCGGGGCCGCCGCTGGAGAGCGAGCCGTGTGCAAAATGCAATTGTGTTGTTAACATATTTTTTGTGGAAATGTTACTATTATTAGTTGTGAAATGTGTTATAAAACGATTAGACGACGATACTATGGCTCTTCCTGCTGTTCCCGTTTCACTGTTTTTTTCCAGATGTAAAATACGGGATCCCTACGGCCCATTGGCGCGCGAAGTATCCTGGCCGATGTAAACAGCCACGGACCAAAAAAAACATACATTTGCTCGTGGAACAGGTCATTCACACTCGCAGACAATCACACTGTATGTGTCTATAGGATTTTCTTTCCATGCACGCAAAAAAAAAAAAATTTCCCAGATCCGACTACCTCGCTTTAAATTTCTGAATAATATGTGCAACTGTAGTCACAGGAACATCAAGCTGCTTGGAGATGGTCTTATAGCCTTTACCTTTAACATGCTTGTCTATAATTTTCTTTCTAGTCTCCTGAGACAACGCTCTCCTTTGCTTCCTCTGGTCCATGTTTAGTGTGGTACATACCAGGTCAACAAACAGCACAGTGACTACTTGTCACCCTTTAAATAGGCCGACTGACTGATCACAAGTTTGTAGACACCTGTGATGTTAATTAGAGGACACATCTTGGTTGAACATGTCCCTGTGGTCACATTATTTTCAATCTTTTCTAGGGGTACCATCATTTTTGTCCAGGCCTGTTTCATGAGTTTGTTTTTTAAAATAATTCTGTTGAACCACAATTCAAAAGCATTGTCTGATTTTCATTGGTTAATTTTCATAGAATTTTTTATTTATTACCACTTTTGTCAGATTCAAGTTATTTCTGTGACCATTGTGGGTTTTTCTTTCATTAACAGAGGGGTACCAACAATTTTGTCCACGTCTGTAAGACCCCTTTTCAGAAATCACTGGGTGACCATTGAGAGATCAAAAATTGGCTCAATCTCTCAACGATCTCCTAAAACCTTGAAAAAGCCATTTCTGTGTAAATATTTGGGAGATTGTTGCACGATTTTCATGACAATCTACTGTATATAGATCTTTTAAAGATCCTTGAGAGATTACTGACAGACCAGGAGAGATCGCTGAGAGACCAGGAGAGTTCACTCAGGAATCATTGAGAGTTTATTGGGCAACAAAAGAGGGATATACTGTATGTACAGTATTTGAGGGGCTTCTCGTGTTCTTCTGCCCCCCTATATACAGGGGTGGAGATCACTGAAAGATGAATAAAAATGGCCAGATCTCATAACAATCTCTCAGTGGTCCTCAGGTGATCTCCACAGTTGCCATGATCTCCTCAAAGTTTTAACTCAGTCCAAAATAATAACTAAACAATCACCAAAAGGAAGCAATCCCTCAAGGAGCGCTCAACAATCTCATTCATCTCCCAATGATCTCTCAGCAATCTTTCAATGAACTCTACTAGTCTTTTATCAAATACTCAGTGATCCCTCACTGATCTCTCAGCCATCTCTCCCTTCGGGGTGGAAAAATTTGGCGTTCATTGAAAGATCATTGAGAGATCAATGAGATCGATGAGATTATTGATTGCTCCTTGAAAGTCCGTTGAGCAATCACTTCCCTTTGGTAATCATTGAGAGATTGTTTTGGAATGAGTCAAAACTTTGAGGACCAAGGAGATCACTGAAGATCCTGAACAGATCGTTGAAAGGCCATCGAGAGATTTGGCCATTTTTTCATCACTCAACAATTTCTCAATGATCGCCACCACTGTGTAAATGGGCGGTTTAGAAAACTCTCATCTAGTCACACAAATTGAAATAGTTTTAACAGAACTTGGAGGGATCGTAGAATTAAACCTCAGGAACCGGTTCATTTTTCATTGAGTTTTACAGAAGAAAAGGTGAATCATTCTGAATGAGTGATGGACTCTGACACGAGGATCTGACTGAGATGTTGAAATGCAGTTTCAAGGTTGTGGTGAGAGAGGATCAACAAGAATGATGAATATGTCAGATACAAGGACATTTTTCAGCACGAAAAGATTCAGCAGCTTTTTAAAACTGTTCTTACATCAGAGCAGCAGAGGTACATGATTTTAATGTTAAATCTCCATCTAATTAAAGCTGTTTTGTATTTATGTGAGAAGTAATTGTGTCTGTGGGTAAGTGTTAACCGATAAGGGATAATTATTCCCTTATTGACAGATCAGATCTGATATTGACTTGAATAAATCATAATGTAGCTACATTTATGCTGCACATATTCTCACGTGGCTACCTGCTTTAAGACAGTGAGAAATACTGATGAAAACTGGATTGATTGCCTTCAGCCACACACCAGATGAATAATGATGAGAGAATTCAGAGGTGTGATGGCCAGGTTGTCCTCTCTCATGGACACGTGATGAATGCGTTAGTGATAGCAAGGCAGGTCTCCCCCAACCCCAGAAGCCATTACTTTTCCTTGGCACAATAACGAGCTCGGCTTTATTCTTGTGGCATTCCGGGTTCACCACTAAGATAATAAAGGCTGCAGGCAAAACATGGGGTCACCTCCTTCTTAAGCCTACATGAACCCGTTTCAGGATCCAGTAAATCAATAGTTTCATATTCAGTTAGTTTGAGGCTGGAATCAAAGGATCTGTGATGCCTCTGTGGTTGTGGAAAGTGGCAGTTGATAGTGAGAGGGTAGAAGATCATTTCTGTAGGGATCAATCTGGATAGGTGCATTTTTGTCATGGATTTTCACACTTGCAATAGACAACTTTGGAAATGTAAATGATAGTGATTAAATGGGGCTATGTAATCACTGAATTTACATGACAGCAATATAAGTCAAGAGGTGAAAAATGCTTTGTTGGTGCCAGGGGTCATAGGAAAATGGTAACACTGGTTTGACCTGATACCAAGGCAATAGTAAGTCAAATAACCACTCGATAGTCCCATTCCCCTCTGTCATGTCCAGCATAATTAAGACAATTTAAATAAAGTATTAAAGTTATTATACAGCAAGAGGAGTCTATAAATGCTATTTACAGTGGTGTGAAAAAGTGTTTGCCTCTTTCTGATTTCTCTTTTTTTTTGTACATTTGTCAATCTTAAATGATTCAGATCATTAAACAAATTTAAATATTAGACAAAGATAACACAAGTAAACACAAAATGCAGTTTTTAAATGAAGATGTTTATTATTAAAGGGAAAAAAATCCAAACCTACATGTCCCTGTGTGAAAAGGTGATTGCCCCCTAAACCTAATAACTGGTTGGACCACCCTTAGCAGCAATATTCTCCTTCAGGATTTTTTGGTAGACAGCAGAATTCATGGTTCCATTTACCACAGAAAGTCTTCCAGGTCCTGAAGCAGCAAAACAGCCCCAGACCATCACACTACCACCACCATATTTTACTGTTGGTATGATGTTCCTTTTCTGAAATGCTGTGTTACTTTTACGCTGGATGTAACGGGACACACACCTTCCAAAAACTTCCAACTTTTGTCTGGTCAGTCCACAGGGTATTGTCCCAAAAGTCTTGGGGATCATTAAGATGTTTTCTGGCAAAACTGAGATGAGCCTTTATGTTCTTTTTGCTCAGCAGTGGTTTTCGTCTTCGAACTCTGCCATACAGGCCATTTTTGCCCAGTCTCTTTCTTACGGTGGAATCATGAACACTGACCTTAAGTGAGGCCTGCAGTACTTTGGATGTTGTTGTGAGGTCTCTTGTCACCTTTTGGATGAGCTGTTGCTGCGCTCTTGGGGTAATTTTGGTTGACAAGCCACTCCTGGGAAGGTTCACCACTGTTCCATGTTTTTGCTATTTGTGGATAATGGCTGTCACCGTGCTTAGCTGGAGTCCCAAAGCTTTAGAAATGGCTTTATAACTTTTTCCAGACTGCTAGATCTCAATTACTTTGTTTCTCAGTTGTTCCCGAATTTCTTTGAATTGCAGCATGATGTCTAGCTTTTGAGGATCTTTTGGTCTACTTCACTTTGTCAGGCAGGTCCTATTTAAGTGATTTCTTGATTGAGAACAAGTGTGGCAGTTATCAGGCCTGGGTGTGGCTAGAGAAATTCAACTCAGCTTTCCAAAGATGTGATAAACCACAGTTAATTTATGTTTTACCGGGGGGGGGGGGGGGGGGGAATCACTTTTTGACACAGGGCCATGTAAGTTTGGATTTTTTTTAACCCTTAATAATAAACACCTTCATTTAAAAAATGCATTTTGTGTTTACTTGTGTTATCTTTGTCTAATATTTAAATTTGAAGATCTGAAACATTTAAGTGTGACAAACATACAAAAAAAATGAGAAACCAGGAAGGGGGCTGTCATGTCCGCTGCGTAACCTCACAGCAGACATATAAATTGGTAGTGAGCCCAAAATGCAGTGTAAATAACGTGTTTATTTACAATGGAAAAATGTACAAAAAGTCCAAATAACAGTCACTGTTGAGAGATGATGAGACAACCGGCTACAAACTTCGTTGGCTTGAATGAGATGCCCTACGCGCTCCAGGCAGGCAGGAGTGGAGAGGAAGGGCATAAAGAAAGAAAGACTAACATAAGCGTTGGAGCGAATAAGCTCGAGAGAAACAACACCGTGCAGTCCAAAAAGGAAGGCAGCCAAATAATCAGCGAGCCAGGATATCCGAGATTGATTTACTGAAGCTGCCACACTTGCTGAGCACACTGCCTCCCAATAAGTACTTGATATACTAATGAAGGCAAGTGGACACAGCCATGTGGCAAGCAGGTGCGTGATTAATTGGAAATGTGTGTGTGTGTGTGTGTGTGCGTGCGTGTGGTCATACCATTCACACCGGTGAATGTCTGGTGAGGAGGAGGTGTGGCTGTAGGACTGGCAGAGAGCAAAGCTCAATCTGTCAGCTCAATAATCAAAACCCTACAGCCACAGGTCATGGACGGGGTAGAACAACCCCGAACATGACAGAGCCCCTCCCAAGGGGTGGAAACCAGATACCCACCGTACCATCAAAACAGAAAACAAAACCTGCCCCCCCCACCAGAAGGCCAACACAACAAACCAGGGTGGGAGGTGGGGGGAAACGGGTTAGGAGGGAATAATCAAGGGGAGAGAACACCACAATACAACACAAGAACACACTTCCCAACCCCAAAACTAGACTAACCCACCCCACCCCCAAGAGTCCCACAGTTCAGGGGGCCGGCCAGAGTCCAAGGCCCAGCGGGCAGCCTGCAGAGTAGTGTCAGGTGGGCTGCCAGGGCAAATGGGCCACCTGGCAAGGGAACTCAGTCTTTCGGATGGCCTGCCCACGTGGTTAAGGCACCAGGACCAGAAGGGCAAGTGAAGTAGCAGCCTATCCACCGGGAGGCTGAGAGGTGGATGGCCAGTCAGGGGAAGTGGAACCCCTGCAGTCACTGGCAGCGGAGGGAAAAGAACCCTGACGGTGCCCAGCAGAAGGAGGAGGAACAGGGCCTCCAAAAGGAAAAGGATGACCCCAGTGTCCCCAAACTGTCCTGGGGCACCATCGATGGTCCCAACGTGAGACTGGAACTCTGTCGTACCCGTGGTGGACCCAGGCTGGGCCATGGCTGCATCTGTGGTGGTCCCGACCTGGGACAACGTTGCACCAGCGGTGGCCCCTTCCCGGGACTTCATTGCTCCCACAGTGAGCCCCGACTAGGCCTGTGTTGCACCCACGATGGACCCCGACCGAGCCATGGTTGCACCCACGATGGAGTCCAGCTGGACCCCTGCTGCACCCGCAGTGGGACCCGGCTGGGCCACTGCTGACCCCAACGCCATCTTGGCTATGGGCCAGCTGACCCGTATGAGCACCCAAGCTAAGAAGCGATCAATCACAGGCCCCCTGGACTGGTACTAGGGGCCCCCGTCGACCAGCTCAGATGGAACCTCGGTGACCTCCCATCGTGAACCTGGAACCCCGGACTCATCTGGCGATGGTGGACTCTCTGCGGCGACCCTGAAAAAGGACTTGGACAGAAAGGAGGAAGGGTCAGAGTCGCTGGCAGCGGCAGAGCCCGGCAAGGCGAGCTCAGGTGCAGCATTTGGCTGCAGCTGGCTCTCCTTACCTAAAGCTAGGCAAAAATGCTCAATTATCGAAAGGAGAAAGGCAAAAGAGAGCACTTGCCTTAGCTCAAGCTCTACTGCCGTCCAGGACTCTGGTGATCCGGGCGATGTCTCCTCAGGTTCGGCCTCCAAGAGGTTCCACTCGGGTGCTGACTCTGCTGTGGTGGCCTCCACAGCAGGCATGACGGTCACTGCAGTCTCAATGTCCCCAGCCGCCATGATCCACGCAGGTGACTCCTCCAACATGGCGGCTGGGATCCGGTTCACCGTTGCTTCGGGAGGACATTCTTCCCAGACCTCTGGCTCCTCCTGGTCCCAACTGCTTGGCTCCGGCGGGCAAACAGAGGAAAGTGGAGAGAGGGCTGGTGAACAGTTTTTAACAGCAGCAGGTGGGGAGAGCTCAGGGGACTGCTTTCCCTGAGCCTCCCTACTGGGAATCAGGCAAGAATTTCACTATTAATATGAGTCAAAGGAAAAAAAAAACTTGCCTGTTCTCCCGGTTCAAGATGTTGGCTGCTGCTGCTGCTTGGACGTCATCACCCCTCTGTCTGGGAAAGGCGGTGCTAGGCTCCTCTGTAGAACATATGGGAGTTGCCCCTCTCACCACAGGAATGGGAGACCCCAGTGAGGAAAGCAGGCACCCCTCTGCTGCCTGCGGATTAACCGAGGAAAGAGACCTTGCAGCAGATACGGAGGGAGATTCTGCAGACGGGACTGCTTGGGACTGGAGATGAGGATCCTCTGCGGGGGTAACAGGGCTCTGTGTCGGAACAGGAGCAGTTCGTGGGACTGGATTGTTCTTCCGGAATTCCGGGTGACGTTGACATCGCCAACCTGGTGGTTGCCACCTTGGAGCGGGTGATGGAGAAGAAGGAACAATGGCTGCTGGTGGAGAAGAGCGTTTCTTCCATTCACCCGTGGAAGGAGCGGGCACGAGCTCCGGAGGCAAGGGCGGGGCTGGAGTGGGAGATCTGCGGAAGGAGGAAATCTTCTTTTCCCGCGAGTGCCTCTTCCGTGTAGGAGACGGTTCCTGTGCTGGGAATTCCCTCCCTGGCTCCTCTTCACGCAGCGCGAGGATTGCGTGGAGTATGTCAGCCGACTCAGGGAAAAACAGGACGTCGGGACAAAGCTCCAGGACTTCCGCTGCAGTATTTTGAGCAGCGCGAACGGCCTCAGGAGAATACTGCCCTTGTATCCGGGAGAAGGCATCCTCCAGACGGGCCAGTCCATGCAGCTCCGCGTCGCTCCAGTAATCCATCATGACTCCAGCAGCAGGTAGGAAAAACACACAAAAATGAAAGTAACACGCTACTTACTGCTTGGGCTTTTTGTGGTGGCAGCTTACTGTCATCCATCCATCCATCTTCTTCCGCTTAATCCTTTTCGGGTCGCGGGGGGGTTGGAGCCTGTCCCAGCATCTTTGGGCGAGAGGCAGGGTACACCCTGGACAGATCGCCAGTCCATCGCAGGGCCAACACAGAGAGACAGACAACCATTCACTCTCACAGTCATACCTAAGGACAATTTAGAATCCCCAGTTTCATGTCATATAAATTGTCAGCGAGCCCAAAATGCAGTGTAAGTAACATGTTTATTTACAATGGAAAAATGTACAAAAAGTCCAAATAACAGTCACTGTTGACAGATGAGATAAGTACTCAATATACTAATGAAGGCAAGTGGACACAGCCATGTGGCAAGCAGGTGCGTGATTAATTGGAAATGTGTGTGTATGCGTGTGTGTGTGAGAGTGGTGTGTGGTGATACCATGCATGTGGTGATACAATACACGCCGGTGAATGTCTGGTGAGGGGGAGGTGTGGCTGTAGGACTGGCAGAGAGCAAAGCTCAATCTGTCAGTTGGAATTAATAAGCAATCATCAAAACCCTACAGCCACAGTTTATGGACAGGGTAGAACAACCCCAAACATGACAGGGGCAAACACTTATTCACACCACTGTATGTACAGCATATATCAAATATGAGCAGCGCTCTTTTTGTCAAAGTAAATGCCTTTCACCTCAGTTGTTTAACATCTACACTGAGCAGATAATGAGAAATGTCTTGGCAGAAGAAAGTTATGACGCAGTCACAATCGGTGGAAGAGCAATATCCGAACTGAGATACGCTGATGACACAGTTCTGTCGACCAGTGAAGATGGGCTATCCAGACTCCTTTAAAGCAACAGATTGCACAGTGAAGAAACGGGCTTACTGATCAACAAGAGTAAAACAAAACTCATGAGACTGGACAAATCACCAAGCATGATGGGAATAAGATTGGATGGCCAACAACTGGACAAGGTCTCTAGTTTCGAATACCTCAGGGTGCAAATCCAAAACAACGGGAACAATTTTCAAGTAATTTGAAGAAGAACTGCACTTGGCATGAAAACTCTGCATCAACTACAGAGCTTATGGAAGGACACTGATGTGACAACCAAAATCAAAATTCTGAAAACCATTGTTTTTCCAGTCACAACGTATGGCTGTGAAGCATGGGTGTTTACCACAAGTGTAGAAGACAAAATCACCACATTTGAAAACAAGTGCCAAAGAAAAACTTTAAGAATACCGTACACTAAACACGTGACTAATGAGGAAATCAGGAAAACGTGCAAAATAAATGACAAGGAATTACAACGAAAGAAAGTAAACTGAGATTTTTTGGTCACACAGCATGATACGACAGTCTTCACCAAACGATTCTGCAAGAAGGAATGGCGGCTCACAGAAGACAAGGAGGACCAAGGCAACGGTGAGAGGATGACATTCACCAAACGATGGAAATGCCCCTCTATCGCTTGGGACAGCTGGCTAAAGACAGAGACAGATTCCAGACAGCCATTATGACTGCTACGTCCAAGTCTGGATGAGCACACACACACACACACACACACACACACACACACATAAATGTATTTAGCACAATAAAGCTGCTCAGCAGGACAAAAAAAAGAACCAAGATAGGCAGAACAGCATCTCTGAGCACAAAATCTGCTGAAGCTTGAAGCACAGTTGCGATAGCAGCAGAAGATGCAGTGAGCCTGTGTGAACTGTAGCATCAGTTTCCTGCTCTTAGCTTACAGGAGTGGCACCAGTTGAGGTCTTCTTCTGCTGTAGCCCATCTGCTTCAAAGGTCAGTGTGTTGTGCCTAGAGATGCTCTTATGTATGTACAGCATACGTACATTAGTTGGAATGAGCAGTTATTTGAGTTACCGTTGCCTTTCTGTTGACTCAAGCCAGTCTGGTCATCTGCTCTGACATCTGGCATAAAGGAGGCATTTGAGCCCAAAGAACTGCTGCTCACTGGATATTTTCTCTTTGTTAGGCCGTTCTCTGTCAACTCTAGAGATGATTGTGTGTGAAAATCACAGCAGGTCAGCAGTTCCTGAAGTAGTCAGACCAACCAATCTCACACCAACAACCACACCACATTCAAAGTTACTTAAATCACCCTTTTCATTCAATTCACCCCATTTTCATTATGATACTCTCTTTGTTGTAGTTGCTGCTATGTCATTGACTAAGTAGATATTTGCATTACCAAGCAATTAAACAGGTGTACCCATTAAAGTGACCAGTGACTGTAGGTTATACAAGTTCAGTTATTTCTGCAGATCTTCAAATTAAACATCTTTCTTTTTTTTGTTTCTCTTTTATTTGTAGACTTATTTTAAGTACTTATTTGCTTTTATTACTTCTGTGAGGCTTTTTAGTGGAAAAAACAGACAACAGACGTCTACATTTAGGAGCACATTTTAACACCCTCATACCAACTTTGTCAGTTTTAGATCATTCCGGCAAAGCCGAAAGGAGCCAATGTGATGGCACGGGTCGTCCATCTGTTATCTGTCCACATTTCACAGGAATCGTTATTCCTCCTAGGCATTTGCCCCAATGCTCAACAAACTCACTCAGAATGATCCTCAAGAGGGTCTGTGTGTAGGCGGTATTCAAGGTCAAGGTCAAGGGTCAGGAGATCTGAGCATTCGTGGGGTGATTTCATTAGGCTGAAATGAGCTATTCCATCATTGACAATCTGGTTTTGTGTGTGTGTGTGTGTGTGTGTGTGTGTGTGTTAATCTGAAATGGGGCCACGACGGCAGAGGCATTACATGTGTCGTCAGTAAGGCGTTTAAAGCATCCACAGCTCATGGTGCCCAGTGCTCACCTCATATTTGCTTGTGCGTGCCTCTGTTTCATACAGGGACAGCAGTTAGCTGAGGTGCAGCACCTTTTCTCTCATTAGGCTTACTAAACAGGATAATGATTCCCCCGAGAATCCCCATCGCTCTGCATGCCCTGTCACTCGCTGCACCACCACCACCACAGTGATCAAAGCCAGATGTGCTCACTGCTGTTGCTGCCAACAAAGCACAACTGTAGCCCGTGTTTTTACAGTTGTCACTCTGCTCAGTGCCACGGCCCTCGGGGATTCTGGTAGCTGCAGCGACATGAGACAAACCTAAAAAACTCGCCACAGCTCTGCTCGCTTACCGCCACACATTAGGCGGAGATAAATTTGACAGATGAAAGCCAGTTCCAATTCATTGTGCACTGACACGGCTCCATGTTTTTTTAGACCACTTCACACCTACAATAAAGCAGCATCAGCCACAGCTACGGAATTACTACTTTCAATTTTGCAAAATTTTCCAAACATGTTTTTTCTCCTTTTATATCTTTGCTGTTTTGACATGTAGCAATCACAAATCTGCTCATTTAGACTAACATTACGCTTTTCCCAACCCCCAATACTGCAAGCCAAACTTATTAAACTATCACGAAACGACCCATAAAGATCAGCCGCTGCTGACAAAAACAACAGCAAACCAAACCTTGTTAATTTGTTTTGACTGCAGATGAATGAACATGCAGAATGTTCAGACCGCAGGATACCATTCAGCTGTTTGAAGAGGGGATAAATCAGCGCACTGGGACAGATAGCGACGCATTCAATAACTGGTGGAATATTTTGCATGATTGCCAAATATGTGCCATTTGTCTGAGAAGCGGCGAGGGATGAATTCTTCAGACTTTCATGGTTTCAACAACAAAAACATCAACAAACGTCTCCGTGACAACAAAGATGGAGAACAGAAAGAGGGTGGGAAGGGAAAAAAGTACACTGTGTAATGCAGCAGTGATCAAAGGAAGACAGACAAGAAACACAGAAACACACCTGCAGAGACAGATGGAGGTAGCCCGCGTAAAGGAAAGAGAGAGCAGCGCAATGCTATAAGAAGTGCTGGTAGACAGGAACAAGGGAGGAATAATAAGGAAGGTGGGAAGTATTTGTCGCTGATTTTAGCCTTCTGTGACAAATGCTGCTTTGCCTACACAACAACATGTCGTCAAAAGACAGATCTGGTTTGATCAATGAAAGGTGGAGAAGTTCTGGAGAGTCCTGTGGGAGGCTGTTCGCTGGCACTCCGGGAGGCCACACTGCACAGAGCAGTCGGGGAATCCCTCCTCCAGTTCTTCGTTGCCCTGCTTGTCGGCTGGTGAGGTAAGGGGCACCACCTACCCCAACAACAGGACCCCCACTCTGCCGCCACCTCACTGCACTGACTCTCGCCGAGGGACCCTGCAACCACCAACATCCCGCCCACTTTTTCCTCCAGCCACGATGATCATCGGTGACCCCATCATCAGGCACATTGGGTATTTTAACTCTATCACTCACTGTTTACCAGGAGCTACTGTCCCCGACCTGTTAGGAAAGCTCCCGGATCTGCTGCAGTCACAACCTCCCTCCATCACATTGATTATTATTCACGTAGGGACCAACGACACCACCCGCAGACAGTCTGAAATCACTAAAAATGACCTGCAAACTTTTTAATATTTTATCAAACAGCGGAAAGTCAGTTTTTATTTCTGGCCCCATTCCCACACTGCGCCATGGATCAGACCATTTTAGCCGTATTCTTGCCCTCTCAGCTTGGCTCAAGTCCACCTGCAGCAGCAACATTAATTTTATTGACAATTTTAACTTGTTTTGGGGCCACCACAATCTCTATAAATCTGACGGCATACATTTAAATGCATCAGGTAGCTGGCTTTTAGCAGCAAACCTGATGCATTTCATTCAAACCACAACATGCAATTGACTGTTTACATCCCACGACCCCTCCCCTCCGGATCCACTCACATCTCTGACCCCCAGTAAGACTATCCAGCACGAGTCCCATTTTTGTCATCCTCCACCATCTGGTCTGGAAATTCCTTCACTACAAACCTTCCCCATTAGGACATTGATCACGGACAGACCTCCATCCATAAAACATACAGTTCACAAGAACTCACGCCCAGGCTGCCTACATTCTGTGGATCAGTCTCCAAACTATAATCCACAGGAAACAAATTACCCACCTGTAAATAACTCACCACCTACCCTAAATATGGCTCTTTTAAATATACGGTCACTAGCTAACAAGACTTTTATCATCAATGACCTGATTTTAGATAATAAGATTGACTGTCTATTGTTAACAGAGATTGGCACAGATGCACCAGTGGTTCTCACTGAGGCCTCCCCACCAAATTTTAGTTCAGTTTTTTTCCATAAGAAAGGGCAGGAAGGGTGGGGGTACTGCATCAGTTTTTTTCTTCCTCACTTGCAGTAAAGCAAATTTTACTTGATCAATATACTGCATTTGAGCACCACACTTTTGTCTTTAGCAGCCCCGCAATTTTATGTGTCACAGTTTACAGACCACCCAAACACTGCCCTGTTTTTATTAATGAGTTCTCTGAGTTTTTATTAATAATCCACTCCTCATATAATTTTATTCTCATTTCTGGTGATTTTAATCTACACATTGATAAGCAGGGTGACCATATGTCTTAATGACCTGCTCACATCCATGAATTTTACTCAACATGTCATGCAGCTGACTCACAACAGGGGACGCACTCTGGATCTTGTCATTAGCCATGGCCTGCCCACGAGTGTGTCCTCTGTTGTTGACTTGGCTGTATCTGACCATTACTGTGTATTTTTTAACATCACTGGTTTTATGCAACAGGAGACCTCGGTGCGAACTGTGAGGAAGCACCATCTGACACCTGAAGTGGCTGCTGATTTTATCAAACTCTTATGCAATACTCCCCCAGTTATTTCACCTGCATCGTGTGATTTTATTGTTGATAATTTTAACAGTAAATTAAGATCAACTATTGACAGAGTTGCCCCAATAATCGCAAGGCCAGTTAGGAATAAACCAAAGCCTCCATGGAGAAATAACTAAATCCAAAAACTGAAAAGAGAGTGCAGGATGGCTGAGAGGAAATGGAGGAAAAACAAATTAACTATCAATTACCAAGTACTACAGAATAAATTAAAAATATACAATAATGCAGTCAAGATATCGAGAACTGAGTATTTTTTCCAACATAATCTCAACCCATAACAATAACATACCTGCCAACTTTTCAAACCTGAAAAGCCTAGTAGCTAGCCGGGGTCCAGGGGCTGATGCTAATGCTAATAATGCTAATGCTGATAATAGTTAGTTAAGTTAATCCCTTCACACCTGAAGGTGTATATGGGCGGCGCCTATCTCAGTTTCTCTGACCCTAGGCCACACAGCTACTGTAAGTAGTGAAAGCTACAGCGGGGGGTCAGTCCTCTGGTAGCTCTGTGTGTAACTTTACTTTCCCCATTCCATTATGCGGAGCACCACGCTAGAAGGCAGAAAGCACCATTTTTATATGGTCTTTGGTATGACCCGGCCGGGATTTGAACCCCTGCCTCCCGGGTGTGGGGCAGATGCTCTACCAACTGAGCCACCACTCCGGTAATGCTAATAATAATAATGCTAATATTTGCCAAACAAATATTAAATAAACAAATATTAGCATTAATGTAGAACTGAACTGAACGGCATTGAACGGCACTGGGTGATAGTACATACAATTATAAAGATAATTTATCATTGGCACCCCCTCCACAAATCCCGGAATCTTGGAGAAAATCGCGATTTAGAATTTCCCGCCCTGAAAAATCAGACAAATCCGCCGAAGCGCAGCCGGAGTTCCGCGTGACGTCACGAGTGTGACCCAGTCCTCATGTTTACCATTGCGAGCACGTCGACACTGGTTGTTTTTGGTGCATTTTGTCGTGATAGTCGACTACAAAACACTTCCAACACCTGGGAAGATCTGTTCAGTGGCCAAGGAAAGCTGTCATGGCGACGAAAGAAAAGAAAGGGGGAGGAAAAGCGACCGGGAAGCGATGCGTTTCTAGCTATACAGTGATCCATCACTTATCGCGTTTAATGGGGACCAGAACCGACCGCGAAAAGTGAAAAACCGCAAAGTAGCGTCACCCCCCCCCCCCAAGGGCGTCACAAGCATTATTTTGCACAAAAAGGCACAAGACAACAGCGAAAAGTGCCACTAAGCAACACGAGCGATAAAGAAGGCGCTCTGCAGGGAGAGAAGCTGGGTAAAACGTCTCGGCCAATCAGCTTGCGAGGTGAAACGTCTCGGCCAATCAGCTTGCGAGATTCCCGAGCGGTGAAGAGGTGGGCGGAGAGGAGTGAAGCGGTGGTCAGAGAGGTAGATTTTGAGCTGTGCGGGCTCTCCGTGTTGATACCTGATGTTCTAATGAGAAGGCAGGGAGACTACATTAGAACATCAGGTATCAACACGGAGAGCCCGCTCTCCCCGGCTCCCCAGCCCGCTCGGGAATCTCGCAAGCTGATTGGCCGAGACGTTTTACCTCGCAAGCTGATTGGCGGAGACGTTTTACCCAGCTTCGCTCCCTGCCGAGCGCCTATACCCAGCGAAGGAAGACCGCATTAAACGCGATAAGTGAGGGATAACTGTAATAAGTTGGAAAAATGCTGATGTTTTTTTTTCCCTTTCTTTTTTATTGTTAATTTTCCTTATCCTGACACCCCAAACATGCCAAAGTAAAGACTCACCATTCTGTATTCAATAAGCGACTCTCCTCCCCATCACTGCTGCGGTCTGAGTCGGTGCCGGAATCCCCGAAAATTCTGGCTCTAATCTGTACGGTTCGATGCCTCCCTCGCTCTCTTCCTGTTCACTTGACACTCCTGCATCCTCCTCTGTCTTGTCACCGATCCTGAATGCCTCTTCACTCTGAAAACTCTGGTGTTCTTGACTGCTGGAACTGCTATCATCTGCCATTGTTGTTTTGATAAGGGTCACACTCGTGACGTCACGCAGCGTTGTCTGCACTACTTCCGGTTTGTTTGGCACTGCCAGCCAGAGGCAAAAGTTTATCGGCTTATAGCTTGGCCATCGCACGGCCTAAAAATTTCTTTTATGTGTTGAAAAATACAATAGGTAATAAGGAATTAATCTGCTATTCTACTTTTTTGGCAAAAAGGTGAGTTCAGTTCTACTTTAAATCAAGTTAGAATGTAGCTAGCAACCTCATATTTCTTCAACTTTCAAACCTGAAAAGCCTAGTAGCTAGCCGGGGTCCAGGGGCCGCAGTGTCAAACAAATATTAGCATTTGACATAGAAGTCACATATTAATTATATTAAAGGTAAAATATCTAAAGCAATTGCAATACTACACAGAGCGAAATATTTGCTGAATCAACCCACATTATATACTTTGTATCATTCATTAATACTCCCATACATGACATATTGTACTGAAGTATGGGGAAATACATATAAAACAAACATATATCCAGTCTTTATGCTTCAGAAGAGAGCTATTAGAATAATAAACAAAGCTGCTTACAGGGAACCAACAAACCCACTTTTTCTTAAATTAAAAGCTCTCAAGTTGAAAGATCTGGTTGACTTTAAAACTGCAGTAATAATGTTTAAAGCTAAGAATCTGTCACTGCCGGCAAATATCCAAAAGTTGTTCCAAATAAGGGAGAAACAATATCATTTCAGAGGAACATGTATATTTCAAAAACCTTCAGTGAGAACTACCACCAAGCAACACTGTGTTTCAGTGCAAGGAGTCAGATTATGGAACGATTTTGGACCTGAATTAAAATCATGTACAACGCTTGGACAATTTAAACAAAAACTAAAGGAAGAAATACTCCAAACATATATACAAGATGACATGTAAAATCACATAAGGATTGCCATATCCAGTCTGTGTTGTGTTGTTACTTAGGTTTTTTTTTGGTCACATTTTGTCTTAGCTTTGTTCTGAATTGTAATCGCTCTTGTTTTGTTTTTCTTTTGAATTCTTGGATGGAATATGGGTGGGCAATATAAGCTGCGGCTTCAGCCATCACCCATTTCAGATAACTTATGTTGAACTGTATAATCAGAGGAGTTCTTGTTTAATTTGACCTTGTTGGATTTTTTCACCTTTGTTATATTATTCTGTTTCTTTTTAATCTTTACTTTTAATCTATCCAAAATAAAGATTCATTCATTCATTAAATTTGCATTCAAAAGACTATCTTAACACTGCATAGAACTTCGAATAGGCCAGATGTGATGTATTATGAATACTAGAAAAGCACTCAGAGAGCGCAGACCTCCGCCCAGCACCACAGTTCCCCCCATACAGTGTTTAACATCATAAATAAAATATTGAAAATGGCCCTATCTCGCAATGTTAAATAAAAAAAAAAAAGAATCCTTTAAAAAATTCCTGGATCCAGACGATGATCCGGATCACCACCAAAATCTGATCATCTCTAGGATACCCCATTTCTGACAATCTGTGAAAACTTCATGAAAATCCGTCCATAACTTTTTGAGTTATCTTGCTAACAAAGAAACAGACAAACAGACAAACCAACGCTGATGATCACATAACCTCCTTGGCGGAGGTAACTAGAAGACTGCAGCAGGGTATACTAGCACTGTATAACACACGTGCGTAAATGACGGCAAAATCGCTCTGATATTTTATGTGTTTACATGATACACCAAGCATGACAAGGCTTGCAATTACACAGCACATGTTCTTCAAGTTTGCCGCTAGCGTCACTGGCACTGGCCTTGTGTTTTTTCGTTCTTACGTGGTCTTTCACATCGCTGATTCCGCCATGTCCAATCAAAAAGTCTTGTCTACACAAAGTGCAATTTGCGTAATTTTCACCCCTTCTTGAGCGAATAATAACTCCCGGAAATGCTTTGCTGTATTCCTCACGAAAAGACTGTAATTTTCGTTTGTGTTTCACGCTCGTTAGTGATTTTTCTCCGGCAGACTCCATGATGAAAACATATAATTCTTACCTGATTGCCTCGCGATTGCACATGGAAAATTGGCTCAGACTTCTCGCACATGCGCAATACACCTACATGAAGCAGTGCCGATTGCCTTTGTTCTAAATTTAGATACGATTCCGAGCGACAGCATGTTTGGAATTGCTTTCGTGTTTTCCGTGTTTTTTTTACGATTTAAAATTTTTGACTGAATTTTTTACTGAAAAACCGTAATTTTGAATAATAAAACCGGAACCCGGAACGGGGTCTTGAAAACCGGAACCATTACGGCAAAACCGGAGTAGGTGGCAGGTATGCAATAACCCTAAAGTCCTTTTTGCAACCATTGATCAGTTAATCAACCCAGATTTTAATAAAAACACAAACCTGTCATCAGACTCTCTCTGTGAGTTTTGCAGACCATTTCAGGTGCAAGGTTGATTCTATTCGATCCAACATTTTATCTGACCAGAAGACTGCTTTTAATGGAATCTTGGATTCACCTTTAGCTGAGGAAATGCTGGACTGTTTTGTCCTGGTTGATGCTAAGATGCTTGGTAGAGTTTTCTCCCAGGTAAACTTGACCTCCTGCCTTTTAGATCTGATTCCCACATCACTTTTTAAAACATTTTATGGATTCTTCGAACATGAGATTTTAAACATTGTAAATTGCTCTCTTCAGACTGGTGTTTTCTCCGCTGCCTTTAAAACGGCTGTGGCGAAGCCCCTTTTGAAGAAGAATAATTTAGATCCTGATATCCTCAGTAACTATCGACTTGTATCCAACTTACCGTTTTTAAGTAAAGTTTTAGAAAAAAAATGTTTTTATCCAGTTAAACAATTTTCTTATGGACCACAACATTCTTGAGAAATTTCAGTCTGGTTTTAGGACAAACCACAGTAGTGAGACAGCCCTTTTAAAAATCGTTAATGATATCAGATGTAACATGGACTCCCACAAACTGTCAGTCCTGGTGCTGCTGGATCTCAGCACTGCCTTTGATACAGTAGATCACCACATTTTATTACGCAGACTCAAACACCTGGTGGGCCTCTCAGGTACTGTTCTCGAATGGTTTCATTCCTATCTCACAGATCACCGCTATTGTGTAAGTATGGATACATGTTCTTCGGCAATCCATGAACTCAAGTGTGGGGTACCCCAAGGTTCAGTTTTAGGGCCAATACTTTTTAATCTTTATATGTTACCATTTGGGGATGTTATCAGGAGACATGGCAACAATTTTCATAGCTATGCTGATGATACTCAACTGTACATTGCCACGTCTCCTGATGACACAAAACCAATTAATGCCCTTTTGAACTGTATTTTAGATATAAAGTCATGGATGGCAGAGAACCTCCTACAGTTCAACCAGGGCAAAACAGAAGTTTTAATCATTGGTCCTGAAGACAAGAGAGAGAAACTTCTACCATAATTGCTAGGTCTAAAACCTACACGTGTCAAGAACCTGGGCGTTCTTTTAGACTCTGACTTTAATTTTATTTCACACATTAAAAATGTAACAAAAATCGGATTTTACCATCTTAGGAATATAGGCAGAGTCCAACCTTTTCTCTCTCTTGCCAGCACAGAGGTCTTGATGCATGCTTTTATTACTAGTCGTATAGACTATTGTAATGCCCTGCTCTCTGGCCTTCCTCAAAAAAGAATATCACATCTCCAACTGCTCCAAAATTCAGCAGCACGAGTGTTAACGAGGATCAAGGGGCGGGTGCATATTACACCAGTTTTAGAATCGCTGCATTGGCTCCCCGTGCATTTTAGGATTGATTTTAAGGTTCTCTTAGTAGTTTTTAAATGCCTCAGTGGTCTTGGGCCTTCTTATCTATCTGAGCTGCTCTTATCTTATGAGCCCTTGCGAACCCTGAGGTCCTCTGGTACTGGCCTTTTAATGGTCCCCAAAGTTAAGACCAAGACCTTTGGTAAAGCTTTCTTTCACTATTATGGTCCTCGTATGGTCCACTATTATGGTAATCGCAGAGTCAATAGATGTCAATAGATGTTTTTAAGAACAGGCTCAAGACCCACCTTTTTAATTTGGCTTTTAATAAACTTGTTTAACTATTACTGAAGTAGTCATTTATGTTCCATTGTTATATGTTCTTTTTGGCGCCATTTGTTCTTAGATTTTCTCATCTTCTTATTGATGTGTTTAGTTCAGGTTCTTTTTCCAAGTATGGGGTTTTTTTAGTTCCTGTTTTTAATGTGTTCTTTGTACTTTTTGTACCTTTTTAAATGTTGGCTTTTAACAAACGGTTTAACTATTATTGAAGTACTCATTTATGTTCCATTGTTTTTACATTCTTCTTAGCTCCATTTGCTTTTAGATTTTCTTATTTTGATGTGTTCTTAGCTCAGTTTCTAAGTATGGGTCTTTAGTTCCCTTTGCTCTTTGTGTTCTTAGTTTTATTTTGTATTTATGTGTTTTAGCTCCAGTGTTTCCTCAGGATGGTTGCTCCTTCACGTGGTGCCTCGGTGCCGAGCAATGTCTCCTTTATTTTATGTGTGTAAGAGAAGTAGGGGGTGATGTATGTGCCTGTGTGTGTTGTGTTTGTGGGTATGTTTACGGGAGGGTTGGAAGGGGTGGGGCTGTATCATGTAAAATATGTAATTAAATGTATCTATTGTTTTTATCTATGTAAAGCACTTTGCACAGCATCTAATGTTTTAAAAGTGCTACACAAATAAAGTTTGATTGATTGAAAAGAGGGTTTGCCTTGTACCCCGGGCGACACTATTAGCAGGTTGGTTTACCACCATAACTGGCTCCTCCTGGACCTGAGCCCGACAACAAGGTGACTTGGCTTAAGCCGCACAATGATAAGTCAAGTTTTGTCACACAATGATGCTTTCTGTCGTGGTTTCACAGCTCAGATAAAGGAGAGAGGGGAAGCACCAGCTTTCAGGATGTGAGAGACAGAAAACAGCAGAAGTTAAAGACAACTACTGTTAACACAAGTGGAGTACTGTGGTTAACGTGACATGGTGTCAGAAGCTACGGACTGAGCGCCGAGCTAATATGGCAAAATTCGGACCCCCAGAGCAGTTTGACTTCTCACAGCCAGCAGAGTGGCTGGTGTGGTGGCGCCAATTCAACCGTTTCCACATAGCTTCCAAGCTTGGCAAGGAGCCTGGGGCGGTTCAGGTTAACTCCCTTCTGTATGCTATGGGCAAGGATGTGGAGCCTATCTACGAGTCCTTCATGTATGATAGTGAGGACCAAAGGTTATTTGATTATGAGACTGTGATAGCCACATTTGACGAACACTTTGTACCCAAACGCAACATCATCCATGACCATGCTTGCTTCCATAAACGCGCCCAGAGGTGGATGAGACTGTTGAGGCCTTTGAAAGGAGCCTGTACAAGCTAGTCCACCACTGTGAGTTTGGAATAGCTAAGGACAAGAAAATAAGAGACAGGATCATCACTGGTATTTTGGACAAAGAGGTGTCACAAAAGCTACAGCTAGAGCTGGAACTCACTCTAGAGAAAGCCATCCAGATTGCCAGTCAGAGCGAGCAGATTAAATGGCAAAATGTCAGCACCAGCGATATCTTCTCAGTGAATGCAGTGAGATGCAAGGAGCAACCACACGCAAAAAGGGGCAATGACGGACATCAGGACAACCCAAAAATAAGTGAGTCAAGATCAAATGCATGTACACAGTGCAACAGAAAACATGATAGAAATGACCGTTGTCCAGCTTGTAACAAAAGATGCCACAAGTGCAATAAAATGGGACACTTTGAGGCTGCACGCAAAACCAAAATGTTGAATGAAGTGGTGACACAAAAGAGCTCAAACAGCATGGACTTCTTTTAGGGACACTGTAATAGAGCCAGAAATTACTATAATAGAACAGCCTGGTTCAGACAAAGAATGGCGAATGACCCTACCCATAAACGGCAACCCAGTCAAGTTTAAGATCAACACCGGGGCTGACATCACCATAATGTCCCAACGCACATATAATGGCCCCCCACACAAGCCTCACTTCTCTAGAACAAGACCAAATGCTAGAAGTCCAGGAGGTGAAGTAAAATGCATCGATAAATTCCTAGCAGTCACTTACTATAAAGGACAAAAATATTCATACTAGGTCACAGTTATTCATGGACCTTTCATACAGAACCTGCTGGGAAGAAGTGTTGCAAAGAAAGTGGACCTCATTGTGAGACTTGGAGCAGTCAACACCAAAGTGTTCAATGATATATTTGGGGACATAGGACTGATGAAATGCAATCCAGTGAAAATTGAGCTCAAAGCAGACGCTGAACCATACGTCATGACAACACCTCGCTGAGTTCTGTTTCCTCTCTTCCCCAAAGTTGAAGCCGAGTTGCAGTCAATGTTGGCTATGGGCATCACAGAAGAGGTGACAGCCCATCGACTGGTGTGCACCTATGGTGCCTACTGTGAAAAAGAATAAAGACAAATGAGAGTATGTGTAGACCTCAAGCACCTGAACAAAGCAGTTAAGCGAGAACGATACATGCTGCCAACGCTTGATGACATCATGCCCAAATTGGCTGGAGCCAAAGTGTTTTCTACATTAGACACATCAAGTCCCTTCTGGCAGATTGCCCTTGACCTCTGCAGTCGGAAACTAACAACATTCATGACACCAATGGGCAGGTTTTGCTTCCACTGTCTGTCCTTCAGTATCTCATCAGCACCATAAATTTTCCAGACTAATGTCTGATCTGCTAAAGGACCATGAAGGGTTGGTTGCTGTTATGGACGGTGTGCTGCTGTTCGGGTCATGTGAGAAGGAGCATGACTGCCACCTAGGGGCAGTTCTGCAGACAATCAGGAAGTCAGGCCTGAAATTGAACAAAGCAAAATGTCACTTTAATAAGACTGAACCGTGTTACTTCGAGCATATTATCAGCACAGGTGGCGTAAAGCCTGACACGAGCAAAATCAGAGCCATCAGAAAGATGCCCAGCCCAATCAACATGGGAGAGTTTCAGCAGATTCTGGGCCTAATTAACTACACTGGGAAAATTCCTGAGAGGGCTCTCAACCACATTGCATCCGGTCAATGCACTTCTAAAGGCAGAGAGTGAATGGTCACGGGGTGAGCTCCAAGAAAATGAACTGCAAAAAGCTAAAGACATGCAACTATCAGCACCTGCACCTGTCTTCTACAACCCCAACCACCAAACAGTGGTCAGCGCTGATGCCAGCAGTTACAGCTTAGGAGCTGCACTCCTGCAAGGACACAACGATGAGCTGAGACCAGTTGCCTTCTGCTTTCACACCTTAACAGAGACAGAAAGCGGTACTCACAGATTGAGAAAGAGTGCCTAGCAGCAGTAAATTGTTCACGCGCTTCACAGAAACACAGATTCCCCCACACCGATCATCATAGAGAACGACTCATCTCCAACCCATCCACCCACAGAGACTACACCAGAGACTCCAGTTCGTCTCCCAACTCCAACTCAGGGGCCGATAAAACGGACCTCCAGAGGACGAGAGGTTAGGCTACCCCTCAGGTATCGAGAGACTTAGAGTTGAAAATAGACTACACCCAGGTGAGTCCCACCTTTTGGTGAGATTCTTTCTTGTGATCAACTTGTACACTGAATTATCCTGCTATCATGTGTTGCATGGACAAGAATAAGTTCACCAGAGTATGCAGAAAGACTTTGAAGACACTGAAACCTAAATCCTGAGACTGACAGCAAGTTCACTTCATAGAAGGACATTAAGTTGGCTTAACAATACTGTTCAAATGTGCATTTGCTTAATTAGTCTTTCAAGTATCCAATGCAGAGTAACACTGAAGAGGAGCTAATTGTTTGCAGTCAGCCTATACACTATAGATGTCTCTTTTATTTTACATGTGTGTAAGAGAAGTAAGGGGTAATGTATGTGCCTGTGTGTGTTGTGTTTGTGGGTATGTTTATGGGAGGGTTGGAAGGGGTGGGGGTGTATCATGTAAAATATTGTAACGTGCTGCTCGACATGGCGACGTCCCACCGGGAGATTCGAACTCACGCCTCCCGCTCCGGAGTCCCGCACCCTACCTGTGTCGCCAATAGGGTCAACCCACTTGGCAAGCCAAGTAGGGTGCTCATATTGAGTTCGCTACACTACTCCCCTCTGGTTGTCAACATCGTCCCGATGTCAGCGCCCCATTACTGCTTTGGACAGGAGATCCCACTTCTGACACCAGTGTAACGTGCTGCTCGACATGGCGACGTCCCACCGGGAGATTCGAACTCACGCCTCCCGCTCCGAGTCCCGCACCCTACCTGTGTCGCCAATAGGGTCAACCCACTTGGCAAGCCAAGTAGGGTGCTCATATTGAGTTCGCTACACTACTCCCCCATGGTTACACACACATGATACATCTTGCCCTAATCCTGCTAAACACTGCTGGGTCATTATAATGCAGTTATAATGACACAGCAGTATAACTCAGAATAACACATTAACACACACAGTACGTTTCAAACTGGCAAAGCATGCTGGGAAATCACTGGCCCCCTTAAAATGGCCCCGACGTTACAATATGTAACTAAATGTGTCTACTGTTTTTATCTATGTTGAGGGCAGCGCGGTGGCAGAGTGGTTAGCACTGCGGCAGCACAGCAACTTACCCTTGGCCGGGAGATCCTGGGTTCGATCCCAGCCCCCGACCAACAGTGATCTGTGTGGAGTTTGCATGTTTCTCCTCATGTCTGTGTGGGTTTTACTCCGGGATTTCTCCGGTTTCCTCCCACATGCCAAAAACATGCAAGTTAGGTTAATTGGCATCAAACTGGGGATTTTAAATTGTCCTTAGGTATGACTGTGAGAGTGAATGGTTGTCTGTCTCTCTGTGTTGGCCCTGCGATGGACTGGTGATCTGTCCAGGGTGTACCCTGCCTCTCGTCCAAAGATGCTGGGATAGGCTCCACGCCCCCCCGTTGACCCGAAAAGGATTAAGCGGTAGAAGATGAATGAATAAAGCACTTTGCGCAGCATCTAATGTTTTAAAAGACTATACAAATAAAGTTTGATTGATTGATTGAGAGATGTGTTTCCCTAAAAAGGGGAGATGTAATGTGAAGTATTCCGCATGTTCAAGTCAACTTTATTTATATAGCGGCCAATTTCACAACAGTCATCTCAGCACTTTCAACTGGAGGGAAAACCCCACAACTGCAGAAAGGCCCCAGCAATCAGGTGATCCCCTGTGAGTAAGCACGTGGCGATGCTAAAACTTCCTTTTAGCAGGAAGAAACCTCCAGTAGAACCAAGCTCAGGGAGGGGCAGTCATTGCTGTGACTAGCTGGGGGGTGAGGGGATAGAGAAGAAGAAGAAAAGAACAGACATGTAGAGAGCAAACAGCACAACGGGTACTCAGTCTATGGGAGAGAACAAACAGATGTTAATGACCAGCAAAAACATTTTGTTGAGAGTGAAGAAAGTAGTGAAGCCCAGTGCATTGTTGGAGGTCCCCCGGCTGTCTAAACCTATTAGCTGCATAACTAAGGGAGGGTTCAGGGTCACTTGAGCCCACCCTAACTATAGGCTTTTTCTTTCAAAGGTCTTTTTATTATTATTAATTGAAGTATCAATACAATACAAAGTATTAGAAATTTTCATTTTTGTTTCAACCAAACAGTAAAAAACTAGAACTTAAAGCCAACAAATGTAAATGCTTCAAAGCACAAAAACCTTTAAATAAACAATTAAAAAAAAAGAAAAAAATACAAAGAAAAATTATGTGTGTGAAGTGGGGTTGGGGTAAAGGGGATATGAGCTACTCAGAAACTATAATTGTGGGTCTTTCAAAGAAATCAAGAAACGGGGGCCATAATTATAGAATTTGTTTTCAGAGCCACAGACTGTATATCTGATTTTTTCTAAATCCAACAGGACATTATATCTTTTATCCACTGTAAATGTGAAGGGGCGAAGAGTCTTTCCACTTCAGTAATACAGCACGTCTGGCCAATAATAATGAAAATTTGAATACTTTTAATTTGGAACTTGGCAAGACAAGTTCTGGAGCCACACCAAAAATGGCGCATAATGGATCAGGTTTAATTTGATATTGCAGGACTTCAGACATAGTGATAAAAACAGAATGCCAAAAATTCATCAATGCAGGGCAGGACCAATACATGTGAAGCAAAGTGCCAGGAGCGCTACCACACTTTTCACAAGTTGGGTCTATATCCGAGTAAATGCGTGCTAACTTAACCTTGGACAGGTGCATCCGGTGTACAATCTTAAATTGAATAAGAGCGTGACGAGCACACATTGATACAGTGTGAACCTGGCCAAGATAGAGTCCCACAGTTCATCAGTAAAAGTAAATTAAGATCTTGTTCCCAGTTCAATTTGATAGCGGCAGAGAAGAAGATTGTAAATTTGAAATTAAATATATAAAACTGACATACCCCCTTAGAAGTTGGTTTAACTAATAAAAAATCATCTAGAGGATTATCAGAAGGTTTTTGAGGGAATTGTTTTGTCATGGTTTGCACATAGTGTCTGACCTGGAGGAAGCGGAAAAAGTGTATAGAAGTGATGTCGAATTTGGTGGAAAGTTGAGAAAAACTTGCAAATTGACCATCAAAATATAAATCCGCAAAAGATTTTAAACCTTTTCTGTGCCATATATGAAATGCACTATCAATAGTTTGATGGGGTAAATAAATGATTTGCGGCAATTGGACTTCTAATGGAAAAAACTGAAGACCGAAATTTTTCCTGAATTGAGACCAAATTCTAAGAGACTGACGAACTACTTTATTATTACCCAGTGTAGACAAAGCAAGGGGAAGTGGTGAACCTAAAATTGCCGGTAGGGAAGTTTGATTGTCCACATGTGACTCCATAAGGATCCAAATAGGTGATTTGGGTTCCAGATAAAAATGTTTCCAATATAACATGCACCTGATATTTGCTGCCCAGTAGTAATATTGAAAGTTAGGCAGAGCCATGCCACCTACTGATTTGGGTCTTTGAAGAAAAACTTTCCTCAATCTCGGATGTTTACCATTCCAAATAAATGAGGTAATCAGAGAGTCCAAAGACTTAAAAAAGGATTTAGGAATAAAAATGGGGAGACATTGAAACAAATATAAAAACTTTGGAAGTAACATCATTTTTACAGAATTGATTCTGCCAATTAAAGACAAGGATAATGGGGACCATTTGGAAAGTATTAACTTGCACTGGTCAAGTAAGGGGAGAAAATTATTTTTAAACAAGTAATTAAATTGTTTAGTGACACATATCCCCTAGATAATTAAAATGATCAATAACAACCTTGAAAGGAAAATTTTCAAAATCCTGAACTTGAATCTTTTCATTAATCAGAAACAGTTCACTCTTATTAAGATTAATTTTATAACCAGAAACCTACTAAAACTATCCAAAATATTAAGTATAGCGGGTAATGAAGTAAGTGGGTTGGAGAGAAATAATAAAAGATCATCAGCATAGAGTGAAACCCTATGCTCAATGCCACCCCTACGAATGCCTAGAAAGTCCCGGCTCCCACGGATTGCAATAGCTAACGGGCTCAACTGCCAAGGCAAAGAGCAACGGGCTCAAAGGACAGCCTTGCCTCGTACCACGGTAAAGTCTAAAATAGTCAGAATAGCGACAATTAGTTAACACTGAAGCTAAAGGACTAGCATAGAGAAGTTTAATCCAGGAACAGAAGGAAGGACCAAAACCGAACCTCTCCAAAGTAAAAAACAAATACTCCCACTCAACCCTATCGAATGCCTTTTCAGCGTCCAAACTAATAAGACATTCAGGTATGTTGTGGTGAGGAGTATAAATAATATTAAACAACCGCCGCAAGTTAAAAAAGAATGGCGATTTTTAATGAAACCGGTTTGGTCCTGTGAAATTATAAAAGGAAGAATCTTTTCCAACCTTGAAGCTAACAACTTTGACAAAATTTTAACATCGGTATTTAACAAGGAAATAGGCCTGTAAGAAGCACAATCAACAGGATCCTTATCCTTTTTAAGCAACACAGTGATACAGGCCTGATAGCATGAAGGAGGAAGTGTACAGAGTCAAGCGACTCTGTAAAAACTTGACAAAGGAAAGGGGCGAGGTCATCAGAGAATTTTTTGAAAAAATCAGCGGAAAACCCATCAGGTCCTGGAGATTTTCCTGATTGCATGGATGATATTGCCAGCTGAATTTCTTCTTTTGTGATGGGAGCTTCTAAAATTTGCCGAGATTCTGAAGAAATCGAAAGAATATCAATAGAATCAAAAAAAATTTCCAAACCCTTTAAGTTTGTTGTATATTCTGAGGTATATAATTTGGAATAAAATGACCTGAAAATATCATTAATCGCTTGTTGGTCAGATGTCACCTCTCCTTTATCTGTCCTAACTCCAGTAATAATTTGCTTAGCTCTAATACCACGTAGTTGATTAGCTAGAAGTTTACTGGTTTTTTCGCCATGTTCATAAAATTCACTCTTGTTCCTTATTAAACAACCTTCAATTTGTCGAGTAGAAAGTAAATTAAATTTAGTTTGTAATGTCATACGTTCCTTGTACAGAGCGGGTGATGGAGATTGAGCATATTGTCTGTCAATGTCCAGGATTTGATCTAAAATAACCTTCTGTTCCTGTATTAAGGATCGTCTTTTAAATGCTGCCAATGAAATAAATTCCCCCCTAAGAAATGCCTTCATGGCCTCCCATATCGTTTTATTTGACATACCAGGAGTTTTATTTTCTTTCAAAAAAAAATTAATTTTAGAAGAAATATTCGCAACCAATTTTTCATCTGTAAGTAATAATGGATCCAATCTCCAATGCTTTCTCATGGAGTCACATCCATGGAGGATCATTTTAAGTACAAGAGGGGCATGATCAGAAACCGAGATGCTATCATAACTGCAAGAGCAAAGGTTATTAATTAATAAATTGTCAACAAAAAAATAATCTATTCTGGTATAAGTATGGTGTACGTGAGAGAAAAAAGAATAGTCCCTGCCGTTAGGATGTAAAAAACGCCAAGGATCTGTAAGGCTATATTCCTCAAGAAAAGACTTAACATAAGTTGCAGATTTATTAAGACTAGCAGGTTTTGAAGATGAGCGATCTAAGATCGGATCCATATACAAATTAAAGTCACCCCCAAGAATTAGAGAATGAGTATTTAAATCTAGAAGTTGCGAAAAAAGGTTGCGAAAAAAGTGCACATCATCAAAATTCGGTGCATACAGATTAGCCAAAGTGACATGTTTATCGCCAAGTTTACCTGATACTATTACAAATCGTCCATTTTTATCTGATACAACATTAGAGGGAATAAATGGGATATTTCGATCAATAAGAATAGCAGCGCCCCTGGCCTTAGCTTTAAAATTTGAATGAAAAAATTGTCCTGACCAACATTTTGACAAACGCAAGTGGTCGGAATCCTGCAAATGGGTTTCCTGCAAAAACAATACCCCAGGCTTAAATTGCTTTAGACGTGACATGACTCTCTTTCGTTTAATTGGATGGTTCAACCCCTTCACATTCCAGCTTACCAAAGTAAGATTACTATTCATTCAAAGAGTAAAATTTATATATTATGTTGTGTAGCCCAAAGAAGAGTAAAGTGAGGTACGGGTAAAAAAAAAAAAAAAAAAAGGAAGGGGTAAGGGGGGTGTAAATAAAACCATAACAAAAAAAACAAAAAAACAAAAAAATAAATAAAAAAATTAAAATAAAAAAAAAAAAAATAAATAAAAAAATCCAACAACCAAACCTATAACAACACTCCAGCCGGTTGCAAAAAAACAGCAACCGCTCCATCTCCAGCTCTATTTTCATCCTAACAGAATGCTCCCATACAACTGGCTTCAATCCTGCATAATATGAACGTTTTACCCTAAAAAAAAAAAAAAAAAAAAAGATAAAATTAAAAAAAAGAATTAAGTAAACAACAACGTATAGGGAGCCAATTTTACCTTGTTTTTAAACATCTGAAAATGCATCAATGTCCAGTCAGTGCAGCTTCAATGAAGTAACAAGCAGCCCAGCGCGGCAGCTGGTCAACCCAGAAATGTCCAGTTCAAGGCGAAAATTGCTGGTTTCTCTCCATAGTTTGCATGAAGCGGGTGGCCTCTGAGACGGACGCCAGCCACTGGTTTTTGCCGTCTGGAAGAGTTATCCGGAGCCTGGCGGGGAAAAGAAGAGAAGGACGAAAACCTCTCTTGTACAACTCGGACATAACCTCCTTATATTCGGCTCGTTGCTTCTGAACGTCGGCGTTATAATCCTCGTAGAACTGAAGTTTATGCCCACGATATTCCAAAGTCCCACGGCGTCTCCGCGCTTCTCTCATCACCAAGTCTTTGGTCCGAAACCGGTGGAAACAAATAATGACAGTGCGCGGCTTCCCATTCGGACCCGGCTTGGACATGAGGCTGCGGTGGGCTCTATCCAGCTCTGGGGGAGATGGCAAAGTTTGTGCGCCAAAGACGTCCACCAACAGCCGAGAAAAAAATTCAGATGGCCGTGGACCCACATCAAAGGACTCCGGCAGACCCACCAGACGAATATTCAGCCTCCTGCTTCTTCCCTCCAGGTCAGAAAGTTTGTTTTTCAAAAGTTTGTTCTCCTCCTGTATTGACTCGCATGTAACTTCAAGCGCCGCTAGGCGCTGGCTGACGTCCTCCGCGTTGTTTTCAAGGTCGCCAATGCGTTGCTCCTGGTTCGCCACATCTGCTTGAATTTTGTCCAGCTTACCATTAATAAGTTCAAATGAAGCTTTGAAGTCAGCAGCTATGGACATTCTGTGTTGCTCTAGCAAGGCAACAAGTGCAGGGTTAAGGCTGATACTAGCATCCTCAGCTAAGCTGGTGTTAATATTGTTCCCTGCTGCCTCCTTTTCAGTCTGCTTTCTTGTTTTGGACATATTTCAAAACAGATTCTGCATGTATTAAATGTCCAAAACATTAACAGCTTACAGCAAAATAGGGTTTAAAAAGTAAAGAAAAAAAAATATAGCAGGAGCCAGCAACGCACACACCTACTCCATTGCCAGCACACCTGAAGCCAATCACTATAGGCTATATCAAGAAGGAAGGTTTTAACCTTATTCTTAAAAACAGAGATCGAGTCTGTCTCCTGAATCCAGATTGGCAGCGGGTTCCAAAGGAGAGGAGCTTGATAACTGAAAGCTCTGCCACCCATTGTACTTTTGGAGATTCTAGGTATTAGAAGTAATCTTGCATTTTGGAGCGTAGTGCTCTGTTAGGATGATAGGGTACGATCAGATCCTTGAAATAAAAGGGAACCTGATTATTTAGAGCTTTGTAAGTGAGAAGAAGGATTTTAAACTTGATTCTAAATTCTATGGGAAGCCAATGAAGGGAGGCCAGAACCGGAGAGATATAATCTCTCTTTCTAGTACCTGTTAAAACTCTTGCTGCAGCATTTTGGATGAGCTGAAGACTTTTTAACCTCTTGCACTCCGGTGTACTGCGGGCGGGCACGTCTCTGCATCCTAGGGCGCATGAGGGCGCACGAGGGCGCTGCGTCCTAGAGCGCACTGAAAAAAAAAAGCTGCATTTCCGTTCTTCCACTACAGACACAGCCGCGAACAGAAAGCCAAAGGAGTGCTTTGATTGGTTTAGATGTGATTGACCTCTCATTCGACTAATAAGAGCCTTGAATTGGGTTTCTGAAACCTTGAAGAACCAATGACTGAAAACCTAGCAAGAAGGACCCGCCTACCAACAGCTGCGAATACAGCCAGCCAATTGAAGCACAGAAGTTCGAAAGCTGTTTTGTGTAAGGCTGGGTGAAGAGAGACTGACTGCTGCAGCAGATGGAAAAAAGGACCCGCAGGAAGAACCGCCACAGACCCAGCAGCACGGAGACCACCCACAAGTGCGACCTGTGTGACAGGGACTGCCATTCGCGCATCGGCCTGTTCAGCCACAGGCGGTGCTGTCCCAGCAGAGTAGACGTTTAGGATTCTCTTCCATGGTCATCATAGACCGACGGAGGCCGACGACGAAGGCTGGGTGACACACACGCGTTTGCCAGTCTTTTTTTCTTACTACTGTTATTTGTTTTGAAAAATCGTTCGCCAAAACCGCAATCATGGAAGCGCAAAACCGCAATAATGGAATTATGGTTTGACCGGGTCGCGTGACCAGAACCACGAGTCCGTAACAAGCGGACCAGCTTCATGTTCGTCTGACAATGAGGAAGAGAAGTTTGCCAGCTACGCTGCTGTTGTGAACAGGTAAGTGTTATAAGCTAAATTATTCTTTATCCCTGAAAATTGTAATCAAAAATGACTTTTGACCGATCGGTAAATTACAACTGTGCGTAGTAGACCGCGGCGCACCGTGACCGCGGCACACCGGGCGATGTCCGTCCTCTGTAGCGGGGGGAGGGGGTAACCCCCCCCACACACACACACACACACAGCCCTGAGTGTCACCTTTCATTAGAGCCCAACATCAAGCTTCTATATTGAATCATTCAAAAGTTACAGACGTTTTTCCAAACTGTGCCATTTGGCACAATTTGGCACAGTTCAAAAACGCCTGGGAACAACCTAAGAAAAAAGCTGTGTAATATATTCATTTTTTGTGGTATTGTTACAAAATTTTGACCTCAGCTGGATAACACTTGGTTCTACATTTCTGTTGCATTTTCCAGCACATATCTGACAGCTGTGTGTTATTTGCAAGCATTTGTATCCAAAAAAACACCCAGGCGAAATTTATTTTCTTCAAGTTCAGTATGTTTAGATGACTGTTACTCAGTGGCCGGACACTTAAGAGAGATTATGACTGTTTTGGCAAAAAATTCAAAGTGTTTTCTTTTAAATGAGACCAACCCCATGAAGATGCTGCAAAGGGTTGAAGAACAGCTTTCGGTTTACTTTGGGTACGTTATTTTTTAGCGTTTTTAGGGAAATTGACCAGAGTGCAAGGGGTTAAAGATGTTTTAGGACAGCCTGATAATAAAGAGTTACAATAATCTAATTTAGAGCTAACAAACGTGTGGATTAGTGTCTCAGCATCACTCTGAGACAAGATGCTCCTAATCTTGGCAATATTATGCAAATGATAGAAGGCAGTCTTAGAAACAAGTTTAATATGTGAATTAAAGAACAGATCTTGATCAAAAATAATTCCAAGGTTCTTCACAGTACTATTAAGAGAAAGAGTAACCGCATACAAACTAAGAGTTTGATTTGGAAAGGTATTTCTAAGGTTTTTTGGACCAACTAGAATGACTTCAGTCCTATCTGAATTTAATAGCAAGAAATTACAAATCATCCAAGCTCTGATTTCCTTAAGACAAGCCTCTAATTTTGCTAATTGATTACTATCATCTGGCTTCATTGACAAGTATAATTGTGTGTCATCTGCATAACAATGAAAATGTATAAAGTGCTTTCTAATAATATTGCCTAGTGGAAGCATATGTATAAACTAAAAAGAATAGGGCCTAGCACAGATCCCTGTGGAACTTCATGACTGAGCTTTGAGTTAGAAGAAAACTCATTATTGACATGAACAAACTGGAATGAGATGAGATGAGATGAGATTCAACTTTATTGTCATTACACATGTATGAATACAAGGTAACGAAACGTGACTTGGCATTTGGGCACGCTCTGCAGAGCGCATCCAAGGCCGGGGCAGCCGCTAGGCGCCAGTCAATCTATCAGATAAATAAGATTTAAACCACTGCAACAAAGTTCCACTGAGTCCAACAAGGTGTTCTATCTAGTCTATCAAGTAAAATATGAAGAAATTGTCTGCAAAAACCAATAAACACCACTTCCAAGAAAATTTCCATTTTTACATCAAACAACTGTTAACAGTTCAAATTGTTTTTTTCTCAAAATCTGATATGTCATATGTTATAGACACTACAAATTCATGTTTTTTTTTCAAAAGCCGTTAAATGCCGGGAGTGGTTTTTTTTGTTTGTTTTTTTATACAAAAGCAGATAATTCCACATGACAAATCAGCGCTTGGTATGTGGGTCATGTGACTCATCTTGGCTGCCTTCCTGGTCTGCTCACTCTGACTGATTTCCCTGGCTGTGTTTGGAATGTTCACTCACTCCCTCCCTACTCGCTATATAGTGAATTTAGATATAGTGGACTGGTAAATGCAATATTGTGGAGAGTGTGAATAATGGAGGTAGATTTATGGACAGACGACTTGATTCCACTCTCTCATCAGTCATACACAGAAAAAGCATGTCACAATACACCATGGTTTCCCCTTTTATCCCAACCGCTCATCTCACATTTGCATGACACTTCACATCACATTGCATGACGTTTAACATCACAATACCTTCATCCTTTCTCCCCCCAACCTCTTCTTCCTGCTATCTCCCCACGATCTCCCTAGCTATTGTTCTCCTCTCTTTACCCTCTGCATCCAGTTTGAGATGATTCCCCCAGTCTCTACACCCCCCCCCCCCCACAGAATCTCAGACCGAGTCTCAGACCGAGTCTCAGTCCTCACGTCCTTTTGGCTTCAGTCTCCTCCCATATCTGCTGTAACGGGGGTTTACCACCTCCGCGGCACTGCTTTGCCGGCGGGGGGGCTGCTGGGAGTGTGTCTGACTGCGGGTGGGCCATGTCGAGGGGGGAGGAAACTTCGATTTGCCCGTGTGGCTGTCCTGATGAATCGTTTACCTGGGGAGTTCTCAGTGGGGGTCTTCCACGCCGAGGGGCCCGAGCCAACAGCACTTGCTCGATCGCCACTACAAAGGTGGGCTTAAGTCTGTCTATGCATATTTTCTCCCGACGACCCCCCAAGTCTAACAAAAAATGCTTATCCCCCGTTTCCAGCACTCTGAACAGGCCATCGTAGGGTGGGCGCAATGGAGGGCGGTGGGCATTGTGTCTGACAAACAGGAATTCCGCGTTCTTCAAAGTTTTTGGCACAAAAGCACGTGGAAAACAGTGGTGGGCCGGGCCCGGCAGCGTGCCTGTATCTGCACTATGCTGCAAACACTGAGACGGGCAGCTGTCCGGCGCGGGATTGTCTGGCAAAAATTCCCCGGGAAGCCGCAGTGGCTGAGAAAAAACAAGCTCTGCCGGGGAAGCCTCCAAATCCTCTTTTGGTGCGGAACGCAACCCCAATAAAAACCACGGCAACTGGTCTACCCAATTTGCATCCGTCAGCGAAGCCCTGAGCGCTGCTTTCAGTGATCTATGAAAACGCTCGCATAACCCATTGGCCTGTGGGTTGTACACGGTTGTGCGATGAATTGCAACACCCAGGCTGCAGCCCATCGTGGACCAGAGGTTGGAAACAAACTGAGGGCCCCTATCGGACGTGATGTCCGACGGGATTCCAAAACGCGCCACCCATGTAATCAAAAAAGCGCGCGCCACGTCTGCAGACGTGGTTGCTGCCAGCGGGACTGCTTCTGGCCAGCGTGTGGTGCGGTCCGCCACTGTCAGAAGGTGCGTGCACCCCTGCAACGGGGGGATGGGGCCCATGAGGGCCACGTGAACATGATTGAACCTCTTAGCCGGTATACGAAACGGTTCCAAAGGAGCCTTCGTGTGTCTGTGTACTTTGGCCCGTTGGCACGCTACACAGGCTGCAGCCCGCTCTTTCACTTGGCAGGCCTGGCCACACGAACTTCGCTCCCACCATTTTGACTGACGCGCGCACTCCTGGGTGCGCCAGAGTGTGAACTGACTCAAACACGCGGCGGCGCCACGCGTCTGGGACCACCGGGAGCGGGCATCCCGTGGAGACGTCGCAGATTGGGGGGGCTTGCCGTCTTGCAGTACTCTGCTCTTCAGCCTTAACCCTGTTGGTCCAGACTGGAGCACGTGCATGTCCGTATCGCTAATCTGCTCTGCGGCCATGGCTGTATAATCTATCCCCACGCAGACTGGGGCCACTACTGCACGCGAGAGGCAGTCCGCCACCACATTCAGTTTACCCGACACATGCTGAATATCGGTCGTAAACTCCGAGATTGCGGCCAGTTGTCTCTGCTGCCGGCCCGACCATGGTTCCAAAACCTTGGCCATTGCGAACGTCAGCGGCTTGTGGTCCATGAACGCAGTGAAGCTGCGCCCTTCCAGCCAGAACTGGAAGTGGCGTATGGCCAGGTGGAAAGCCAGCAACTCTCTTTCGAACGCGCTGTATTTACGCTCACTGTCGCGCAAAGCCCTGCTGAAAAAAGCTAGCGGCTGCCAAGAACCGGCGACACGTTGCTCCACGACGGCCCCTATGGCCACGTCCGAGGCGTCGGTAGTAAGTGCTATCCGGGCCACCAGGTCTGGGTGTGCCAACAGTGCGGCGTTTGCCAGGGCTGTTTTAACCTCAGAGAATGCCTGCTCTCGCTCCGGAGTCCATTCGACTCCATCCACGGGTTTCCGTCTCTTGAGCGCGGCGTACAGCGACTGCATGAGTTGAGCTGTGCGGGGGAGGAACTGGTTATAAAAGTTAACCATCCCCAAAAATTCTTGCAGTGCCCTGACCGTCTGAGGCTGGGGAAAATTCGCCACGGCGCGCACTTTGTCGGGCAAGGGTATCGCTCCCTCCGGTGAGATGCGGTGCCCCAAAAAATCAATCTCCGTCGTGCCAAACTGGCATTTCGCCAGGTTGATTATTAACCCGTGCCCCTCCAACCTCCGGAAAACCGTCGTGAGGTGGGTTACATGTTCGTCCTCGGATGCACTGGCCACCAGGATGTCATCCAGGTAGACTAACACAAACGGCAGATCGCACAACACCACATCCATCATGCGTTGGAATGTCTGTGCTGCTCCTTTTAATCCGAAGGGCATGCGTAAAAACTCAACAAGCCAAACAGAGTTATTACCGCTGTTTTGGGTACGTCCTCCACGCACACTGGGACCTGGTGGTAACCGCGGACCAGGTCTATTTTAGAAAAAATGCGTGCTCTAGCGAGATGAACGGAAAAATCCTGAATATGGGGAATTGGGTAGCGGTCGTGCGCTGTGGCGTTATTCAATCTGCGGAAATCACCGCACGGTCGCCACGATCCCTCAGCCTTAGGGACCATGTGTAGCGGGGATGCCCATGGGCTGTTTGATCGCCTGATGATGCCCAACCTTTCCCGGTTGGCAAACTCCTCGCGCGCTATGGCCAGTTTAGCTGTGTCCAAGCGCTGAGGCCATGCGAATACGGGCGGCCCAGTGGTGGTGATAAAGTGTTCCACCCCGTGTTTAGTGATGGCCGCCGAAAATGTTGGGACCGTGAGTGCTGGGAACTGAGTGAGCAGTGTGTGGAACTTACCACCTGGAACTGTGATGCTGGCTTGTGTTATTGGCCTGGCCCCTCGAGCTGTACAGGGGAGAGAATCAAAAGACAGTGCATTAACCAAGCGTCTGTTAGCAACATCAACTAGCAACCCGTGTGCACACAGAAAATCAGCTCCCAGGATTGGGAAACTCAGTGCCGCTATGACAAAAGTCCACTCGTACATACGGCCGTGTAGGGATAGAGTCAGTGTTCTCTCACCAAAAGTTTTAATGTCCGAGCCGTTTACTGCTACCGGCCCGGGGCTGCTAGGTCCTGCCAGCCGGTCGGCGTAGGACGGCAGGATGATGCTCTTCTGGGCTCCAGTGTCGACGAGGAAGCGCCTCCCTGAGCGCGAGTCCGTCACGTAGAGCAGCTTGTTCTCTTCACCGGCGGTCGCAGCTGCTACCGAATGCCGGCCTTGGCGTTTCCCGAGCGCTTGAATTGGTATGGTGGCGCACATCTGCGTGCGTTCTCTCCGAAGCGCCGATGGTAGAAGCAGAGCGTGTCTCTCTGGTGCTCCCTGGCGCCACTACCGTTGGTGGCTCCTCGCCCCCGCTGGTTGTCCCGCTGGGTTCCGACGCCGCCGTATTCACTGTGAGGGCTCTGGTGGTGAGGATGATCCGATCTGCTTCCTGGGCTAGCGCATGGTAGTCGCGCGCGGCCAGCAACGGCGAATTGGCAAGAACCGCTCTCGCTTCTGTTGGGAGGTTCCAGAGGAAAAGGTGGGCAAACAGAAAATGCCCGTCGTCCGTGCCCATTAACACCAACATCTTCTCCATCAGTTCGACCGTCGAACCATCTCCTAACTCGGAGTGCCTCAGGAGCCTCTCTGCTCTCTCATAGTCCGAGAGCGTGTAGCGCCGGGTCAGCGCAGCCTTGAGAGTCTCGTATTTGTCGTGGGCTGGGGGCTGATTGAGCAGGCTCACTACTTGCTGAGACGTGCGAGCGTCCAGCGCTGCGACGAAGTAGTAATACTTGGTGTCGTCTGCCGTTATTTCCCAGAGGGCGAACTGAGCCTCGGTGTGGTGGAACCAAGAGCGCGGGTTGTGCAGCCAAAAGTCCGATAGTTTGAACAAAACAGTGCACGCGTTGCTGGGGGTTCCCATCCGGGCTGTCTCTGGGATGCTTGCTTCGTGTTCCATAATCCGTCAAAGGGTCACCAGTGTGGAGAGTGTGAATAACGGAGGCAGATTTATGGACAGGTTCAGGTTCAGGTTCAGGTTACTTTATTTGTACCCGTAGGTAGATTTGTTTTGCAGTTGGTGACATCCATATTTACAAGCCACTAATTACATTCAACATAGACAAAAACACAGGCACACATCTTACAAAATAGGTAAATATAGAATATGTACAATATAATTTTATAGCTTGTTCAACTCTTTGACAGCAGCAGGGACAAAGCTGTTTTTGTAGCGCTGGGTTCTACTTTTTGGGACAGCAAACCTCCGTCTGGAGGGAAGAAGCTGAAAGTTGCAGTGCAAAGGGTGGGAGTCATCATTTAAAATCGAGTCGGCCATCCTCTGTACTTGTTTGGTGTACAGGGATGCCAGGCTCAGCTGTGACTCACCAAGCAAACGACTGGACCATCTGACTACCTGATCCAAGGATTTCCTCTGTTTCAGTTTTATCTGACCAAACCATGACATTAAAGAAAAGGATAAAACAGATTCAATAAAAGCCCGATAAAACATAGTCATTATGGGTCGGTCAATTTGGAAGCGTGCAAGTTTCCTCAAACAATGCAAATTTTGCTGACCCTTTTTGCACACCCTTTCACAGTTCACCTCAAAGTTCAATCCACTATCAATAATCGTCCCAAGATATTTGTACGATTGTACACATTCGGTGGTCTGGCCTTTTAGTATGGTGACTTTTTGCCTGGGAGTTTTCCTCCTAAAGTCAATAATCATATCTTTCGTTTTTGTTGTATTCAGCTGCAGGTAGGAATCCTCACACCAGTGAACAAAGTCATCAACTACTGGGCCGTGGCCACTCTCACCATCCTGGAGGAGATGGTGAGAGGTGAGAGTCGTTGGTGAGAGTCGTCTGTCCTCCAGGATGGACTTTATTCCACTCTCATCAGTCATACACAGAAAAAGTATGTCACAATACACCATGGTTTCCCCTTTTATCCCAACCGCTCATCTCACATTTGCATGACACTTCACATCACATTGCATGACATTTAACATCACAATACCTTCATCCTTTCTCCCCCCAACCTCTTCTTCCTGCTATCTCCCCACGATCTCCCTAGCTATTGTTCTCCTCTCTTTACCCTCTGCATCCAGTCTGAGATGATTCACCCAGTCTCTATAATATAACAATAAAATTATCCGCTTTCGGACACTACTGGGCTTGTTTTCGCAGCACGGTTAATGACGTCATCATGTGAGACAGTAAAATGTAACAGACTAACAGTGGTTAAAAAAAAAATAAATGAATACCTGCATGTATTTTGTAGTAAATATGCATTAAATCAAATCGTTTTTGCTGAATTATTAAATATAAATACCTTAAGGTAGTTTATGTTGTGGTGTGAAGCTCTTCTCTCACTGCTCCGCTGGCTGCACATTCACTATATAGTACACTATATGGGGAAGGAGTGAGCATTTCGAACACAGCACCTGCTTGCTGTGAGTCATTTCCCTGACAGTTGTTTTTTGTTTTTTTTTACAATTTTGTTGCATTTTATGTCAAATATGGATAATGTTGATGAAGCAGATGAACCAGTGATGCGTTCACCAGTAGGGTGCAAACAAGGTTAGAACAGTGAACAGTATTCATAATTCTTGCTCCTATTATCTTCTCTTATCAGAATTCTTGCTACTTTGCTGCTGTATGTCTCTGCACATTAACACTGACTGCATCCATTTGCACAAATGCCATATCTGTTGCCGTCTGTCTGTCTGTCACTGCAATAAATGGTAAATGACGTTTACTGATATAGCACTTTTTCTCATCTCTGGATGACCAAAGCACTTTACAGATGCAGCTATCCACCCATTCACGCACACAATGATGGCGGCAGAGCTGCCATACACACACAGGTGCTAGCCTGGCCACCAGGAGCAACTGGGGGTTCAGTGTCTTGCTCAAGGACACTTCGACATGCAAACTGCAGACAGAACAGGACTCGAACCCCTGACCCTCCGATCAGTCATCGGCCGCACTACACCTGCGTCACAGCCGCCTCAATACTGATCATGTGCAGTCCTATCTGTTACTATCTGCACCTACACTACCACACTGAACTGCAACTACAGGTATTACATCTCTAGTTGTCTGTATATAGGATTGCTAGGTTTTATTGTTTCTACTGTTCACTGCAGTCTTCATCAGAAGTGTCTCTTGATGAAGACTGCAGTGAACAGTCAAAATGTGTAAAGAAAGGAAAGAAGGTAAAAACATGTCCTTTCTATCTTTGTCTTTAATAGGAACAAAAGGCTAATAGTAAAATCTTCATAATTAGCACTGTGGCAGCACAGTAAGGTCTTGGGTTCGATCCCACCCCCTGACCATCAGTGACCCTTCTGCATATGCAAGCTCACACAATGGGAGCTTGCATATTCTCCCATTGTGTGCGTGGGTTTACCCCGGTTTCCTCCCACATGACAAAAAAAAAACCATGCAAGTTAGATTAATTGGAGACTCTAAAGTGGCCTTAGGTGTGAATGTGTGTGTGAATGGTTAAGGGATTGGCGCCGCACCATGGCTGCCTCATCCATCCACGTGGATGCCCTGAATTTCCCTCTGGGATTAATAAAGTCTACAAAAATAAATAAATAAAATAACTTATCTCCATTGTGTTGACACATGGCACTGAGGAAACAGCTTGCCTAAATTTGGTAACAGCATCATCTGAGAGACATCTACTGTTGTAATATTTTCTTTAGGAGCCAAATAGTCAGAAATAGTAAAATCAAAAGTTAACAAATAATGGTCTGACAGTACAGGGTTATGAGGAGACACTACCTCTGTGCCACAGTAGTACCCAAAAGTACTACTATGTACCACTGGGGCTTCCGTAGTTGCTGGAACGTGACGTCATGAGGTGCACCTTGTTTATATACAGGAGTGGCGCTCCCGCCAGAACATTGTTGTACAATTTACAGTTGTTGCAATTATTGATGCCATTGCATGAGCATGTTACCACGAGTTGTAAGTAGCAGTTACACAAAGCTCTTGGCTATATAATAAATCTACCGTTAACACAACTGGAGTACTGTGGTTAACATTTTTTGGAAAGCTGAGTTGAATTTCACTCGCCGCACCCAGGCCTGATTACTGCCAGACCTGTTGAATCAAGAAATCATTTAAATAGAACCTGTCTGACAAAGTTAAGTAGACTAAAAGATCTCAAAAACCAACATATCATGTTATGATCAAAAGAAATTCAAGAACAGAGGAGAAACAAAACCCAGAACAACATGTCATCTGCCTCAGTTTGGACACTGGTCCATGATTCAACAATAAGAAAGAGACTGGGCAAAAATGGCATCCACAGGAGAGTTCCAAGGTGAAAATCACTGCTGACCAAAAAGAACACAAATGCTCATCTCACATTCGCTAAAAACATTTTAATGATCTCCAAGACATTTGGAAGAATATTCTGTGGACTGACGAGACAAAAGCTGAATTTTTTTGGAAGACGTGCAACCTGCTACATCTGGTGTAAAACTAACACAGTATTTCATAAAAAGAACAACAAACGTGGTGGTCGTGAGATGGTCTGGGGCTGCTTTGCTGCTCAAGGACCTGGATTACTTGCTGTAATTGATGGAACCATGAATTCTGCTCTCTACCAAAAAATCCTGAAGGAGAATGTCTGAGTATCAGTTCATGAAGTCCTCCAATGTGGCTGAATTAAAGCAATTCTGCACAGAAGAGTGGGCCAAAATTCCTCAGCAGTGATGTAAAAGACTCATTGCCAGTCATCACAAAAGCTTGACTGCAGTTGTTGCCACCAAGGGTAGCACAACCAATTATTAATTTTAGGGGGCAATTACTTTTTCACATAGCACCAGATAGGTTTGAATAACTTTTTATTCTCAAAATCATCAATTAAAAAAATGCATGTTGTATTTACTTGGTTTATCTTTGTTTAATAATAAAATTTGTTTGATATACCGGAGTGGTGGCTCAGTTGGTAGAGCATCCGCCCCACACCCGGGAGGCAGGGGTTCAAATCCTGGCCGGGTCATGCCGAAGGCCATATAAAAGCGGAACTTCCTGCCGTTCAGCTTGGTGCTTAGCAATTATGGAATGGAGGAGGGAAATCTGTGGCGGCGCCTTGCATGGCAGCGGCCCTTCTGATTCTACACATGGGGTGTGTGTGATTGACACTGTAGATAGGATAAAGCACAATTTCGTTCTACTGTACATGATTGGTTGTATGGTTGAATGACAATAAAGGGTGATTTAATTTAATTTAATAAGGCTGAAGTCTGTACAGAGGGAGCTAAGGAGGAAGATCAGAGAAGGCAAGGACAGCTTCAGGAAGAAGATAGAGGACAAGCTGCAACAGAGCCACATCAGCGGGGTCTGGAGAAACCTCAAAACCATCTCTGGGCTCCAGAATACCTCCCCCCAGGCCACCGGGGGCAGGGAGTGGGTGAACAATCTGAACCTGTTTTTTAATAAGTTTGACCAACCGCCCTCCCCCCCACCTGCACAACAACCACTGCTGCCTCTACCGTCATCGAGACCTGCTGTCCACCCCCCCCCTCCACCAACACCCCCCCACTCCCAGCACACAGACCCCCTACCTGACCCTCACTAAGACCCAGGTGAGTGCGGAGCTGAGGAAGATCAAGGCGAGGAAGACCTCGGGTCCGGACTGCATCAGCGCGATGCTCCTCAAGTCCTGTGCAGACCAGCTGTGTGGGATTGTGGAGCACATCTTCAAGCTGAGCCTGAAGCTGGGGAGGGTACCACAGTTGTGGAAAACATCTTGTGTGGTACCCGTACCAAAGACTTCCCACCCCAGAGACCTGAACAGCTACAGACCAGTGGCCCTGACGTCCCACATGATGAAGACCTTGGAGAGACTGCTCCTTCCTCACCTCCGCTCCCTGGTGGGACCAGCGATGGATCCACTCCAGTTTGCCTACCAGCATGGCATCGGGGTGGAGGATGCAGTGATCTTCCTCCTTCACCGTTACCTATTCCACCTGGAGAAGCCTGGGAACGCGGTGAGGATCATGTTCTTTGACTTCTCCAGTGCTTTCAACACCATCCAACCAATGATCCTGAGGGGACAAGCTACTGTGCGCAGGGGTGGACCAGCACCTGTCATCGTGGATCCTGGACTACCTCACAAACCGGCCACAGTTTGTGAGAACCCGGGATTGTGTGTCCGACACAATCATTGGCAGCACGCACCCCCCCCCCCCCCCCCCAGGGAACGGTTTTAGCTCCCTTCCTGTTCACCCTTTATACTGCAGACTTCTCACACAACACAACACACTGCCATCTACAGAAGTTCTCTAACAACTCTGCGATGGCTGGCTTCATCTAGATGAAGCTGAGTACAGAGGACTTATCCAGGACTTCGTGGACTGGTGCCATCGGAACTGCCTCCAGATCAACGCGAGGAAAACTAAGGAGCTGGTGGTGGACTGCCGCAGGCAAGGACAACCCCTCACAGCACCAGTAAACATACAGGGAACGGACATTGAGATGGTGACATCCTACAAGTACCTGGGTGTTCATCTGAACAATAAACTAGACTGGTCACACAATACCGACACACTCTACAAGAAGGGACAGCGCAGGCTGTTCCTACTGAGGAGGCTCAGGTCTTTTGGTGTACAAGGGGCGCTGCTGAAGACATTCTACGACACGGTGGTGGCATCAGCCATCACTTTTGGAGTGGTCTGCTGGGGCAGTGGCATTACAGCAGCCGATAGGAAGAGACTGAACAAACTGATCAAGAAAGCTAGATCTGTCCTGGGGAAATGCCTTGACCCAGTGGAGGAGATGGGAGAGTGAAGGATGGTGGCTAAACTGTCATCTCTGCTGGAGTCCGAGTCCCACCCTATGCAGGACATACTGAACGCACTGAGGAGCTTATTTAGCAGTAGGCTACATCATCCTAGGTGCGCGACCGAGAGGTTTCGCAGGTCCTTCCTACCTACGGCTGTCAGACTGTATAACCTAAGCAGGGCTGCTTGCAGAGATAGCAAAAAAACATGACGACCTAATAGTATTGAATGCAAAAGACACAAAAGACTTACACAAATGGTCCCCTCCAGTGTACAACTAGGACAACATCAGTCGCTACGGATGTTGACAGTATGTATGGGTACATATTCATACTATGTGGGGTAACTAAATAGAAGGTTATGCTGTTTATTCCATCTAGCTACAATGCTCCGCACTGTGTGTATATATTTATGTGTTCATATGTATATTCGCTGCTCTTATTTTCCTATCTTCTAAATTATTGCTCTGAGTGTTGCTATCCCTGTGCTGTTGCAATCCTGGAATTTCCCCATTGTGGGACTAATAGACTAATCTTATAATCTGAAATGTTTAAGCATGACAAATATGCAAAAATATAAGAAATCAGGAAGGGGGCAAATACTTTTTCACAGCACTATATGTGGTGGGAATGCCGATAAAAATTCCCTGGTTTTTTTTTTGGTTTTTTTTCTATTTTTGGTTGTTTTTTTAAGTTGTTATTCTCCAACATGCCACTAAGTGAAACACTCTAGAGCTAATGCAGTGCACAGGTCTAATAACAGCTCACATCTCCCTCATCCAAATGCAAATATAAAGGAGCTTTGAGACATCTGGCAGCCTCAGGTCTTCCTCGCCCAACTACTGGAAATATATTCTATGAAAGGTGCCAAAAAGAGGAGCGATCCCACAGTACGGAGGCTGATCACCTCCACTGAAGACCTTGGCAAGATACTGAAGATTTCAGCTTTCTTTCCCTGAGTAGCTCATGTCAACAAAATGCAAAAACATCATATTTTGTTGTGCGTAAAAGTAAGCATGATCCAGGCCACAATTTTATTTAATCTGGAGGAGTAAATTATGAGCACTTTAAAGTGTTTCATGGCAGATGGCGATCTTTCCTAACCCATTTCTACCATTATGACAAAATTAATAGTATATTAGAAAAAAAAATTCTGCCCAACTTCCTGAAAATAGAAAAATATTTGCAGCATGAAATTTCACAGTAGAGGTCCACAGGCGGTTATAAATACAGCAGAGTTCTCATTCCTTGTCTTTTATGGATATAAAAAAGTGACAAATCTGTTGATCTGCTTTGTAGTTTCCCCTGCACCACAAATCCACCAACACATTTTTAACTTCATCTCCAATCAAAGAAGCCCAGATTGCAATCTGCTACACAATATGTTTTCTTCCATTTTATTAGGTCTGTAGATAAACCTCATGGATGGAACACAGGCCTTTGAGTAATGAAGGCCCCGCTCAGCATAGCAAGATCCTACCCTCCTTATGCTCTCCTTCGCCTCTCAATTTGTAGTGGTGGTGAGTGCAGCCGGCCATTTTCAGGATTTCTTTTCAAAGGGAGAGGCCTGCAAAGATGGTGAAAGAAAATGATTTTTTTTTCATCTCTTCAAAGCAAAAAGGGAGCAATCAGAAACACGGATTCTACCTGACACAAATAAAGAGACCTGCAACGTTCGGGAAATACCCAAGCAGACTGAGTTTTCCAGACAGAAGATATCACAGCAGCTGCATGGAACAAATGAGGTAAAATGTGTTTAACAGACTAAATGTGCACAGCCATTGTGGTGTATGCATGAAAAACACAATATTTGGCACATGCCTCAGGTTTCTGTTGCAAGGTAACTTTTTTTTTCCTGTCTATTTGAGGTAAAAATAAATTTCACCCAGGCTTCTTTTCATACCTTTGCCATCTGTGATGTTTTAAAGCCGTATTGCATACCTGTATTGCATATCCACAGACTCCCAAAGATGTTTGTAACCCCTGCCTTACGTTAATTAGGTAAAAGTAATTCTTAAGTGTAGACCAGTTGCTAGGTTCGTAAGGATTACAATAGGAAATAAAATAAGTGTGGAATAAAATAGCTGGAGGCAAGAAATGAGCAATGATGGCTGTTATTTTTAAAGATAAAGAAAACAAAATAAAAACAATTTAGAAATACACAGTAATAACAACGGCCGGCATGAAATTTGTTTGTCCTTTTTTTAGTCGTTTGACCAGTCAAGATATCTTTTATTTCAAAGTTCAGGTCTCTTTTCCTTTTTTAAAGTGGCAGTTTAAGTTGTTACCACTTTGATTTTTGTGCACTGGAGACAGGAAGGATGTTCTTCAGTTGAGATCTTGGTTCAGGTCTTGGTTCAGGCTCGCCATCTCCGTCCGGAGAGAATCCAGGATCCAGAAGCTTCTTAATCAGCAGCAAAAAAAACCTAGCCTGCACAACAATAATGGTATTATTGTATACAGCTAAAGTAATGCATTTTTCAATCTCTTCTCATATATCACTATAGCTTAGTGTGGTTCATGTATCCATTCCTGCATATGATAGACACAGGGGGATGTGTTGTAATTACATGTGTAAAATGACCTCACGTCTCAGAAGAGGACAATGAGTCTCCACCGCCTACAGAGAGCAACGAGGAGATGGAGGAGCGGCGGTGCAGACCTGAAAAGACTTCCTGACCCCCGGGGGTCAGGCGGAGGAACGGGAGGACATCGGAAGGATATGACAAGGACGTGTGAAGTCGGCTTTTGTGGTGTAATGCATAATGATGTGGATTTTGTTGTGTGATGCATAAGTATGGGGGTCTGACTGCGATCAGCCTCTTTCTGCTTCTGCCTTGGGATGAGACATGTTGGGGATGGGAAGCCGACATTAAATCTGGTTTATAAAATCACTCAGCTTCTTCATTTCATGTTCCCCACATTGGTGACCAGACGTGAGAATGGACGAAAGGCGTTCTCCCGTTGCAGACTCGTCAGAGGCGGCCCAAGCAAGCGCCGTCGCCATTAAGTTCCCAGAATTCTGGCAGAACGACCCAAACTCGTGGTTCAAGCAGGCTGAGGCACAGTTCGCGCTCGCAAGGGTGACGATGGACGAAACCAAGTTCTACCACGTCGTCGCCAGGCTCGACGCCACTACAGCGCAATGCGCGCGGAGCGTGATACAGCAGCCACCCGCCAGCAGCAAATACGAGGAGCTGAAGGCTACTCTCATCGAGAGCTTCGTTCCCTCGGCCGAGGAAAGGGCCAAGAGACTACTGGCGATATATGGCCACGGTGGGCGCAGACTGTTGGCCCTCATGGAAGACATGCTTCAGCTGAGAGAGACAGACAACGACAACTTCCTCTTTCAGCACATCTTCCTCAGCACTCTCCCGACGCACATGAGAGGGACTCTGGCCAGCATGAGTTGTAAGACCCAGCGAGACTTCCACGCGCTTGCCAGAGAAGCACAGCGACTCCTCAACTCCTGCGGTGAGCAGACAGCCACAGCAGCAGCGGCAGACCTCGGTGCAGAAGCCCAGGACATCAGGGAGCCAGAGGCAACGGAACAAACCCTACCCACCATGGCAGTGACGCGGCCGCGACGTAACAGATGAGACGACCTCTGCTACTACCACCGGCGATTCGCTGAGAGGGCATACAAGTGTGTACCACCTTGCAGTTTCAGGAGCCGGGAACCGTTAGCAGCTACGGCTCTCGGCGAGGCCAACAAGCTGCTCTACACAACTGATGAAGGCTCCGGGCGACAATTCCTCATAGACACCGGAGCTCAAAGGAGTTTCATCACCCCATCCTACGCTGACTGGGTGGCTGGACCCCGCGGCAACGGGGCAATGGCAGCGAACGGCTCAATCATCAGCACTTATGGTGAAAGGACCTTGTCTCTCTCCTTACACGGCCGCACTTATGAGTGGACCTTTATCATAGCGGCGGCGAGTTTCAACATGTTAGGGGCTGAGTTCTTATGTTCACATGGGTTGTTGGTTGATCTTGCAAACAGACGCTTAATCAATGCACTGTCTTTCTCTTCTACCCCCTGTTCAGCTCGAGTGTCCCCACCACTCGTGCAGGCCAACGTCGCCACAGCAGGAGGTAAGTTTGACAAACTCCTCACCCAATTTCCAGCACTCACAGTTCCCAAATTTTCAGCAACAGTAGCGAAACACGGGGTGGAGCACTTCATTCCCACAACGGGCCCCCCGGTGTTCGCTAAAGCTCGGCGCTTAGACGCGACCAAGCTCGCCATAGCACGCGACGAGTTCGCCAGCCTGGAAAAACTGGGCATTATTCAGCGCTCGAAAAGCCCATGGGCTTCACCACTGCATATGGTCCCGAAAGCTGACGGCTCCTGGAGACCTTGCGGCGATTATCGCAGATTAAACAATGCTACAGCTCATGACCGCTACCCAATCCCACACATCCAAGATTTTTCACTACATCTGGCGGGTGTGCGTATTTTTTCTAAAATAGACCTGGTCCGCGGCTACCACGAAGTCCCAGTCCGACCTGAGGACGTCCCTAAAATGGCCGTAATAACCCCTTTTGGTCTGTTCGAGTTTCTGCGCATGCCTTTTGGCCTGAAAGGCGCAGTGCAAACATTCCAGCGTATGATGGACGCGGTGTTACGCGATCTTCCTTTCGTGTTTATCTACCTCGACGATATTTTAGTCGCCAGCTCAACCGAGGAGGAACACGAAAATCACCTCACTACAGTTTTTCAGAGGCGGGAAGAACACGGGTTAATAATTAACCCAACTAAGTGCCGATTCGGTGTGGCACAGATTGATTTTTTGGGACACCGCGTCTCCCCAGAAGGGGCAGTCCCATTGCCCGATAAAGTGCGCGCAGTGGCAAATTTTCCCCGACCACAAACGGTCAGATCACTGCAAGAATTTTTGGGAATGGTAAATTTTTACAACCGTTTCCTACCCCGCGCAGCTCAGCTCATGCAGCCGCTATACGCCGCGTTTAGAAAGCAAAAGCCCTCCAGCGCGGTCGTGTGGTCCCCGGAGCGGGAACACACGTTCGCGGAAGTAAAAAGAGCCCTGGCTGACGCCGTGCTTTTTGCCCACCCCGACCCCTCGGCCCGCATAGCGCTTACCACGGACGCATCAGATTTGGCCATAGGGGCGGTCGTGGAGCAGCACGTTAATGGGGTTTGGCAACCGCTAGCCTTTTTTAGCAAATCCCTAAACGAAACTGAGCGCAAATACAGCACGTTTGACAGAGAGCTGTTAGCGCTTCATTTAGCCATCCGCCATTTCCAGTTTTGGCTGGAAGGTCGGCGTTTCACGGCTTTTGTCGACCATAAACTGCTCACTTTTGCGATGTCTAAAATCTCAGAGCCTTGGTCAGGCCGGCAACAAAGGCAGCTGGCCGCCATTTCGGAATTTACCACAGACATTCGGCACATAGCGGGCAAACTCAACGTGGTGGCAGATTGCCTCTCCCGCGTCGTGACATCATCAGGGCACGCGGAGACAGATCATACTACCACAGCCGCAGGGCGCAAGCCCAACACGGAAGCGTACGCGGCCCTAGTCCACGTAGGGATAGATTACGCAGCCATGGCAGCGGAACAGGGCAGTGACGCGGACGTGCGCGCGCTCCAGTCTGGACCAACAGGGTTAAGGCTGGAGAGCAGGGGTTTGCGTGACGGTGTGCCCCCCTTAATCTGCGACGTGTCAACCGGGCGACCTCGCCCGGTAGTCCCGGCCGCGTGGCGCCGCCGCGTTTTTGACTCAATTCACTCCCTGGCGCACCCGGGAGTGCGCACTTCGGTGAAAATGGTGACGGAGAAGTTTGTTTGGCCAGGCCTGCGCAAGCAAGTAAAGGAGTGGGCAAGAACATGCATGTCTTGCCAACGCGCCAAAATTCACAAACACACGAAAGCTCCTTTAGAACCGTTCCCAATTCCGGCCAGGAGGTTTGACCATGTGCACGTCGACCTCGTGGGCCCCCTACCGTCGTCGCAGGGGTTCACACATCTTTTAACAATGGTGGATCGAACCACACGTTGGCCAGAAGGCGTCCCGCTGATGTCAACTACGGCCGCAGAAGTTGCTCGCGTTTTTTTAACGACCTGGGTGGCGCGTTTCGGGGTCCCGTCGGACATCACGTCCGATAGGGGTCCTCAGTTTGTCTCAGAGCTCTGGTCTGCGATGGCCAGCAGTTTAGAGGCGACAATCCATCGCACTACCGCGTATTACCCACAAGCTAACGGTTTATGCGAGCGTTTTCATAGGTCTTTGAAGGCTGCCCTCAGAGCGTCACTAACGGATGCAAATTGGGTTAATAAACTACCATGGGTTTTATTGGGGTTGCGTTCTGCGCCCAAGGAGGATCTAGACGCCTCCCCAGCAGAGTTAGTGTTTGCACAACCTCTCAGGCTCCCCGGTGAATTCTTACCAGAACATCCAGAGCCGGGGCGCCTCTCAACTCTGAGACCACTAAGCAGCACGGGAGCGGACATGCTCCCGGGCCCGGTTCATCACACTTTTCCGCGGGTTTTTGTTCCCCAGGCTTTAAAAAATGCCGAGTTCGTTTTTGTTAGGCACGACGCTTTAAAGCCAACCCTCCGCCCACCATATGATGGCCCATTTAGAGTGCTGGAACCTGGTGATAAGCATTTTGTGCTGGATTTGGGGGACAGAAAAGAGACAGTCAGCATTGACAGACTCAAACCTGCCTTCATGTTGAGCGGCGAACCTGCACGGGCGGCGAGAGCACCTCGACGAGGTAGACCTCCCAAGGGACACGTCCCAAACCCCCCGCAGGGATCAAATAACCACTTTTTTCCTCAAGCTGCGAATCCAGGATCCAGAAGCTTCTTAATCAGCAGCAAAAAAAACCTAGCCTGCACAACAATAATGGTATTATTGTATACAGCTAAAGCTAAAGTAATGCATTTTTCAATCTCTTCTCATATATCACTATAGCTTAGTGTTTAAATTCTTCTCTCATATTACCATTGTTACAATCCAGTAATATAGTAATATCTTACATTTTACATCTTACATGCATGGTTTTTTTTTAACTCAAAATCTCTCTTGTAGTACATGAAATACTTTTATTAACTCATGTAACCAAAACAAAACAAACTCTCGGCGCCACACCAGTCGGCTGCCTTTTGCAACAGCGGCTCGATTCCGAGTCTTTTTCCCTTCCTCTCTCTTTTGATCCGTCTTTTTTTTTCACCCCACTTATATCACGGACACACAGATCGTCCTAAATGTCTCCTGAGCCGGTGGACGGAGCCACTGTTTATAGCAGGATACGATACAGCAGAGAACAGCTGCTAGCATTCAACCGCCACCCGGTCCCATTGGAAAAACTCGACATACCGAGAGAACTGAGGCGAAAATGCCGCGGCTGCCGGGCTGGAGTAAGGCGGAGGACAAAAAATATAAGGTACAGACCCTCCCTTCCATCTGTTGTCATGGGAAATGTACGGTCGATACTGGGAAAGTTAGATGAGCTAGCGGCTATCTCCCGTTATGATAGCACATACCGGGAGTGCTCTCTCCTTTTGTTTACTGAGACGTGGCTAACTGAACTAGCAGCAGATGCTAACATTGAGCTGGAGGGTTTTCACATGATACGAGCTGACCGAACACCAGACAGTGGCAAGGCTAGGGGCGGTGGAGTGATAATGTATGTTAACAACAACTGGTGCAGACCGGGACATATCACTGTTAAACAACGACACTGCAGCAAAGACATTGAGTTGCTAGCTGTTAGCATGAGGCCTACATATCTCCCGAGAGAACACTCACACGTGATCTGCATTGTTGTTTATGCAAATCCGACGGCGAACGCTGGGACAGCACGTGACGTCATCCATTCAGTAACCAGCAGGCTGCAGACAGAACACCCAGATGCTCTTCTCCTCATCTCAGGCGATTTCAACCATGTTTCACTGTCTCCCAGTCTACCCACGTTCACCCAGTATGTCACATGCCACACTAGAGACAATAAAACACTGGATTTATTCTACGCAAACACTAAGGAGGCGTACACCTCATCACAACTCCCCCCACTCGGGAGATCGGATCACAACTTGGTTCATCTCCGGCCGGTGTACAAACCCCTAGTGCACAGACAACCTCTGGCCATGCACACTGTGGAGTTATGGTCTGAGGAGACAATGGACACCCTAAAGGGCTGTTTTGAAGCCACCGCCTGGAAGCAGCTCTGCGATCCACATGGTGAGGACATCGATGGCCTCATTCACACCTTCACGGGCTACCTCAGCTTCTGTGTGGACAAATCCGTTCCCACCAAGACCATACGGCGTCACTCAAACAACAAACCCTGGATCAACCCTGAGATAAAAACACTTCTGAGAGAGAAGAAGAGGATCTTCAGGTCAGGGAACAGGGAGATGCTGAAGTCCGTACAGAGGGAGCTGAGGAGAAAGATCAGAGAAGGCAAGGACAGCTTCAGGAAGAAGATGGAGGACAAGCTGCAACAGAGCGACATCAGCGGGGTCTGGAGAAACCTCAAAACCATCTCGGGGCTCCAGAATACCTCCCCCCAGGCCACAGGGGGCAGGGAGTGGGCGAACAACCTGAATCTGTTTTTCAATAGATTTGACCAACCGCCCTCCCCCCTGACTGCACAACAACCACTGCTGCCTCTAAAGAAATCAAGTCCTGCTGCCCACTCCCCACTCCACCAACACCCCCCCACTCCCAACACACAGCCCCCCATCCTGACCCTGACCAGGACCCAGGTGAGGACGGAGCTGAGGAAGATCAAGGCGAGGAAGGCGCCGGGACCGGACGGCATCAGCGCAAAGCTCCTCAAGTCCTGTGCAGACCAGCTGTGTGGGATTGTGACGTATATCTTCAACATGAGCCTGAAACTGGGGAGGGTACCACAGCTGTGGAAAACATCTTGTGTGGTACCTGTACCAAAAACTTCCCACCCCAAAGACCTGAACAGCTACAGACCGGTGGCCTTGACGTCCCACTTGATGAAGACCCTGGAGAGACTGCTCCTTGCTCACCTCCGCCCCCTGGTGGAACCAGCGATGGATCCACTCCAGTTCGCCTACCAGCATGGCATTGGGGTGGAGGATGCGGTGATCTTCCTCCTTCACCGTTCTCTGTCCCACCTGGAGAAGCCCGGGAATATGGTGAGGATCATGTTCTTTGACTTCTCCAGTGCTTTCAACACCATCCAACCGATGATCCTGAAGGACAAGCTGCTGCGCGCAGGGGTGGACCAGCACCTGTCATCATGGATCCTGGACTACCTCACGAACCGGCCTCAGTTTGTGAGAACCCGGGACTGTGTGTCCGACACGATCATCAGTAGCACGGGGGCCCCCCAGGGAACGGTGCTGGCTCCCTTCCTGTTCACTCTTTATACTGCGGACTTCTCACACAACACAACACACTGCCATCTACAGAAGTTCTCTGATGACTCTGCGATCGTTGGCCTCATCTCCAATGGAGATGAAGCTGAGTACAGAGGGCTTATCCAGGACTTCGTGGACTGGTGCCATCGGAACTGCCTCCAGATCAACGCGAGGAAAACTAAGGAGCTGGTGGTGGACTGCCGCAGGCATGGGCAGCCCCTCACAGTACCAGTAAATATACAGGGAACAGACATCGAGATGGTGACATCCTATAAGTACCTGGGTATTCATCTGAACAATAAACTAGACTGGTCACACAATACTGATGCACTCTACAAGAAGGGACAGCGCAGGCTGTTCCTGCTGAGGAGACTCAGGTCTTTTGGTGTACAAGGGGCGCTGCTGAAGTCATTCTATGACACGGTGGTGGCATCAGCCATCACTTTTGGAGTGGTCTGCTGGGGCAGTGGCATTACTGCAGCCGATAGGAAGAGACTGAACAAACTGATTAAGAAAGCTAGCTCTGTCCTGGGGCAGCGCCTTGATCCGATGGAGGAGATAGGAGAGAGAAGGACGGTGGCTAAACTGTCATCTCTGCTGGAGTCCGAGTTCCACCCTATGCAGGACATACTGAATGCACTGAGGAGCTCATTTAGCAGCAGACTACATCATCCCAGGTGCACAACCGAGAGGTTTCGTAGGTCCTTCCTACCAACGGCTGTCAGACTGTACAACCTAAGCAGGGCTGCTCGCAGAGATAGCAAAAAGACGTGACAACCTAATAGTTTTTTGAATGCAAAAGATGCAATAGACTTACACAATGGTCCCCTCCGGCATACAACTAGGAACTTACCGGTCGCTATGGAGGGTGAGAATATGTATGGGCACATAATCATACCATGTAGGATAACTAAGTAGACGGTTATGCTGTTTCATTCCATCTAGCAACAATGCTCTGCACTGTGTGTGTTTATATATTTACATATTTATTCCATCTAGCTACAATGCTCAGCACTGGGTGTGTTTATATATTTATATATCTACATATTATTCCATCTAGCTACATTGCTCCGCACTGTGTGTGTTTATATACTTGCATATTTATTCCACCTAGCTGCAATGCTCCGTACTGTGGGTGTTTATATATTTACATATTTATTCCATCTAGCTACAATGCTCTGCACTGTGTGTTCATATATTCATATATTTATTCCATCCAGCTACAATGCTCTGCACTGTGTGTCTGTGTGTGTGTGTATATATATATATTTTATAGTAATACGTACATATGTATATTAGCTGCTCTTGCTTGCTTGTTTTTTTGTTTTTTTTTGTTTTTTTTTTTCTTGCCTTCTGATTGTTGCTCTGAGTGTTGCTATCCCTGTGCTGTTGCAATCCTGGAATTTCCCCGTTGTGGGACTAATAAAGGCTTATCTTATCTTATCTTATCTTAACCAAATAAATGAATTTCCCTTTTTATCTCTACATTATTTAACCATGAAATTATGATTAATATTTTTAACCAATTAAATTGACTTTTTAACCTTTTCTTTGTAAATCGTGAAATGAAATACAATTAATTTATCACATGACCAGGGAATATACTGTCCCATTACTTCCAATATTCCCTTTTTTAAAATCAGTAAAACCCTGTCTGAGCTACTGGGTTTAGCATAACCTATGAATTTACATAGAAAACCAACAAAAATGTGCTTTTAACATTGAACTAAACATTACATTCGACCAGAAATAGTGCAAAAAGAACTAAAAGTACTTCATTATACTGTTGTGAACTGAAATCACATTTGGAAAAACCATACAGAAAACAAAAAAATAGCTTTTTCCATTTTTCCTTTTTTTTTTTTTCCTTTGAAAGACAAAAGTAAAATAGAAAGATGTCTTTACCTTCTTTACATGTTTCAACTGCACTGCAGCCTTCATAAATGTCACCTGGCAGCAATCAGCTGACTCTTCTGATGAAGGCTGCAATGCAGTTGAAACATGTAAAGAAGGTAAAGACATCTTTCTATTTTACTTTTGTCTTTCAAAGGAAAAAAAAAAAAGGAAAAATAATTGAAAGAAGACAAAATGAACCTGTTTGACGTAGCTTTTTCCATTGCTTTTAAACAGAAAAGATCCACTCGCGATTAGCATTAGCATAACGCTAACATTAGCATGGCGCTAGCATACTTTCTTTAGCACGCACTTGGTTTTCACTCACCAAGATGAGGTATCAGCGTGAACACAGCAAGGGACACAGCCACACGGCCTCTCAAGCTCGTGCTCCCATCAACTTAGGACAATAAATGTTTCAAATTAGCATCTGGACAGTGTTTAGATTTATTTATAACACTTTTCTACATTAAACTCACCAAGACGACCAACAGGTTTTTACACGGACCGTCTACAGCCTCTCTCGTTCATTCTCAGAGTGCAAAAAAACCTGAAAAACTGGTACGTGACTCAGTGCTATGCTCGGAAGGGGGGACTAATATCGCTCTTAACAAATAAAAAGGTCAAGATCACCCAACGTGACCATGAAACAGGAAAACAAAAGTTGGATAATGAGGATCACGCTTCCTCTTTTCAAAATAAACGTTTTTCAAAATAAAATCACACAAATGCATTAACGCAAATGAAATGTGAGAAATCAGAATCAGAATCAGAATCAGAATCAGGTTTATTGCCATTGTTCATGTAGTACACAAACTAGGAATTTGTCTCGGTGCAATGCTGCAACATTAAACATGATAAGACAAAAGAAATAAACTATACATGCAATAAAGTGTAGAATAAGAGTAAGTGGTACTGGTCAGCAGTTAAAATATATTAGCGAGCAGCAGATACTGTGGAGAACTATATAGTGCAGTCGGTAATGCAGGAAGAAAACAGTGATGATTGACATGAGTCTGGTTGAGCTGCTGTACATAGTGCACGAGAGTCAATAAGTCACTTAGTGTTCAGCAGTCTGATGGCAGAGGGGAAGAAGCTGTTCATGTGACGGGAGGTTTTAGTCTGGATGGACCGAAGTCTTCTACCAGAGGGGAGGGGGGCAAACAGTACGTGACCAGGGTGTGAGGGATCGGCTATGATCCGGCCAGCACGCCTCCGGGTCCTGGAGATGTATAGATCCTGGAGAGAAGGGAGCTTGCAGCCGATCACCTTCTCAGCAGTGCGCACGACGCGCTGCAGCCTTAGTCTGTCCCTGGCAGCGCCTCCTGCGTACCACACGGTTATGGAGGTGGTGAGGATGGACTCGATGATGGCTGTGTAGAACTGCACAGAAAAAGGGTCATTTTCTCAGCTGGGTTACATGTTCATTTCAGGAGACATAGGATCTTGCTGTAGATTTTGAGGTCTGCTTTGGATTGCGATTCTGTTGTAGCTATATGTTATATGGACAAAACGATTGGTGTGTAGGACCTTGGGGGAGTCAGATTATTTAGCATCTCAGACAGAGACAGTGAATAAGCATGGGAGAACAATGCCCAGGGGGTTCCTGGCGAGATGGCAGGAAGGAGTCAAGGATATAGGGGGTTGAATGCAGTGTAATGTAAATGTCATGCTGTGTGTTGAGAAATGCCATGAAACTTGTGAAGAGTGATTTGGGTAAGAGAAGAGAGCTTGCTGAAATGATTCATTCTGTTCTGTGCTTGAGAGATGTGAAGTGTGTAATAAACCGTCTGTCATGAATCTGCCTCTTATTTCACACACTCCACACTGGTGACCCAAGACGTATTATGGAACACGAGGCAAGAACCCCGGAGCCGGCCCGGTTGGGAAGCCCCAGTGACACAGCAGCCATCCCACAGACAGCCCGGACTGGAGCCCCCAGCAACATGTGTGCGGTTTCAGTCAAGCTACCAGACTTCTGGCAGCACAACCCGCGCTCTTGGTTCCACCACACCGAGGCCCAGTTCGCCCTCCGGGGAGTAACGGCAAACAACACCAGAATCTTCCATGTGGTAGCAGCGCTGGACGCCAACACAGCTCAGCGGGTAGCGAGCCTGCTCGATCAGCCGCCAGCCCACAACAAATACGAGGCGCTCAAGGCTGCGCTCACCCGGCGCTACACGCTCTCGGAATGTGAGAGAGCGGAGAGGCTCCTGGGACGGACCGAGTTAGGAGATGGTTTGGCCGTCGACCTGATGGAGAAGATGCTGGCGTTAATGGGCACGGACGATGGGCACTTTCTGTTTGCCCGTCTTTTCCTCCGGAACCTTCCAACAGAGGCGAGAGCGGTTCTGGCCAATTCGCCGTTGCTGGTCGCGCGTGACTACTATGTGCTAGCCCAGGAGGCAGACAGGATCATCCTCACCACCAGGGCAATCACAGTCAACGCGGCGGCGGCGGAGCCCAGCGAGACGACCAGAGGAGGCGAGGAGCCACCGACGGTAGCAGCAGCGGGGGCCAAGGAGCGCCAGAGAGACACGCTCTGTTTCTACCACCGCCACTTCGGAGAGAACGCACGCAGATGTGCGTCACCGTGCCAATTCAAGCGCTCGGAAAATGCCAAGGCCGGCAGTCGGTAGCAGCTGCGACTGTCGGCAAAGAGAACAAGCTGCTCTACATGACGGACGCACGCTCAGGGAGGCGTTTCCTCGTGGACACCGGAGCCCAGAAGAGCATCATCCTACCAACCTACGCCGACCGGCTGGCAGGACCTAGCGGCCCCGGGCTGTTGGCAGCAAATGGCTCGGAAATTAAGACCTTTGGTGAGAGAACACTGATCTTATCTCTACACGGCCGTACATACGAGTGGACTTTTGTCGTAGCAACACTGAATTACCATATCCTGGGGGCTGATTTTCTGTGTGCACATGGTTTACTGGTTGATGTTGCTAACAGGCGCCTGGTTAATGCACTGTCCTTTGACTCTCTCCCCTGTATAGCTCGAGCGACCCAGCCAACAGCACAAGCCAACGTCACAGCTCCAGGCGGTAAGTTCCACACACTGCTCACTCAGTTCCCAGCACTCGCGGTCCCGACGTTTTCGGCGGCCATCGCTAAACACGGGGTGGAGCACTTTATCACCACCACCGGGCCGCCTGTTTTTGCAAGACCTCGGCGCTTGGATGCAGCTAAACTGGCCATAGCGCGCGAGGAGTTCGCCATCCTGGAAAGGCTGGGCATCATCAGGCGTTCAGACAGCCCATGGGCATCCCCGCTACACATGGTCCCTAAGGCTGAGGGATCGTGGCGACCGTGCGGTGATTTCTGCAGGTTGAACAACGCCACAGCGCACGACCGCTACCCGATTCCCCACATACAGGATTTTTCTGTTCACCTCGCCGGAGCACGCATTTTTTCCAAAATAGACCTGGTCCGCAGTTACCACCAAGTCCCAGTGCGAGCGGAGGACGTACCCAAAACAGCGGTAATAACTCCGTTCGGTTTATTTGAGTTCCTGCGCATGCCATTCGGGTTAAAAGGTGCGGCACAGATGTTCCAGCGCATGATGGATGCAGTGCTGCGCGATCTCCCGTTCGTGTTCAGCTACCTGGACGATATCCTGGTAGCCAGTGCGTCCGAAGACAAACACGAAAACCACCTCAGGACGGTTTTCCGGAGGTTGGAGGAGCACGGGTTAATAATCAACCCGGCAAAATGCCAGTTCGGCGTGACGGAGATTGATTTTTTGGGGCACCGCGTCTCTCTGGAAGGAGCGATCCCGTTGCCCGACAAAGTGCGTGCCGTGGCGGATTTTCCCCGGCCTCAGATGGTCAGGGCACTGCAGGAATTTTGGGGGATGGTGAACTTTTATAACAGTTTCCTTCCCCGCGTGGCTCATGCAACCATTGTACGCCGCGCTCAAGAGACAGAAACCCGCGGATAGGGTCGAATGGACCCCGGAGCGAGAGCGGGCGTTCTCGGAGGTTAAAGCAGCCCTGGCAAACGCCGCACTGCTGGCGCATCCAGACCCGGCGGCCCGGATAGCGCTCACCACCGACGCTTCAGACGTGGCCATAGGGGCTGTCATAGAGCAGCGCGTCAACAGGGCTTGGCAGCCGCTCGCTTTTTTCAGCAGAACTTTGTGCGACAGCGAACATAAATACAGCGCATTCGACAGGGAGTTGCTGGTCCTCCACCTGGCCATACGCCACTTCCAGTTCTGGCTGGAAGGGCGCAGCTTCACTGCGTTCGTGGACCACAAGCCACTAACGTTCGCGATGGCCAAGGTTTCAGAACCGTGGTTGGGCCGGCAGCAGAGACAGCTGCTACTACCAATATTCAGCATGTGTCGGGTAAACTGAATGTGGTGGCGGACTGCCTCTCGCGTGCCGTGGTGGCCCCGGTCTACGTGGGGATAGATTACGCAGCCATGGCCACGGAGCAGATTAGCGATGCAGACGTGCACGTGCTCCAGTCTGGACCAACAGGGTTAAGGCTGGAGAGCAGGGTACTGCAAGACGGCATGCCCCCCCTAATCTGCGATGTCTCCACGGGACGCCCGTGTCCGGTGGTCCCGGTCACATGGCGCCACCGCGTGTTTGAGTCGGCTCACACTCTGGCGCACCCAGGAGCGCGCGCGTCAGTCAAAATGGTGGGAGAGAAGTTTGTGTGGCCAAGCCTACACAAACAAGTAAAAGAGTGTGTAGGAAAAAGTCAATTTTGGACAACCTCTAGAAAACCCCCCAGAAAACAGTGTTGATTAGATGCTAAGGGCTAATATAGACATTCCTAATAAATGTATCTAAAAGACTGTAATTTAATTGTTGATGGTAAATAGGAGCATTTATGGGAAATGTCACTAAAGGACTGAATCTGAACTGTTTGAATGTAAACTGTTAGTGGAAGCAGTAGCGCTTTTGCGCCAGAGGTGGCGCTCAGTAGTGTTAAGACGCTGTACAGTGTTAGAGAACAAGAGAAGAAGAGTAGCGAATGTTCCAGAGTGTGAAGAAAATGGTGTCGAGTGATGTGGCCGCTGTTGGCCGATGTGCCGTGTAAGAGTGCGATAAACCACTGAAAAGTCTGACAGCTTGGCCCTCATCCTTCCCCTTCGCCCTCCGGGGTGTAATAAAACTTGGTAGCAGAGGATGGTTCAGTCGTGTCTAAGACGGTGAGTGTGCAAATAAAAAAAAAAAAGGGCTGAAACGATGGAACTGGAGCAGCTACAAGATAAGCTAAGTGAGGCCTTGGTGCCGTTACAGGCCGAACAGCTAAACGAGGTCTGTTTATTTGCAAAGATAAACCCAGCCAGGCCGTCTAAAAAGTACACGCTGATACGACTGTTAAACGAGGAGGTGGAAAAAACCATTGACAGCGAAGAGGAGGATGTAGCCCGCGCGTTTCTGCTAAAGCTAATAGCATGTGCTATCGAAGCTAAGCGAAGTGACCCGTTGACGCAGGCAGCGGTAGCGGCCGGCACGAGCCGGGAGGCAGAGGCACTCGCCAGTTTACAGAGCCAATATGCCGCTCTGCGTGAAAGTTTCCTTTATTCAGCTAAAATGGTTGAAGAGGAAATAGCGAGGCTGACCGATGACGAAGCCGCGCAGCCACAGAGTCGCCATTTTGTGACACTGCCCGCGGTCCCCGTAGTGCCCCTACTGCCAGAAGTGACCATTAAACGGGAGTTTAGGATAAATGGGCAGATAGGGGAGAGGGGCCAAAAAGACAAGTTGTCTTATTCCAATCTCATTCACCAGATTGATATGGGCCTGAAGTGGCATGAAATAAAGCAGCGTTGTAAGAGTTTTAAGCAGAGTTTATTGAATCATACCGCCATCACGAGCTCCGCTCCCGGCGCCGTGCATACGAGCGAGCCCAGAGGCTTTCAGCAGAGACACACAATGTGCGTGTCAGCGCAGCAGTTGCAGAGTGAGTGAATGAGAGGATGAGCATGGGTTACAGTGCAGTATATATACCCAACTACAACAATACATAAAAGAGCATTCCCCAGCAGTTGGTATGATCAAAGAGATTGCAGAACAGGCATGAGACATTTGCATTTGAGAGCCATACATCACAATAGGCAGATTGCTGGCCTCTGCTCCAGCTGCAAGACAAAGAGGTTACAAGGCACATCTACATATTGATCTCAGTCTCTAGGTCACAGTAAGGACAAGACGCATGAACACAATGCATGAAAGGCACATTAACATCACAGTAGTGGGCCAGAAGAAGCGGGGCTGCCTGTAGACATTAATACACACATTTCACTGTTCTGTTAATTGCTCTAGCCGAGCGCTGTGTCTGTCCAGTCTGTTGTGGGGGTTACACCAACCCGCCACAGGTCTAAAGAAAAAGCACAGTGAGGCTGAGATAATTGAGGCTGTTGTCAGAGCAGTGAGTCCCGGATTGAGTTTGCACGCGATGCTGGAGATCATGTCAGATCTCACCCTGCCACAGCTGCGCATTATCCTGCGAGGACATTATAAAGAGGATAGTTCCACTGACTTGTATCATTGTCTGATAAACCTCACACAAGACAGTAATGAGTCACCTCAGAACTTCCTGTTTCGCTTCATTGAGCTAAAGGAAAGACTTTTGGCAGCATCCAGAGAGCCTGGCATGGAAGAGCAGTTTAGTTCTGATCTTATTCAGAGGAAGTTTCTGAGGGCGGTGGAAACAGGACTGATCAGTGCTGATGTGAAGTATCAACTGAAGCGCTATTTGGAGGATCCTGCCATCACCGACGAGCTTCTGATTTCTAAGATGAATGCAGCAGCCAGTCTTGAATGGGAACGGCACCAAAAATTCAAGAGGCACATGAAAGAACCAAAAGTTTGAGAATGCCGAGTGGAAAACCTGATGGGTCAGTATGCAACCGTGGAAGAAGTGGATGACCAAGAGCGCCCTCCACCATCGACAAAAGGTAAAATCCTTAAATCCCAAAGCACAGTGACCCGTGCGGAATCTGAGCTCCTGGACATAGTCACGCAGCTGAAGAGTGACATGGAGGAGATCAAGAAGGCCATACGTGAGTCTCCCAGAGCACCTCACGCTCAAAGAGCCAGGAGGACACGTGGCTGCAAGAACAGTCAGTCCACCAGCAATGGTGATCAGTGCAACCACTGCTTCAGATGTGGGTTCGGCGGCCACATGTCAAGGGAATGTCGGATAGGAAGGAGACTCGGAAGAAGGACAGGGCAAGTAGACACGGCGGCCAATACTGTTGCAACCACATCAGAACAAGCTAACACCCAAGAACTGTATGAGCTAGTTACTGACAGTATTCAGAGGTTGGAAGCAAGGCTGGTAGCGAAGGCCGAGGCACCTCCTGAAGAAACGGTCCGTGTTAATCTACTGTCTCCTAATCGCCAATTACAGTTACTCAATTTGGTTGGAAAAAAATATGTCATAACCTGCTTCCTCGATGATAAGGAGACAGAAGCGTTGTGGGACACAGGGTCACAGGTCTGCTTAATGAATGACACCTGGAGACAGGAGCACCTGCCACACACCACCGTCAGAGACTTAGCCGAGTTGGTGGGTCCAAGTATTCTGAATGGGAGGGCAGTGAACCAGTCACCGATTCCATTCTCAGGGTGGGTCGAAGTCACTTTCAAGCTGCTGACAGTTAGTCGCCCACCGGTGGAACTCTTAGTTCCTGTGCTAGTGGTGAAGGAGGATGGAGTGGCAGAGCCGCCTATCATTGGGTTCAACTTGATTGACCATGTCCTGAAGATGGGCATCAAACCCCCTTGTGCCATCAGTGAAGCTGTTAGTGCAGCCTTCTCATTTGACTGTAAAAAAACAGAGGTATTTTTGAAAGTGATGCAAAGTGAGGAGCATAGGCTGGGGGAAGGAATGGTAAAAGTTGGCAGTGAGTTGGTTACCATCCCTGCTGGCTAAACCAAAGCAGTCAAAGGTTGTGTCAGGGCAGGCTCACTTCCAGACACACAAGACGTCTTATTTGAGCCGAGTCAGTACACCCAATTACTGGAGGGTTTGCAGATGCAAAGTGGGTTGGTGCAGTTATGGAAAGGGAGGCGATCTATGTTCAAAATACCTATAACAAACAGTACGTCCCGTGATATCCAGCTGCCCGCTAAGACCATTTTGGGGGAAAGGCAGAGAGTTAAAACTGCTTACCCGGCAGACATTAGACCCCCTGTTGTAAACCAAGCGACAGTCGACCTGACGACGAGTGAAACAGGAAGAAATAAAGAGACCGAGATGAACTGTGCCGTCAAAGAGACTATGGACATGTGGGACCCCCCAGTTCCCCTTGATCATCTCTCGCCCACACAACAAGAGCAAGTAAAACAGCTACCATGGGAGGAATGGCAAGCGTTTTCCCGTGATGAGTATGATGTAGGGACAATTCCCTCTTTACAGTTGAAGATCCGACTCAAGGATCCCACTCCTGTCAAAAGAACTTATGTCTCTGTTCCCAGACCACTTCATAAAGAAGTAAAGGAGTATTTAGAAGACCTGCTTAACAGGGGCTGGATCACCAAATCCAAGTCATCGTATTCCAGTCCAATCGTCTGTGTGCGAAAGAAAGATGGAGGTCTGCGTTTGTGCTGCGACTTCAGAGAACTGAACAAGAAGTCCATCCCTGACAGACACCCAATTCCCCGCATACAAGATATGCTAAACAGTCTAAATGGGAGTGTGTGGTTTTCAGTCCTCGACCAAGGGAAGGCGTATCACCAGGGTTTCCTGGAAGAGTCGAGTAGGCCCCTCACTGCATTTATCACTCCCTGGGGTTTGTTCGAGTGGGTAAGAATTCCATTTGGTTTGTCTTCAGCACCAGCAGCATTCCAAAGATCTATGGAGGAGTGCTTGTGGGGGTTGAGAGATGGGGGTTGGGTGGGGGTTGAGAGATGATATTTGTCTGCCTTACCTCGATGATAACCTTGTTCATTCACAGACTTTCGAAGATCACTTGCGAGACCTGAGAAGCGTCCTGCACCGCTATCAAAGCCATGGGGTGAAGCTGACTCCCCGGAAATGTGAGTTATTCAAGCAGCAGGTACGTTTCCTTGGTAAAATGGTAACAGGACAGGGCTACACTATGGACCCTGCGGACATTGCCCCGGTGCAGACACTCAAACAGCAGCAACCTTCCACTGTTGGAGAGCTAAAGAAATTGCTAGGTTTTATTTCATATTACCGCAGCTATATTCCAAACTTCTCCCATATAGCAAAGCCTCTTTACGACCTTCTTGCTAACGACCACACAGATAAAGCAAAGAAAAACTCAAAAAAACATGTTAAAAAGAAAGATGGTGGCCAGTTGCCCTCATCCCATCCAATCAGGTGGCGCCCAGAGCATCAAGCAGTACTCTGTCAGCTTGTTGATTTTCTTTCCCAACCCCCAGTGTTAGGTTACCCGAACTTTGAGGAACCCTTCATTTTACACTGTGATGCTTCACAGGCGGGGCTTGGGGCGGTGTTATACCAGCGACAACAAGACAAACTGGTGGTGATAGCGTATGGCTCCAGGACACTGTCAAATCCAGAGAAGAACTACCACCTTTATTCAGGGAAGCTGGAGTTTCTAGCCATGAAGTGGGCCATTTGTGAGAGGTTTCGGGATTATCTGTACTATTCCCCACCATTCACAGTCTATATGGACAATAATCCCCTAACGTATATGCTCACCACCGCAAAGTTAAATGCAACCACACAGAGGTGGGTAGCAGAACTAGCTGATTTCCAGTTTGTGATTAAGTATCGCCCTGGGAAAGCAAACAGAGATGCAGACGGCCTTTTACGTATGCCCCTAGATATGGAGCAGTACGTGAACAAATGCACACAAAATGTTGATCCTGATGTAATGAATTGTGTGGCGCAGGCAGTCAAGGTAAAGTCACAAGAAAATGAACCATGGCTCTGCCCAGTCACCATTTCTACTCTTATTAGTGAAGCAGATCGAGAAGCCAGCTCTGTAGCTGAAATATCAAAGACTGCTCTAAAAAGAGCTCAAGAAGAAGACTCCGTGATTGGAGAGGTGTTGCGTTATGTGTTGTCAAAACAATGGCCAAGAAGTGGAAAGCAGCTGAACGGTAAAATTGCAGCTTTAGTCAGGCAAAAACACAAGCTGTACCTGGAAGATGATGGACTGCTTTACAGGAGAACGGCATCACATGACCAGCTACTCCTACTCCAAAAGTTTCACAAGCTCGTGTTCAAAGAGCTCCACGAAAACATGGGCCATTTAGGGGTAGAGAGAGTGATGAACTTGATAAGAGAGCGTTTTTATTGGGCTCATATGCAAAGAGATGTGGAGCACTACATCACTAAAGTCTGCAGTTGTTTGAAGAACAAACGTCCCAATAAGATAACAAGGGCACCACTGACTAACAATGTCACCATGTATCCATTCGAATTAGTGTCCGTTGATTTCCTGCACTTGGAGAAGTGCAAAGGAGGATATGAGTATATCCTGGTTTTAATGGACCACTTCACTCGCTTCGCCCAGGCTTACCCTTGTCGCAGCAAAGCTGCCCACACCGTTGCTGAGAAGATCTTTGGGGATTTCGCCCTCAAATTTGGTTTCCCCACACGACTCCATCACGATCAGGGTAGAGAGTTCCAAAATAAACTCTTTGCAAAACTCCAGGAGTACAGTGGTGTGCAGGGGTCCCGAACAACGCCCTACCATCCCCAAGGGAATGGGCAGGTGGAACAATTCAATCGTACATTGTTGGCAATGCTCAGAAATTTGCCCGAAGCAGCCAAGGAAGACTGGAAGGCCTCTCTGGCAAAAGTGGTTCATGCCTATAATTGCACGCACAGTGAGGCTACGGGGTACGCACCATATTTTCTGCTATTTGGCCGTAGTCCAAAGTTGCCTATTGATCTAATGTTTGGCCTCACAACAAGAGAGCAGAGTGTTTCTCAGCAGGACTATGCTGAAAAGTGGAGAGCTACAATGGCTGAAGCTTACAAACTCGCCTCTAAAACAGCAAACAAAGAAGGGATAAGAAGTAAAGCCCGTTATGATAAAAAGGTTCACGGTGCTGAATTGTCCCCTGGATCCAGAGTGCTGGTCCGAAACTTGACCGAAAAAGGTGGGCCAGGAAAATTAAGATCATTCTGGGAAGACAAGGTGTATGTCGTGACCCAAAAGAAGTACCCAGACAGTCCTGTATATGAAATCAGACCTGAAAATGGCAAGGGATGCACTCGGGTCATGCACAGAAACCTTTTGCTACCCTGTGACTTTCTTTCCATGGAAACAGTGGAGCATGTTTCTGATAAAATAAGAGAAAGAGAGTCTAAAAGACAAAGGCATATGGACAGACAAAACAGCACAGATGATGAAGATGAAGAGGGTTGGAGTGCTATAATCGGATTACGAGCTGGGAAGGATCAAAATCACCGTCCACTGAGAGCCGATGCACTGGAGTTCTACCCGCACAGTGACACTACTCCGGAGGATGAGGACCAGGACCCAGATGACGTCACGCAGGTGCAGCTGGCACCAGAGGTCAACAATCCAGTGGTCCCAGATCCAGCTGAGGCAGACCAGGACCAGGGTGATGAGGTGTCGGAGTCCAGTTCCAGTGACCAGGAGGGACCTGACGAGATTCCTGCTAAAACGTATCCTTCAAGAATGAGAAAACAGCGGTTGAGATTTACTTATGCAAAGTTAGGCCAACCTTGCACTTCATCTGTTTAAAACAAATGTGTAGAAGCTAGCGATAACCACTGTTCAGACATGAATGTTTTGGAAAGAAAATGAGTAGTGACTAACCACATTACCAAGTTACTTTTATGGTTGATTAAAAAGAAAAAAAAAATTAAAAAACAAAAAAAAAGAGATTTTCAGTGTGTTACTAAGGCATAGGCATCACACAAAGGTTTATTTGGTAGGCTATGACTAGATTGAGTACCCTTACTCTCAGGAAAGATGCAGATACCCACCATGATGGATGGAGCGGCTGATGGTTATCGTGCACAAAGACCTCTTCTGCAAATGTATTGCATGGAATAGGAGATACATGCTTTACTATGGACTATTACCAGTTTGCATCTTTATGGACTTTAATGAACTCTGACTCCTGTTTAGTAATACCCTACTTACATGAGATACATGGTTACCAAATGTGGACTGTGAAAGAGAAAAAACAGTAGTTTTGGGAAAGTTGTAATGTCGGGATGGCATTAAATTTTTGAGGGGTGAGTGTAGGAAAAAGTCAATTTTGGACAACCTCAAGAAAAAACCCCAGAAAACAGTGTTGATTAGATGCTAAGGGCTAATATAGACATTCCTAATAAATGTATCTAAAAGACTGTAATTTAATTGTTGATGGTAAATAGGAGCATTTATGGGAAATGTCACTAAAGGACTGAATCTGAACTGTTTGAATGTAAACTGTTAGTGGAAGCAGTAGCGCTTTTGCGCCAGAGGTGGCGCTGAGTAGTGTTAAGATGCTATACAGTGTTGGAGAACAAGAGAAGACGAGTAGCGAATGTTCCAGAGTGTGAAGAAAATGGTGTCGAGTGATGTGGCCGCTGTTGGCCGATGTGCCGTGTAAGAGTGCCGTGCCGTGTGTGGTGGAAAGTCAATAAACCGCTGAAAAGTCTGACAGCTTGGCCCTCATCCTTCCCCTTCGCCCTCCGGGGTGTAACAAGTGGGCTGCAGCCTGCGTGGCGTGCCAACGAGCCAAGGTACACAGACACACGAAGGCTCCCTTGGAGCTGTTTCGGGTACCGGCTAAGAGGTTCGACCATGTTCACGTGGACCTCGTGGGCCCCCTCCCACCATCACAGGGGTGCACGCACCTTCTGACAGTGGTGGACCGCACCACGCGCTGGCCAGAAGTAGACCCGCTGGCAGCAACCACGTCCGCGGACGTGGCACGCGCTCTTTTGACAGCATGGGTGGCGCGTTTTGGAGTCCCGTCAGACATTACGTCCGACAGGGGCCCTCAATTTATTTCTGACCTCTAGTCCGCGATGGCCCGCAGCCTGGGTGTTACAATTCATCGCACAACCGCGTACAACCCACAAGCCAATGGGTTATGCGAGCGTTTTCATAGATCACTGAAAGCAGCACTCAGGGCTTCACTGACGGATGCAAATTGGGTGGACAGGTTGCCGTGGGTTTTATTGGGGTTGCGCTCCGCGCCAAAAGAAGTTCTGGAAGCTTCCCCGGCAGAGCTGGTTTTTGCGCAGCCCCTACGGCTGCCCGGGGAATTTCTGCCAGATAATCCCGCGCCGGACAGCTGCCCGTCTCAGCTTTTGCAGCGTAGCGCAAACACAGGCACGCTGCCAGGCCCGGCCCACCACTGTTTTCCGCGTGCTTTCGTGCCTAACGCGGAGTTCGTGTTCGTCAGACACGACGCCAACCATCCTCCATTGCGCCCACCCTATGATGGACCGTTCAAAGTGTTGGAAACAGGGGATAAGCATTTTTTGCTAGACTTGGGGGGTAGGCGGGAGAAAATTGGCATAGACAGACTCAAACCCGCTCTCGTAGTGGCGGACGAGCAAGTGCTGTTGGCTAGGGCCCCTCGGCGTGGAAGACCCCCACGGAGAGCTCCCCAGGGAAACGATTCACCAGAGCAGTCGCACGGACAGACCGAAGTTTTCCCCCCCCCTCGCCACGGCCCACCCGCAGTCAGACACACTCCCAACAGCCCCCCACCGGCACAGCAGCGCCGTGGAGGCGGTAAACCCCAGTTACAGCAGATATGGGAGGAGACTCAAGCCAAAACGGCGTGCGGACTGATGTTCTATTGTTCTATCTAAGATGCTGGGGGGGGCGGTGTAGGACCTTGGGGGAGTCAGATTATTTAGTATCTCAGACAGAGACAGTGAATAAGCATGGGAGAACAATGCCCAGGGGGGTTCCTGGCAAGATGGCAGGAAGGAGTCAAGGACATAGGGGGTTGAATGCAGTGTAATGTAAATGTCATGCTGTGTGTTGAGAAATGCCATGAAACTTGTGAAGAGTGATTTGGGTAAGAGAAGAGAGCTTGCTGAAATGATTCATTCTGTTCTGTGCTTGAGAGATGTGAAGTGTGTAATAAACCGTCTGTCATGAATCTGCCTCTTATTTCACACACTCCACAGGTGTTTCATTCTAGGGAGATCTTGAAGATTTGGACAATTCTGTTCTTCTACTGAGGAACATCCTTTTCTTTTCCAGCATGACTGTCCTCCAGTGCACAAAGTCAGGTCCATAAAGGCATGACTGGATGACTTTGGTGTGGAAGAACTTGACTGCCCCCCACCCCATCCAACCCCTTTGGGATGAATAAGAATGGCGATTCAGTGTCTGACCTCAGAAACACTCTTCTGGATGAATGGGGGAAGACACATGCCACAATCTTGTACAAAGCTTTCCCAGAACTGTTGGAGCTGCTTTAGCTGCAGTGGGGAAACCAAGTCCATGTTAATGCCATTGGATTAAGAACAGGATCTCATAAAAGTAATGTGTGGGTAGCCCAACAGTTTTGTCCATGTAGTGCAGGGGTTTCAAACTGATTTTCATCCTGAGTCACATCAGTATCACGTTGCTCTCAAAGGAGTGGATGTAACTCTAACACTATATAACTACACCAAATTATCCTCCTGGAGCCAGAATAAAAGTGTAGTGTGGTATCTAATGCTACACTTGAAATGACTTCAGTTGGCATAACAATATAAATCTATCTTCTTTTGTATTCACAGAAAGTAAGCAGGTATGCCATAGGTCGCTTTGAAAATGCGCCTTCCGACGAACACTTGGAAGCTTGGGTAAAGGTGGCCCTTGTGGCGGGTTGATTCAACCCCCCCACAACACACAGGACAGTCAGCTCTCTTCTCTTGGTTTTTCCCGCTGCACTACTGAGATGTAATGTGCCATTCATGTATTGTGATGTAATGTGCCATGCATGTATTGTGATGTAAGGTGCCATTCATGTATAGTGTTCATGCGTCCTGTCCTTACTGTGACCTAGAGGCTGAGATCAATATGTAGATGTGCCTTGTAACCTCTTTGTCCTACACCTGGAGCAGAGGCTAGCAAATCTGCCTATTGTTATGTAGGTCTCTTAAATGCAAATGTCTCATGCCTGTTCTGCAGTCCCTTTGATCGTACCAACTGCTGTGAATCCGCTCTTTGATGTATTGTCTGAGTTGGGTATAAATACTGCACAGGTTCTGTAACTCGCTCTCTCAATCTCACTTCTGCAACTGCTGCTGCTGGACACAGACATTGTGTCCTCCTTCTCTGAGAGCCGTGGGCTCGCTCCCGGCGCGCATGCACGGCGCTGGGAGCGGAGCTCGTGACGGCAGTATGATTAATAAAACCTGCTTAAAACCACAGCATCGCTACCTTTATTTTATCATCTGCCGCACTGGTGACCCCGAAGACGCACACGCTTTGTGCGACGCAACCTTCTAGTCTGGACATCCACGCTGAACCGGCCGAGGGACACAAGATGTCTCCTCCTTCTCGCCACTCCAACGCACCATGACCTGAAGGCAGAAAGAACACGCTGCCAGTGAACGCTTTACTGGCGACCCCGAACATGCACACGTTTTGTGCAAAGCAACCTTCTGATCTGGACAGCTGCACTGGTGACCCGTTCTTCATGATGAGATCTGCACGTCTGAGATCTGCTCATCCACGCTAGACCGGCCGCGCTCGCAGCTCCTCCACACGAGAGCGCGGGCACCTCGTCCCCTCTCCACGACGGCGTCATCCATGGCCGGCGGAGAACGCAACGCGTGGACCTGAACGCACCACGGCCGAGCGGTGACAAAGATCGTCTATTCCCTCCCACCGCTCCAACGCATCTGCACGAGCCTGAGGGACAAAAGATCGTCTATTTCCTCCCACCGCTCCAACACACCATGGCCAAGCTGCAGCCACAGCTCAAACCCGGATTTTATCGGCGCCATCTGCGCCGATCTCCACCAAGATCCTGCACCCTGGTTCTCCTCTCCAGCTGGCCCACCCACGCACGGAACCCCGGCACATGCACCGGGGAGTTACGAGGACGGCGCACCACGCAAGGGGCAATAAAGGCTACAGAGACCACCATCGTCCTCCGCTGCTGCACATGCCCGAGAAAAATGGCCGATCGCCACCCTCGGAACCTTCAGGGCTGCTCGTTCACCTGAAGCAAGCACGCAGCTTGCCACTGGATTTTCTAATGGTCTCAGCCACGGCACATAAGGGAATTCAGCCGTCAGCTTTTCCCGAGGACTTTAGGGCTGCGCCCACACCTAAAGCCAACAAACCAAGTCCCTCTGCTTCTTTTTTTTTTTTTTTTCTTACAGCCGCTCCTGTTTTCTTCATGGCCACGAGAGGAGTCAGAGACTAATTTTTCTTCTTGTGGACCTCTGCACGTTCAACGGGACAGCTCTTCGACATCGCGGACCCACAAGCAATTTTTGCGCGGCTCGGACGATTTCACCGTCCCCCTGCCGGCACTTACTACCCCCCTCCTCCCTCACCCTCCGCCTGCAGCGAGCTTCTCCCACAGCTCGCTCCCATAGATGGATTATCGAGGTCTCAGCCCCCTGCCGTGCCCTCTGGGGGGGAGCGTGTGGCGGGTTGATTCAACCCCCCCACAACACACAGGACAGTCAGCTCTCTTCTCTTGGTTTTTCCCGCTGCACTACTGAGATGTAATGTGCCATTCATGTATTGTGATGTAATGTGCCATGCATGTATTGTGATGTAATGTGCCATTCATGCATTGTGATGTAATGTGCCATTCATGTATAATGTTCATGCGTCCTGTCCTTACTGTGACCTAGAGGCTGAGATCAATATGTAGATGTGCCTTGTAACCTCTTTGTCCTACACCTGGAGCAGAGGCTAGCAAATCTGCCTATTGTTATGTAGGTCTCTTAAATGCAAATGTCTCATGCCTGTTCTGCAGTCCCTTTGATCGTACCAACTGCTGTGAATCTGCTCTTTGATGTATTGTCTGAGTTGGGTATAAATACTGCACAGGTTCTGTAACTCACTTTCTCAATCTCACTTCTGCAACTGCTGCTGCTGGACACAGACATTGTGTCCTCCTTCTCTGAGAGCCGTGGGCTCGCTCCCGGCGTGCATGCACGGCGCCGGGAGCGGAGCTCGTGACGGCGGTATGATTAATAAAACCTGCTTAAAACCACAGCATTGCTGCCTTTATTTTATCACACGCCGCAGCCCTTACAGTTGCATTTGCTGCAACTTTTGCAGTCATATTCTGCTGAGACTGCAGTCTGCTTTTTAATTCTTGGGGCTTTTGCTGCTTTTCTTGGTGGCTAAAGGAAGCATACCTGGCTCTGTGTTTGGTTTCAAAGTGCCGATGTAAATTGTATTCCTTGAGCACAGACACTGCCTTGTTGCAAAACTGGCTTGTCTCTTCAGCACAAACATGTATTCATTTTCACATCTGTCTTTAAATTGCCTTCCCTTCAAAACTTCAATTTTTCTTTTCTTACACTTTTTTCTATCAGACCACATCACTCAACTAGGGAAAGCAAAGCAAAACAAAAACAAATTTATGTTAGTAATGAGTGATGTTGAGACACTGCCATCCGTGGTTGGATGCCGTCATTGAACTGATAACAAAACCGCAATGCATTGTGGGACATGTAGTTTGTCTCTGTGCTCTATGTTATGTCCATAACTTACCCTCACAAGAATCAGGCTGGAGGTGCAGTTGAACGTATCTTTATTAAATGAACCACAACAACACAGATGCTCCATATAGGCAGATGGTCGACGCCTCAGCCCTTTAAACCCCAGAGTGACGGCGGAACTGGAAAGGTGGGCTGTCACCCCCACTACACCCAGGGTACATCCAGCACCCTTTAATATCATATTTAATATACTACATTCCTCCCCCACCCCCATAGAAAAATGCAGAACACACAAATTAGACCCTCCCAAATTTAAACCTGACTCACCCACTAATAACAATAACACATATGTATATATGGGCCTATCCATTCATACAACACAACCAAATCAGAGGGGGCCAGGTAGACTGCTGACCCAGCCTCACCACAGCTAGGCGGGTTATTCTGCCGTCTTTGACCCTTGAAAGTCTATAAAATAAAATCAACCATGTTCCTAACAATCAAAATAATCCCAGAACAATTCTGTATATGTATAGATAACCAAATCCTCATAACACACTATAACAAAACAACAGTTAATATGTACATCTACAACCCATTGTTAGCCCCCACCCCAACACACCCACCCCATAACTTGGGCACTTCACACAATCACATTCAATTATACAAACAATGTTGGGGAGGTTTTTTTTGTTGTTGTTGTTTTTAAACAGGGCAATAATACAATGAGTGCATGTAAAACATATTAACAATGTGACTTCTGGGCAATAAAACATAACATTTCCATCACACCATGTTAATAGCCACCCCACAGTCACCTTGCAGTCCCGATGGAAGACCCACCCCTTGGATTTCCGTCTGGCAGATCTCTCCCAGAGCATCTTCACCTCTTCACCTCTGGAGATGAGCCACGTCGGTGTTTCTTCTCGTCCACGTGCCGCAGCTTGTTGGGGTGTCTCCACAAGCCATCCGACAGCCTGAGATAGCTGTCCTCCCGGGCAGCCACCATCCGTAGCCGCCATTGGTCATCTCGACGTTTTCTCTTCTCATGGACTCCCCTCAGCCGAGCCTCCCCCTGGGCCGAACCTCGTCATCAACCCGTAGAGGAGCTCGACTCGGCTTCAAATGTCCACCATGTCATAACCAGGCTTCTTTCCTGGGTCAAACCATTCCACCGACCTGATCCGAAGCCCTCCTCGGCCTTCAGTGTTGCTGGTTGGCGCGTCATGTTACCGCGCCAGCCGGTCCTGCCCCGCTCTCTTTCATTTTAAATGCAAGCAAAGCCACTGTAGCTCCTTGCCTTCCGGTACTACCAGGCCGAACTCCGGAAGCAGAGGGGGCTAGCGTTTTGGCTCCATCAGCCGTCCCGGGTGTTCCGCTGTGCCGTCCAGTCCCACATCCAGGGCAACTTAGACACTGGCATCAGAACCATTATGTGATGGCCCTTTATGGCACTGGTCCTGCTCATCTCCCAGAATACTAGGCCAGTCACTGTCCCAAACTGCATTGTCATCCACGTATGGAACTGGTCGGTCCCACAAGCCACAGCCTGACCATTCTTCTCCGACACCGCTGGTGATCATGAATCCCAGGCCGTAGAACATATCACATCCCATAATGTTCGACCCACTGACAGTCACCACGAACTGGACGTTGGACATCATTGCTGACTTGTACCTTGACGTCAACTCCAGCAAACCCACAATGGCTAACTTGTTTCCTCCATAGCCAAAGCATGACGTCGACAGTCCTCTCACATGGTAATGCGGGAACAGACTCCTCACAGTGGGCCAGTTCAACAGGGAAATCGCTGATCCCATGTCCAACAACAACGGCAATTCTATGCTGTCCAGCAAAACGTCACAATAAATTCACCCAGCTGTGTTTGGTGAGACAGTATGAACAACCGTAGGAGTCACTGCGGGGGAATCTGCCCTACATCTTCGGTCCCCTCGCTCAAAATTTTTGCAGGCCCTGGCGAAATGATACAGAAGACCACACTTGCCACAGCGTTTGCCTTTCGTCGGACACTCTCTTGCCTTATACCGGTGCCTGGTGGACCCAGATCCATAACATCTTGGTGTACCCGGGGCAGACCTAACTTTTATAGCGGCAGCGTATTCCTCTTCATTAAAGCTGTCTTCGCTATCCAGGTCCACAGCCAGCACCTTCAAACGTGGTTCAGCGTGCCCCGACGTGGTTCTCTCGCTGAGGTCTGACAGTTTTTCAGCTGATTCAAATTGTTGCGTTATCTCAACTGCCGTGGCTAATGTCAGTTCACCTGGGTAAGTCAGGAGCCTCAACCGTGCCGCAGAACAAAGCGTGTGCTCCGCCAATTGATCACGGACCATCTCTTCTTCAAGGGCTCCAAATTGGCACTCCCCTGCCAGCTGACACAGGTCTGCAACGTAATTCTGCACTGACTCTCCAGTCCGCTGGCGGCGCTGCCGAAACCTGATCCTCCAGACTATGATGTTTTCCGGAGCGCGAAAATAGCGCGCCATTACCTCCACCATGTCGTTAAAACTATCTCATTCTCCCAGTGTTCTGAGAATCCTTTGACCCTCCATGCCAAGATTATGGACCAAAATAGCTTTCGCACGCAGTTTCTCTTGCTCTCCGAGGTTTAGGGCCACCAAATAATTTTGAAAAGCTACATACCATCTCATACATATATTTCCGGTTCCGGTTCCGCCAGACCGGCGGCGCCACTTGACTTGGCTACCCGTTGCAACAGCCTTTTTTTATCTTCCTTCTTCTTTCTACACCTTTCACTCTGTATATATATCACGGACACACAGATCGCCCCGGGGGTCTCCCGAGTCGGCGGACGCAGCTGCTGTTTGCAGCAGGAGACGTTGCAGCGGGGAGGAGCTGGTGCTAGCTAGCACTCGACCGCCACCCGGTGCTAGCGGAGAGACTCGGCATGCCGGGAACTGTGGCAAGAGTGACGCGGGTGCCGGGCTGGAGTTTGGGCGGCGTGCAGGAAATATAAGACAGAATAATAAAGAGCGATGGCAAGAACCAAGCAGACCGCCCGTGGAATCTACTGGAGGAAAAAGCCCCCCAGGAAGCAGCTAGCCACCAAGGCTGCTCGGAAAAGCGCTCCGGCCACCGGCGGAGTGAAGAAACCTCACCGTTACAGGCCCGTGGCTCTGAGAGAGATCCGTCGCTACCAGAAATCCACGGAGATGCTCATCCGTAAGCTGCCCATCCAGCGCCTGGTGAGGGAGATCGCTCAGGACTTCAAGACCGACCTGCGCTTCCTGAGCTTCGCCGTCATGGCTCTGCAGGAGACCAGCGAGGCCTACCTGGTGGGTCTCTTCTTCGCTAAGAGGGTCACCACCATGCCCAAAGACTTCCAGCTGGCCCACCGCATCCACGGAGAGAGAGCTTAGACTTTGTGCTGCACATTCACCAACCATAATGCTCCGCACTGTGTGTCTATATATATACAGTGGGGCAAAAAAGTATTTAGTCAGCCACCAATTGTGCACGTTCTCCCACTTAAAAGATGAGAGAGGTCTCCAATTTTCATTATAGGTATACCTCAACTATGAGAGACAAAATGAGAAAAAAAAAATCCAGAAAATCACATTGTCTGATTTTTAAAGAATTTATTTGCAAATTATGGTGGAAAATAAGTATTTGGTCACCTACAAACAAGCAAGATTTCTGGCTCTCAGATACCTGTAACTTCTTCTTTAAGAGGCTCCTCTGTCCTCCACTTGTTACCTGTATTAATGGCACCTGTTTGAACTCGTTATCAGTATAAAAGACACCTGTCCACAACCTCAAACAGTCAGACTCCAAACTCCACTATGGCCAAGACCAAAGAGCTGTCAAAGGACACCAGAAACAAAATTGTAGACCTGCACCAGGTTGGAAAGACTGAATCTGCAATAGGTAAGCAGCTTGGTGTGAAGAAATCAACGGTGGGAGCAATTATTAGAAAATGGTAGACATACAAGACCACTGATAATCTCCCTCGATCTGGGGCTCCACACAAGATCTCACCCCGTGGGATCAAAATGATCACGAGAACGGTGAGCAAAAATCCCAGAACCACATGGGGGGACCTAGTAAATGATCTGCAGAGAGCTGGGACCAAAGTAACAAAGGATACCATCGGTAACACATTAAGCTGCCAGGGACTCAAATCCTGCAGTGCCAGACGTGTCCCCCTGCTTAAGCCAGTACATGTCCAGGCCCGTCTGAAGTTTGCTAGAGAGCATTTGGATGATCCAGAAGAGGATTGGGAGAATGTCATATGGTCAGATGAAACCAAAATAGAACTTTTTGGTAAAAACTCAACTTGTCGTGTTTGGAGGAGAAAGAACACCATACCTACTGTGAAGCATGGGGGTGGAAACATCATGCTTTGGAGCTGTTTTTCTGCAAAGGGACCAGGATGACTGATCCGTGTAAAGGAAAGAATGAATGGGGCCATGTATCGTGAGATTTTGAGTGAAAACCTCCTTCCATCAGCAAGGGCATTGAAGATGAAACGTGGCTGGGTCTTTCAGCATGACAATGATTCCAAACACACCGCCCGGGCAACGAAGGAGTGGCTTCGTAAGAAGCATTTCAAGGTCCTGGAGTGGCCTAGCCAGTCTCCAGATCTCAACCCCATAGAAAATCTTTGGAGGGAGTTCAAAGTCTGTGTTGCCCAGCGACAGCCCCAAAACATCACTGCTCTAGAGGAGATCTGCATGGAGGAATGGGCCAAAATACCAGCAATAGTGTGTGAAAACCTTGTGAAGACTTACAGAAAACGTTTGACCTCTGTCATTGCCAACAAAGGGTATATAACAAAGTATTGAGATGAACTTTTGTTATTGACCAAATACTTATTTTCCACCATAATTTGCAAATAAATTCTTTAAAAATCAGACAATGTGATTTTCTGGATTTTTTTTCTCGTTTTGTCTCTCATAGTTGAGGTATACCTATGATGAAAATTGGAGACCTCTCTCACCTTTTAAGTGGGAGAACTTGCACAATTGGTGGCTGACTAAATACTTTTTTACCCCACTGTATATATACTGTATATATTTATAGTAATATGTACATATGTTTACTAGCTGTTCTTGTTTTTTCTTGCCTTCTGATTATTGCTCTGAGTGTTGCTATCCCTGTGCTGTTGCAATCCTGGAATTTCCCCATTGTGGGACTAATAAAGGCTTATCTTATCTTATCTTATACAAGGGACAGGCGGCTCACCCGGAACCTCCAAAAATGGCCAAATTGTAGAAACAGCTCTCTCCATACCCTTATCCTCGTTGCCAAATGTTATGTCCATAACTTACTCTCACAAGAATCAGGCTGGAGGTGCAGTTGAACGTAGCTTTATTAAATGAACCACCACAACACAGGTGTGCCGTATAAACAGATGGTTGATGGCGAAAGAGACAGAGTCTCTTCCGCCTCAGCCCTTTATACCCCAGAGTGATGGCGGAACCAGAAAGGCGGGCCGTCATCCCCACTACACCCAGCACCCTTTAATATCATATTTAATACACTACACTCTAATGCAGTGTTTTTCAACCAAGGTGTCCTTGTATGTTCAGGTTTCTGTGGGAAATTGTGTAATTGCACTTCTTAATTAGTCAAAAATAATTGCAAATAATTTGCTGTTGTTGTGCATAGGTTCTGTAGGCCTCTATGCACAAATTATGTGCATTTTTTGGACCAGTTAACTTCATTTGTCCACAGCACAACTTTCCAAATGATGCTTTTCAGACCTTCAGATGTTGACTTTTGTCACAATGTCACAGACAAGGTTTCCTTCTGATGACTTCCCTATGTAGACCATTCATCACTGTTGCACAGCAGAGAGGAACACAGACGCCTCCCATGTCTGCTCTGCCTTCCTGCAGCTCATTTTGCAGTCATATGGGAGGTTTGCTTTGCCTCTCTGCCCAGAAGACACACTGTTTAATCTCAGTTTTCTTTCAGATCTCGTCTTCTCTGTCTCCCTTTTCACACTTTTAATGATATTTTGAACAGTGGAAAGTTCAAGTTTTAAGAGCATAGGTATCCTTATATATTCCCTTTTCAAAAAAGTTGGGAGGTTATGTAAAATGCATAAAACATAAAAAAACCCTATGTAAATCATTTATATAAAATTGAAAACATTGGTTTAGTTTACAGATATGAGAATGTTTTCTTCTGTAACTCTGAATACAGTATATGCTCTTTCTGATACACAGCTCTGGAAAAAAATTAAGAGCCCAAAGAGACCACTGCAAAATTACCACTTTACCTGGTTTTATTATTTATATTTATGTGTTTGAGTAAAATGAACAATTTTGTTTTATTCTCTAACTTACTGAAAACAACTCACCCAAATTCCAAGTCAAAATATCATCATTTAGAGTGTTTATTTCCAGAAAATGACAACTGGCCAAGAAAAGGAAAAAAGATGTTGCTTTTAAATCCAATAATGCAAAGAAAACAAGTTTATGTTCATCCTCAAACACTACCATACAAAAGTTTTAATTTTGGAAGAACTCCGAAATCTGTATTTGTGTAATAACTGATTTTTATTCACAGCTTTCATGCATCTTACCATGCTTAGATGATCACCTAGTCAGTACTTCCTCAAATAAACTGAGGTTCCCTGGTGTTGGAATTCAACAGATATTCAAATTGAATGGCTGCCATACGTGTAGAAATGCTAATTTAGGACAGATTTTGCAGTAGTCTGTTTTTTTCCAGAGCTGTATATATTTGATATTGTACTGGAAACATTCCTCAGAGATATGAAACCATACTGATATCACTGGTATCACAGAGTTGCTACAGATTTGTTGGCTGCATATTCATGATGCTCCATGCATCAATTCTTTCATGTTGTTTATGACAAATTCTGATTCTGCCATCCAAATGACGCAGCAAAGACTGAGACTCAGACCAGCCAACGTTTTTCCAATCTTTTCTTGTCCATTTTTGGTGAACCTGTGTCAATTGTAGCCTCAGTTGAGGCCTTCTGCTGCTGTAGTCCGTATGCTTCAAAGGCTAATTATAGGGCCTTTTCCACTAGCACGCTTTAGTGCGACACGGGACAGCTCAGCACGCTTTGTACGCTTTTCCACAAGCCCCAACACGGTTTAACAGCCGCGATTCTCAGCCCCGCTGAAGGGCAGGGTACAGCAGTGCTGAGCTGTGCCGTGTTGTGACGTCAACAGACTGGTCGCCGCTGATTGGTCAGGTTGTAACCGCCCCTCTCCTCCTCCTCATCTACCAAATCTTCACGACCTTCTCAATAAAGTTTTTGAAAAAAAAAAAAAACAATCTTCACGACCGCCTTTACTCAGCACGCAACCACTGTTGGCGGTTTCTTTTCAGTGTATTGCTGTGCTATTTTCATTTATTCTCTATCAAAAATGTCTTCGCGTAATAAGGATGTTCCATGGACCAGTAAGGAGGTGCAGTGTCTGCTCACTGCATTGTCAGACGAACGTATTCAGCGCGAGTTAGACGGAGCCGCCCGGAATGAAAAAATATACCGGGAGGTCTCGACATCGGAGTCCTTTAACGGTGAGTTTTAATATTTTTTTATTGTGCGTTTTTTCGCAAATATATTCGGTAAGACACTCAGTTTATTTATGCAATAAAAAAGCTGTTCATTTGTGGATGGATCGCTGCTTTATTGCAGCACACTGCGGACTAAAGCTTTTATTTTAATTATTCATGTGAACAATACGCTGAAATAAGCTTATGTATTCTTGTTAAAAACTATTGTCTTTTCTGTATATATTGCACTTTCGTGCTGTATTTTATTGTGTGTATTTTCCTTGTAGAATCATCCCACGCGTCCGCCGCGACAGCCCGCACAGATTCAACCGAGCCTTCCTGACCCACAGCAGGCAGAGACGCCTTCATTCAACTTGTGACCCAGTTTGGGACGCTGGTGTAGACACTCAGTGGTCGGCGTGTATAAAATGTCGATTAACCTTCATGTTGTGTTGCAAAGTTTTTTTTTTATTTTAATATTTTGTATATAATAAAATGGAATTGTTTTGGAAAGTGTGGTTTGTCTGTTATAACACTGAATTATAAAACAGTATAATTACATAGAAATTCCATTGCCTAGTCTGATCTGATCTTCCTGTCAGGGGTCAACCATTGTAAAGGTAATGTAATTTTTAACTAGACCAAAAAACAAATGTTTTTGTTAGCTTTCTGTTCTTTTTATTGAAATATCATAAAAAATTAGCCCCACATGATCCAGTTCTAAACTTTGGGTACATTTTTTATGTTAACTTATAAGAAGTTGCACAGTTGGACTTTAAAATGCAGCAGGAGAGACTGATCAAGCTTACAAGTCAAAGTAGGTAAAAAAAAGTAAGTATATGTAAATTGAATGTTCTATCGGCATTCCAAATTCAGAGAATTACAATACTTTAGAAGGAGTGTAGCATCATCTAAACGGAAAATAATAATACTGTTGTTCCAAACGTTGACCTGAAGGTGAAAAACATGATTTTTTTTAATTCAGTACATCCAAAATGCCCTAGGATGTGGTGTTGGACAGTGTGCCACCGTCTCATTATTTAATACGAATAAAAACAAGTTTCAGCTCATTATTTCTAGGTCATTTGGCAGTTAATTCAAAACAAAAGTGACTTGTGTTGTTGCAGCTTAATTATGAGATAAAATTAATTGTGAGATAAATCCACAGAGCGAGCAAGGCAATAATCCTTGGATCCTTTTTTGTCTCCTGTAAATAAGGACTCAGTCGGGTGCATAACGTCACGGGAGTGTGGCCCCGCCTCGCTGAGAATCTGCTGCTGCCCCGCTTCTAAAACCTCCTAACACAAACCATCACAGCACAAGCACAACAGCGTGCTAATGGAGACAGAAGCATTCCGAGCCGTACTGAAGTGAATCGAGCCGTACCGAGGTGTGCTGGGCTAGTGGAAAACAGGCTTATGTTATGCAGTCAGAAATGTTCCTCTGCATACTTTTATTGTAGTGAGTGGTTAGAGTTGGACTGCGTGTCCACAGTGCATAAAAATGCATAGATAGACCTGTTTCTCTGCACAATTCACAAGTGCTCTTAAAAAAAGTTTCTGCCCTGTATCCTAGGAACCTCCGGACCTGTCACTCAAAGCTTGCTGTCGGGGTTTCACACATTTTGTACCAAAGCTCTCTACTAACTGCACTAAACTGCATCAAACTGGTAAGAAAACATTCATCCCTCCAAGCTTTTGCTGTTAAATTGATCATGGTGTGTTTTTAGTCTAATTCTGATCAGCTGCTTAGTGTGTCGCTGATAAGTGTTGCAGCACTCCAAAAATTGAACTTTTTTCAACTTTCAGGGCCTTTGCGCAGTGACAAAAAAACACTCATAACTGAGAACATTTTTGCAAAGAGGGTGCTGAGCACATTAAACGCTGGACTACGTTGAAAATGAACAAAAAACAGACGCTCAGACTGGGGTGGGGGTGGGGGGGTGGGAAGAGACCTTACTGTTAGCTTGAGCCAGTCTGGCTATTCTCCTCTGGTTGCTGGGTTCAACAAGGTATTTGGGCCCAGAAAACTTCTTCTTGCAAGATACTTTCTCTTTTTCAGACCATTCTCTGTAAACCCTAGAAATGGCTGTATTGTAAAAGTCAGAGTAGATCAGCAGTTTCTGAAATATCAGACCAGCCCTTCTGGTACCAACAACCATGCCACGTTCAGAGTCACGTAATTCACCTTTCTTCACAGTTCTGATGCTTATTTTAAACTTCAGCAGCCCATCTTGACCATGTTTACATGCCTAAATGCATTGAATTGCTGCCATGTGCTTCACAGCCAGAATGATCCTGGTTTGAATCTCCTGGTTGGCAGGGTAGGAGGCTTTCTAGTTTGTATGCTCTCCCTGTTGTGTAGATTTTTCTCCAGATGCACTGATTTCCTCCCATAATCCAGGGACATGCATGTCTGGTTAGTTAGTGTATTTAAACTGGCCCAAGGTGTCTGATTCCAATAAGCCCATAGAACTGAGGGTTAATGTGGTTACCAGTTAAGCATTTGAGTACTATATAAATATGAGTCCTTAGTACTGAGTGTTGACAAAGGCTTTTTATAATTTCTTGTTTACCATACATATCTGGTCACTCATAAATTAATATGGACTAATGAGTTAATTATCTTTAAGTATTACAATTGTTTTGAGCTTTATCATATCAGTTGAGGATGAGTTCATAAAACACTTGGTTACATCTATGTTTTGATGCATTTTTGAGACCCAGTCACTTGTAAACCAACTCACACATTTATGTATAGCACATTAATTATCTACAGTAACATCATGTCACACAGTCAGAAACACCACATTAGACAAAAGAACACCCACACATCACCATAAAAGAGAGGGGAAAGAAAAAGGCAGAGCTGAAAAACGAACTCCTGCAATACAAAAATAGAGGTAATACTCTGTGGAATTGGGAAGAAAATGGGAAACATACAAATTAGCTCTCTCAAAAGTATGTTTTACAAAAAACAACTGGCGCCGAAGGAGCAAGTTGGTGCCGTTATCCTGGCAGAGAATTATAAAAGACCTTGGTTTGATTATTAAATCGCTTAGTAAAAAGCACGCTGCAGCCAGCTGATGCTAAATCAAGGCCACTGGAGGAGCTGCTTTGCTCTCCCAAATGGCTGATTGCATCACTGGGGAGATGTTAGTCTCTGGCTCGGCTCCAGATGGGGACAGTTGTGCCGCTCCCGGTGCTAAAAGTATTTACCAGCTGGCAGATTACAGCAAGTAGACCTTGTCAGATGGTGGGTTAACTGGTCAGTACATCTCTCTCTCTTCACCTCCCAATTCTGCCCCTACCCCAATTATAAAAGACTTTGGGATTTAATTTATCATATAGTTATATGCAAGTCATTTAAATTTTAGGGTGACATTTAAATCACACGTGTTCTTAATAAGCTTCAAGTCAGGTGTGGATTTTATTTTGAACATTTCACAATCCAAATTTCCAGAGAAAAGAAATGGCCTACAATTTTACCACTTGTACACATGATGCTACCTTTTATGAGGAAATCCATTCATGAATCACATAAAAACTGAGCTCATTATACAGCCAATTACACAACAGGGAACACTGGTGAAAAAAAAAAAAACCATCTACAAGGGCACTATTCTGCAGTCTCTTTAAATTTTGTGGTTCAGTCGAGGCAATACAGTGAAGAAGAGCCCAACTTTTATATTGCAGAAAAAGTAGAGGATAATAGATAATAAAAAAGGAGGAGGACAGAGGATTGTGCTCAATAAAGGTCATTCACAGGATGAAAACAGCCATTCGACATCTAACAAAAGCCGCAAGATACTTTACGGACTCTCTCAGTTGTGTGATTATGGTTTTGAACCTGTACACCCACTGCTGCCTGAATACTAAATTCAAAGGCTTCTCAAGCTGTCATTGAAATGATGAAATTCACATTGGTGGAAAACAGTCACAAGATCTGCACCCTTTGGTGTCCTTGTGATTATCTCAAACTTCAGATACTGAATTTGTACAGTATAAGTCAAGGAAAGGGTTTTGTCTTTTTTTTCTACTCTTGTTTCTGCGTGACAGTGACAGAAAATGAACCTCTCAGCTCTGAAAGTGCAAACTTTGCATGTATAAAAGGTGAAGCAAAACCAGTTGTTTTATATATTAGAGGAACTGCAACAAGACCCTGAAAAAAAAAAAACTGAACAGAAATGAAAAGCCTATTTAGCCGATTTGAAAACTGGTGGAATAATAATAAAAAACATTAATTTAGCAGTTTAGAAGATTCTGTCTTGCCCATTAAGGGTGACTACGGGGAGGGTGGGGGGGCTGAAAAGTTCATAGTGGTCAAATTTGACCAAATGTGGTTTGTTTTTCAACATAGTCTCCCCTTCGGTCCACACACTTCTTCCATCGGTGTTGCAGCGCTTGGATCCCTGCAGTTGAAAAATAAACCACATTTGGTCAAATTTGACCACTATGAACTTTTCAGCACCCCTCCCCCCGTATAGTTAGGATGTTTTGATTAATAACTTGGTAATTCTATGATTATAAGCAGCAACAACAAGCTGCGCATGACCACTTATAACAGTCCACCACTTGGTTTTTGCAGTGGACATCCATCGCACCATGGATTTTTTTTTTTTTCAACAGGGGATGGGTCGCTGGATCAATGCCCATCCCTCCCATTTTCTCGACATGGGCTTGGGACCGGCTAAGGTGGAGTTTTGATTACAAGCAATGTGAAAAAAAAAAGAACAAAACAAAACACGACCACTGGCAAAACATTTCCCTGCTTTATTTCATTGTAAATAGGTTCATAAAAGCACAGAGTATCAAGTAAGATACAGAAAATATGTGTAAGAAATCAATAATTTCAATAGGAATATATAGAAATAAGACAAAACTAGATTAACATTTTGGTGCCACATGTTGGCACATTTAACAGCCTAATTCTTGCTGTGCTTCTCTTTATTAACAATACAGACAAGAAATAGATGAGTACAAGTGATAATCAAGGGATATTTAATTACCTTTGGACTTGTGAAAATGTAATCATAACCAAAGGATTTTGTATATAAAAGACACACAGGGAATGACAAAAAAGGAGAAAATCTTGAGAAAAACATGACGAAGTTAAATAGCAAAAGTAATAGACATATATAGAAGATTAAAGTCATAACTGAACCCAACTAATGACATTCAGATGGACATGACAACTGTGTGAGTAAAAATACAAAAACAGCAATATATGAGATAAAGGTGTAAAAATAAAGATGCCATAAGAAAAAAGATTTTTCTTCTTACATATTGCTTAGGGTAATATCTCACGGATGTTGAGGAACATTCACGAATCGCTGCAAATGTCAGTGTTTTGTCAGGGTTCATAAAAGGTTGCAGAACAGAACAACCCCTCAACTCACAACGTTGGTGAACGTTCCTTAGCATTCGCCGCTACGTGAGATACAGGCTTTATGGATTACAAAAAGTGCTGAGCAATATTGCATAGTCAACTTTGAGCCAAAAAGAGGCTCATCGTCCCAGTCTTTGGAGTTTACAAGTAGCAATGTTATGGTCAGACAGAGACGTGTCTTATCAACTAATACGTTTAAATGACCCTGGGTGGAATTCAGTGGTCCACTGACCAGAAAGGTAATGATTTCATTTTAATTAAACTCAAATTTAAATACTTTTAAATGCTGATAAATGTTATTGTTATGAGTTTCGGTATGTGGAGGGAAAAAAAAGACAGTGTTACACATGGTGGACACTTCTTTTGATAGGAAATGGACCTCACAGGGCTCTGAGTTTGGCTAGCAGAGCCTCTACATCAGACTCTCCATTACTGACTGTTGGAGCGGAGGAGAACTGCTCGAAGACTGAAGTTCCTGCTTCAACCTCCATCTCTTTCTCAGTCGGTTTAACCGCCGCTCTCACCACCACCCTCTCTCTGTCCGGCCCATAGCTGTGACCTGCGGCGTTCCTGTACCGGCGGCCCGATTCTGAACACACAGCAGCTTTGGCTGTAGCCGCAGATGGATGGCTCTCAGTCTCGTTATGGGCCTCCTGGGCAGCGAGAGCTTTCACCGCCGCTGAGCTCGCATTTATATTCTGCCGAGAGCGAGACCTTTGTAAAGGTGCCTTGTTGTTTTCTGTGAGTGGAAAACAGAGACAAAGCCGTGAGTGAGCACTGCTATGAGAATTAGGGAGGAGAGTGAGAGGAGGTTGATGCGTGACTGACACATTAAACAAATGGAAGCAAGGAGGTTAATCAGATTACAGATTAAATTACAAGCAAGGTGGAAAGATGGCGAAAGCAAACAGAGTGGCGAGAAAACGAAGTGCCATTTGACATAATTAAGTAAAAATGGGAGATGGGAAGTAATAAGAATTTTAGTAAGCATATGCACATGCAAAATAAATGTAGATATAAACAGAAGAGGTCACTGTACACACTGATGGTCTGGACAAACACACAAACATCACGGCAGCACACACTGTGTACACACAAACACACACACACAGATGAGAATAAATTTTCTGCACCAGACTGTGGCATATAGCCAGCTCAATATGATGAAATGGATATGGCTGATCAGCCGCAACAGAAACTCAATAACATTGTATGTTGCCCTTTTCAAACCCCCGAGTCCCTTTCCTTTTTTTCTTCCACAACACCTCCCACCAGGCTTCACCTCCCCCGATTCCACAGCCATCATCATCATCTATTCTCCTTCCTCTGTTCTTCATCTCGACTCTCTGCTCCTGCAGTTGTCCTCTTCATCTTATTCTTTAAAACCCACTCCCAGGCAGACAGTGGAACAGAGCGACGCCCAGATGCCAAGATCAGACCTACGTTCTGAATTATAATCCCTCTGAGTAGATCTTAGACTTCATCATCAGTATGTGTGCGCTGGAAGGAGAGGGTATATCCATATTCATGTGACCTTGAGCGTGGGGCTGAGAGGAGTGGCGTGAGGAAAGACACCGACGCATTTAAAGTTTCCTGAGCCTGAAATGCCTGGCAAACAGGAGTCAAACACAGCAGAGCAGAACAGAGCGACCCGCTCTGTCAGCCAATCGGTAATGAGTTTGGAGCGTGGCCAGTCAGTCATGACAGTGTGTTTTATGGGCCGAACTGACGAATGACAAGGAACGTCCCTGAACACAACCTCTGACAAATAAATAAGGATAAAGGGAGAAAAGAGAGCAGACAAGAAGGAACCAACTGTAATATTAGGGAAAGAAAGTCACTGTTGACACACATGCATGTGCACACACACGCACCTTGACACATTCACACAAAAACTCGTTAGGCAAACAAGAGGCAGTGGGGAATTTAAAAAGCAGGAACTGAGCAGACAGTGTTGCCTTGCTGCTGTGAGTGAACATTTTCCACAGCTGAAAATCCAAGTCTCCTCTCATTATCCAACCCTTTCTACTCTCCCCTCCTGTTACAGCAGTCTCAATTGTAACCGATGATAATTATTCCCCACTACTGATCCTTTTACTCCACAGTTCCCCTGTCATGTCCCCTCTCATCTGTCCCCCTCTAAAAGCATGCCATCTACCCCCAACATTGCCGTTTGTCTCTGCTGAGTTCAGCCCTGTAAACACACTTTTTAAATTACAAATAATACACTCGCACACTCGGAGCTGAAAAAAAAAAGATTAATTCTCTTCAAAGTTGCGTTTTGACATCTTGTTTACACTTCTGCTGAAATCTTAAACTGGTGCCATTTCTGTCAAGAAAAAAAGGCAGCGCAATACGTCAATTGTGACAAAGTATGAATCTTTCAATTTACATTCTTGTGGCATTCATTTGCAAGAATTATCATCGATTACATTATGCCCTGAGCAAACTCTTAATGATTTCTTGTGGAAAACAAAATATTACACCCAAGTATAAAGTGCTGAATCGATATCTAGCTATATTTACACATCAAAAAGAAACACCCTTAAATAAGACCTCCTGTCCAAAAGTGCATTTCTTCTCACTAACAGGGCCTTGGCCTTCAGTGGCGAACATGATCAAAGAGCTGGCAAGTTCAGTTTCTTCTCCCTCTGCCTGCCTGTGACACTGAGCTGTCCGATCCTTTGAAGCCACGCTAGCTTTCCAACATATGCCTTCATCTAAGGTGTAAAACACGTCTCAGGGATGTAAAATATGTCTCGTCTCACAGGTAGTACTCTTAACCAACAACTGACAAAGGTTCTGTAGAATAACAAGTCAAGTAGAATTTTAAATCGAAACAGCTGCTGCGGATGGTGGGGGAATTCAAAGACAAAACTGTCGTCTTTTATTGAACACCTGCTGTGATGGCAGGGGGTGTGAAGTTACCCCTCTAAGACAGTTTTAGATATGTGATGCATAATGTAATATAAAAATCATAGGTACACTGAAGAGTGGGTATAAGTCAGCTTAGCTTAAAGGTGATTTCTTTAGTACTTTTACAGTTTTCATTAAAATTACCATGAATAACCCAGAGAAGACCTTCAAATGAGCAACGCACCCATGGAACAAACTTTGTTTGGCCTTAGTGGTGTAGACTACAGAGCCGTACCTCCAGCTGTCTGCCAATCCTCACCTCTCACCCTGAATTATTCAACTGGGACTTCTTGACAATGTTGGTACATCTAGTGAAGAACAAATGTCTCATTCAGAAGAGGCTGTCCTCCAACAGAAAACCACCTATATGGACATTTTTACCAGTAGGTCTTAATCCTGGTTGTGGACATAACATGATTTACATGAGACTATCAGACATGTACCGACTGATGACAGGCTGATACTCGGAGATTTTAATGCTAGAGTTGGTTCGGACACTGAGCAATGGAAAGGAGTGCTAGGCAGTCATGGAGTAGGCGAGAGCAATGCTAATGGAGAAATTCTACTTGCACTATGTTCAGAGTACAACCTTGTCATAACCAACACCCTATTTAAGCACAAGGACACACACAAGAAGACATGGATGCACCCAAGATCTAAGCACTGGCACTTGTTAGACTACATCATAGTAAGGCAGAGAGACATAAGGGATGTACTGGACACCAGAGCAATGAGAGGTGCGGACTGTGGTACTGATCATGCTATACTGAGATCTAGATTAAGGATTTAAAGATGAAAACAGCACTGCAGGATGGGTGTGAAGCCACCACGGAAGCTAAACACTAATGCACTGAAAGGCCAAAAGAAGCAGGAAGAACTTATACAGGAAATTGATGAAAACGACTGGGACAGCAACAACTCAGAGAATGACATAGAAGAGAAATGGGCAACACTCAAGGATATGGTGTATCAGACTGCGAGTGATGTTTTAAGCCACTCTGAGAGGAAACATCAAGATTGGTTTGATGAGCATGATGAACAACTGAAGAAACTACTAGAAGCAAGGAATACAGCGAGGCAGGAAAATCTACAGTGTAACACAAGATCGAAGAAGAAATACTAAAAGGCTCAGAGTGAGCTACAGAAGTACACCAGAGAGATGAAGTCCAACTGGTGGGATGAGAAAGCAGAGGAACTTCAAACTGCAGCAGACAGGAAGGACATGAAAACATTCTTCACAGGTTTGAGAGAAATCTACGGTCCTAAACCAAGAGGATTGATCCAACTAAGGGCTATGGATGGTGAAACGGTTTTGCAGGAGAAAAACAAGATCCTAGACAGATTTGCAGACCACTTTGACCAACTACTAAACAACCCTGGAGATCTCGCTGAAGAGGCTAAAGAAGCTCTAGTGCAGTGACCAGTTGTATCAAGTCTGGATGAACCACCAAATCTTGATGAACTAATGGCAGCTATCAGGACAACAGAGGATGGTAAAGCTCAAGGAAGGGATGGAATTCCAGCAGAAGTGTGGAAATTTGGTGGTGTTCAGCTGACCAACTGCGTGCACAAGCTCAACCAAGAGATATGGGATGCCCAGAAAGTACCTCAAGACTGGAATGATGCAAGTATTGTGCCTTTGATCAAGAAAGGTGACAGGAAAGATTGTGGAAATTACCGAGGTATATCACTGCTAGCCACTGTTGGTAAGATGCTCTCATGTGTACTATTGAACAGACTCAATGAACACATCTCGCAGAATGTACTACCGGAAACTCAGTGTGGCTTTAGAAGTGGAAGAAGCACAATGGACATGATTTTCTGCTTGAAAAAGGTTCAAGAAAAGTGTATCGAACAGAACATGCCGCTTCATGTAGTCTTCATCGACTTCAGTAAAGCCTTTGATACTGTATCGCGACAAGGACTTTGGCAGGTACTCAAGAAATATGGCTGTACAGAGAAGTTTGTCAGCCTGATCGAGGCACTCCATACAGGTACGCAAGCAAACGTGGCAATGAGTGGTTCAGTGTCTAAAGACTTTTCAGTAAGCAGTGGGGTGAAACAAGGGTGTGTGCTGGCACCTACATTCTTTTTGCTATATCTGGCGGCCATGCTTGAGGTGGCCTTCAAAGACGCTTCAGAAGGAGTATACATTCAAACAAGGAAAGAAGCAGACTTGTTCAGTGTGGCACAGTTTAAAGCCAAGAGTAAGACATCAGTAAAGGCAGTAAGAGAAATGGTCTTTGCCGACAACAGTGCTCTAGTTGCACACAGTGCGGAAGATATGCAACCTTTAGTGGAGAAATTTGCAAGAGCAGCTAGCCAATTCAGCCTCAAAATCAGCATCAAGAAGACAGAGTTCCTTTATCAACCACCAAAGCTCTAGTTATCAACATCACTACCAGAAGAGATCAGCATTGGTACAGAGCCACTAGTCAAGTGTAAGACTTTCAAGTATTTCGGGAGTACTGTTTCAGAGAATGCTAGGCTAGAGGATGAACTATTTCTCAGAATGGGAAGAGCGAGCGCTGTGTTTAGAAACTTGAGGGAGAGACTGTGGAACAATCGACATGTGTCTGTCCGTGTGATAGACATGGCTAGACACAGAGCAACAGTACTGGCTACTCTATTGTATGGTGCTGAAACTTGGACTGTCTACAGGGTGCAGGTAAAGAAACTCCACGCATACATGATGAGACACCTTCAAGCCATAATGGACATCTCATGGAAAGACAAGATAACCAACACAGAAGTGCTGAAATGAGCTGGTCTACCATCAATGGAGGACATGCTGATACAGATGAACCTGAGATGGCTCGGACATGTTGAGAGAATGGATCACCAGCATCTCCCTCGGCAGTTACTCTACTCACAGTTATGCGAGGGCAAACGCAATCAGGGTAGACCAAGGCTCAGATTTAAAGACACTGTAAAAAGAAACTTGGAGAAGCTGGATATAGACAGGAATTCCTGGCAGTGGAAGGCGAAGGACAGAGCTGCGCGGAGGAATCTGATCAGACCTAAATGAAACAGTCATTGTCGCCCACGACAGACTGCTATGATGATGATGGACATAACATGGAGAGACACGGCGTGTTAGTTACAATTTGTGTAAATCAGACCCTCACCTCCTTTTCCTAACCATTTCCCTAATCCTAACCACTTACAAATGTGTATAAACTGCCTCAAGTAAATTAAATGCAAAGCTGGAAGTAAATCGCAAATGAGGAAGTGGAAGTTTGCACAGATGGAAGTAACAAAAAGAAGGGGGCATGAACAGACACTCTAGGGTGGGAGTGCTCTTTTTAGTGCCATCATCCATCCCAGGCCAACTCCCATCCTTAGGTGAATTTAAGGAGTTTTGAAATGGGGAAACGCCATAAAACATGGGGACGTCACTATCTTTGACACACATTCAGGAACTATATGGGACAGACAGTTAAATTCTAGCAATATAGTAATCTGGTAGCAGCTACCTTTGTAATGCGCTAATACAGTTTATGGATGAGAGGAGGGATGCACGATATTAAGATATTTTTGCCAATAACTGATATGCCAAAATTCTGAAAATAGTTTTTGCAGATTGCCGATATATGCTCAAAATTTTTCCAACCTCCTTACATCTCTTTTGCCTTACAGTGATGATTAACTTTCATATAAAGACACAAATGAATGTTAGAACAAGGATTCAGTGTACCCCGCCTGGTATGGGGTTACTGGGGCCCCACCCTGGAGCCAGGCCTTGGGGAGGGGCTCAATGGCTAGCGTCTGTTGGCCAGGTTTCTGCCCATGGGACCCAGCTGGGCTCAGCCTGAAGGAGTTACATGGATCCACCCTCCAGTGGGCTCACCACCTGCAGGAGGGACCATAAGGGTCTGGTGCTATATGGATCAGGTGGCGGTCGAAGGCGGAGACCTTGGCGGTCTGATCCCAGGCTTCCTAAACTGGCTTTTGGGACGTGGACTGTCTCCTCTCTGGTGGGGAAGGAGCCTGAGCTGGTGCATGAGGTTGAGAGATACCAGCTAGATATTGTCGGCCTCAACTCAACACACAGCTCTGGTTCTGGAACCAGTCTCCTGGAGAGGGGCTGGAGCTTGGCCTACTCTGGTGTTCCCTGGGCGAGAGGCGACGAGGAGGGGTTGGTATTCTTGTATCCTCCCACTCCTCCCACCTTGCTACCTCTATATTGGAGTTTTCCCCGGTGGATGAAAGGGTTGTTTCCCTGTGCCTTCGGGTTGGGAAACAGGTCCTGACCATCATTTGTGCCTATGCACCAAGTGATGGTTCAGAGTACCCACGCTTTTTGGAGTCTCTGACTGGGGTGCTGGAGGGTGCTCCTCTTGGAGACTCCATTGTCCTTCTGGGGGACTTCAATATGCACGTGGGCAACGACAGTGAAACCTGGAGGGGGTGATTGGGAGGAATGGCCTACCTGATCTGAACCCGAATGGTGTTCAGTTATTGGACTTCTGTGCTAACCACAGTTTGTCCATAACGAACACCATGTTCAAGCATAAGGGTGTACGTATGTGCACCTGGCACCAGGACACCCTAGGTCACAGGTCGATGATCGATTTTGTTATTGTGTCATCAGACCTGCGACTGTATGTCTTGGACACCCAAGTAAAGAGAAGTGCAGAGCTGTCATCTGATCACTACCTGGTGATGAGTTGGATCCGATGGCAGGGGAGGATGTCATTCAGACGTGGTAGACCCAAACGTATAGTGAGAGTGTGCTGGGAACGTCTGGCTGAGGCCTCTGTCCGGGAGGTCTTCAACTCCCACCTCCGGAAGAACTTCGACCATATTCCGAGGGAGTCTGGAGACATGGAGTCTGAATGGACCATGTTCTCTACCTCCATTGTTGAAGCAGTTGCCCAGAGCTGTGGCTGCAAGGTCGTTGGTACATCTCGTGGTGGCAACCCTTGAACCAAGTGGTGGACACCAGTGGTGAGGGGCCATTAAGCTGAAGAAGGAGGCCAATCGAGCTTGGTTGGCTTGTGGGACTTCCGAAGGAGTCCTATCAAGCTTGGTTGGCTTGTGGGACTACCAAAGCAGCTGAGGTGTACCAGCAAGCCAAGTGGAGTGCAGCTCAGGTAGTTACTGAAGCAAAAACTTGGGTGTGGGAGGAGTTCGGTGAGGCCATGGACCAAGACTTTTGGTCGGCCTTGAAGAGATTCTGGCAAACTGTCCAGCGGCTCAGGAGGGGGAAGCAGCACCCGGTCCACACTGTATGGTGCGGATGGGGCACTGCTGACTTCGACTGGGGATATCGTTGAGCGGTAGAAGAAATACTTTGAGGATCTCCTCAATCCCACTGACATGCCTTCCACAGAGGAATCAGGGCTTGTGGACGAGGGGGACCACTCGCCCATCACAGGGGCTGAGGTTGCCAAGATGGTTAAAAAGCTCCTTGTTGGCCAGGCCCCAGAGGTGGAAGAGATTCGCCCTGACTACCTCATAGCCCTGGATGTTGTAGGGCTGTCATGGTTGACATGACTCTGCAACATTGCGTGGAGGTCTGGGACAGTGCCTTTGGCATGGCAAACCGGGGTGGTGGTTCCTCTCTTCAAGAAAGGGGACCGGAGGGTGTGCTCCATCTTTAGCGGGATCACACTCCTCAGCCTCCCTGGGAAGGTCTATTGCAAGGTACTGGAGAGGAGAGTCTGGCCGCTGGTTGAACCTCGGATTCAGGAGGAACAATGTGGTTTTCATCCTGGCCGTGGCACATCAGACCAACTCTTTACTCTCTTGAGAATCCTCAAGGGTTTGTGGGAGTTTGCCAAACCAGTTTACATGTGTTTTATGGACTTGGAGAAAGCATTCGACCACGTCCCTCATGGTTTTTTGTGGGGGGTGCTTCAGGAGTATGGGGTATTGGGCTTGGTGTTACGAGCTATCTGGTCTCTATACGACCACTGTGAGAGTTTGTTTCGTATTGCCAACACTCGGTCGGACTCATTCCCAGTGAGAGTTGGACTCCACCAGGGCTGCCCTTTGTCACCGATCCCGTTCATAAATTTTATGGACAGGATTTCTAGGCGCAGCCAGGGAACGGAGGGTGTCATGCTTGGTGACCACAGGATCTCACCTCTGTTGTTTGCAGATAATGTTGTCCTGTTGGCTTCATCCAGCAATGACCTATAGGTCTTACTGGGACGGTCTGCCACTGCGTGTGACGTGGCTGGGATGAGAATCAGCACCTCCTTGTCCGAGTCTATGGTCCTCAGCCGGAAAAAGGTGGATTGTCCTCTCAGGGTTGGGGACAAGCTCCTGCCCCAAGTGGAGGAGTTTAAGTATCTTGGGGTGTTATTCACGAGTGAGGGGAGAATGGAACGAGAGATTGACAGATGGATTGGAGCACCATCTGCAGTGATGCGGACGTTGTACTGGTCCGGTGTGATGAAGAGGGAGCTAACCTCTAAGGCAAAGCTGTCGATTTACCAGTCAATCTATGTTCCTACCCTCACCTATGGTGATGAGCTTTGGGGAATAACCAAAAGAATGAGATTGCAGATACAAACGGCTGAAATGAGCTTTCTTCGTAGGATTGCTGGACTCACCCTCAGAGATAGGGTGAGGAGCTCAGTCATCCAGGAGAGGCTCAGAGTAGAAATGCTGCTCCTCCACATTAAAAGGAGCTAGTTGCAGTGGTTTGGTCATCTGATCAGGATGCCTCCTGGACGCCTCCGACTTGAGGCATTTTGGGCACGTCCCATTGGGAGGAGACCCCGGGCCAGACCCAGGACTCGCTGGAGAGACTGCATCTCCCAGCTGGCCTGGGAACGTCTTGGTATCCTCCCTGAAGAGTTGGAGCAGGTGGCTGGGGAGAGGGAAGTCTGGGCTTCTCTGCTTGTACTGCTGCCTCCGCAACCCAGACCTCCGGAAAAGCGGCAGAAGATGGATGGATGGATGGATAAAGACACATTCCCCAAGGAAAATAAGACAACTACCACCACCGGCACAGAAGCTCAGGTTTTACTGGCCTATTTTATTGATATTTTATGGTACGTTGCAATTTTTTTTATAATGAATATTTGATCCTTGGCTGCTTTTAATGATCTTGTTTCAACGTGGAGCAAGGATCGTTTTTTTTTTTTTTTTTGCATTTACATGCCTGCTATCGGCAGAGACTTGTTCAAAGTTCTAAGGTGAAGAAGAGATAAGCGGTCAGTACAGACTGCTGAATATCATCATGAAAAGGACTAAACAAGAGTTTGGTTCCCTCCGTGCTTGTCTCAGAGATAAGGAGTGCGTTAGCCTCCATAGAGCAGCTCATCTAAGCTCTCCAGTGTCAGGCCATCGGTGGTTAAAGGCAAGGAAAGACGCTCCCTTCCATTCTTTGATTTTAAGAGTATTCTGTCCTGTTCCTTTGACACAGTTACACGCCCGCTAGCTCCCTCGGCATCTGTGATCCTGGGCTATTTTTCAGTGGTGATTATCACCGAGCTGTCTCATATGGTTTACCACTTTGATATATCCAGTTTTACTTTGTCAAACTCGTTTCCAAGAGAGCACGCATTTGCAACAAAAAGGTTAGGTAGTGGTATTTTGTTTGGAGCACTCTTTAGCCTAGCCAAGCAGCCAGACCGGATCCCCCCACTTCTGTTTAATTTCTCACCTCCGTCTTTGGGGATGACTGCTTGGTGTAACAATCCACGGAGATATCGGTGCTTAACCACAAAAAGTAGTCCAAACAACAACCACACACAGCACTGTAAATGTAATGTCACCAGCAGAGTGCCACTCCTGACTTTCCACTGTCATATTTTATCAGCTGTAAATATTTTTTGCCAAATACAATAATTTTAAATGCTTTTTCAGCTGATAACGATATTATCATGCATCCCTAGATGAAAGCATGATTGATAATTTTTTTACTTTCAATCTTTTTTATTACCTCCACCAAGGAGGTTATGTTTTTGGTGGCATTGGTTTGTTGGTTGGTTTGTCTGTCTGTTAGCAACATTACTCAAAAAGTTAACAGATTCTGATGAACTTTTCAGGAAAGGTGTGTAGTGGTATGGGGAACAGATGATTAGATTTTGGTTATGGTCTGAGAGCGCATACCTCCACCAAGGGCTTTGTTTGTATTTGTGCAGCAGGATTACACAAAAGCTACTGGATGGATTTGGATGGAATTTTCACCAGAGGTGGTTCTTGGGGTAGAGAGGAACCCATTACATTTTGGTGATGATCTGAGAATGCATACCTCACCCAAGGTGCTTATCTTTTTACAGTGTGTTAGCAACAATACTCCAGAACTAATGGATAGACTTTGATTCAATTTTCACCATAAGTGACTTGAGACCTACACACAAACCCATTACATTTTGGAGGTGATCCATGAGAGATGGAAGGAGCCGTGGTGGAGGTATGCACTCTGAGTGCTTTCCTAGTTTTTTGTTGTTGTTTTTTTTTTGGGGGGGGGGGGTATATCAACTTAACAACTGCTTAAGAAAGATGTACATATGGGATGGTACTCAAGCAGGAGCCTAATTTACTTTGACTAAGGGTAGTTTTTGTGAGAAGACAGAAAATTAGTGGTGACAGTTTCAGAATGGGACATGCCATTTGTCATGATCTGATTATGGAGAAACATTCTGACAACTGTTTGGAAAATTTCACACACTGCAGCAGAAAAGACTGTGTATTTCCCAAACATTTGTTATGTTTTTCAAATGTTGATCATCACTGAAACTTCACCCATGTCTCTCCCTAAGTCCCTGTTCTGATGGCATGATGCTTGGAAAAGTTAGTATGCAGGTAAGGTGAGACAGAGAGCCTCAGCAGCAGAGCGACAGAACATGAAAACTGTGCTACACTAATGCTCGCTTGTCGTTTTCCTTTCTCTGACTGTTAAAGCTGCTGCCACCATCATGGTAACAAAACTATCTACATGAAGAGCTGTTAAGGAGTTGAAGCAGAACAATGAATACATGAAAAAGCCTGGAGACTGGATTTTTCCAGTGTGTCAGCCAGAAGGACAATCCAATTGTACAAAACTATAGTCTATCACAGTCCTCGGTCCAAAGCTGTCCTTTACTTTGCTTGCAGGCAGAGTGGAGAAGAGCAGTTGAAAAACAACAATAAAAGAGCTTGTTGTGCCTCTTCTGGCTCTCGGTTTTGCTGTAAAATGTTTCTTGAAACTGAGAATCTCAAAGCCCACAGCCTTTACCCAGCTACTGACACTGGCTGTGTTTCAGCAGAAGACAAGTGAATTTTGTGAACATAATAGGCTAATCGCTGCTCCAAATGGTTTGAGAACATCATTGGGAATTTAAAAATGGAACCATGGTGGTTTATTACATGTCTGATAGGATGGCATTTTGTAGAAACGTAAAAAGGCCCCATCCAATAGAGAAAATAGAGTCTTCTGTTTTTTTCTTCCGCAAATAGCTGCAGAGAGGAATTCACATTTTCCTCTTGTCAGATCATTTGGTCCATTTGCATTTGCCACTTCAAATACAGATGCAGATGAGCCTTTCCTCTCATCTCCTGCTCCCTCCCCTTCTCTCCACTCTTATGAAGTTTGCTGTATTTGATCACTTTAAGAAGAGAGCAGTCATGCAGACTAACAGAAATACAGACAGCGGAGTGACTTTCTCTCTGTAGAGTGACTGACACAACAAGTTGAAGTCAGCAAGATCAAACACGCATGTCTACAGCCGCTATATATCAAAACAAAGTTGGATGTCTTGGCAGTGTGCTCGATGCTCTGTCTAATGATTACTATTTGTCTTTTTTTGCTGCTCCATCTATAAGTGAAGCATTTGGGCTCAGCTTACTGCAACTGACCGATTACATGGAACCAAACTGGTATCCTACATATCCTAGACAAAATACTAAATAAAAATGATTAATATGCTGTAGATACTAATTTATCTTCAATAGTAATTCAATTCAACTTTATTTATACAGCACCATAAATATGCTTGTTTTTGGTTGTCTGAAAGCTTAATTATGTCAATAAATACATAAAACATGTTACAAATATCCAGAACCATTGTTAAAATCGCCAAATGGATAATTTGAAGTACTAAATTGATTATCTACAATATATTTAACTTAAAAAAAAATCAAAACAGTAACAACTAAGGCCATACTCAGCATGTTATAGTAAAACTTTTTTCATTTTTTTAGTTCATTCCGGTGAAGCCAAAAGCTAATGTGATGATTCGGCGTCCGTCAGGAACCGCTAGTCCTCCTAGACAACTGCCTCGATGCTCACCAAACTCACTCATAAGGATTCTCAAGTGGGTCTACATCCAGGTTGTGTTCAAGGCCAAGGTCATAGGTCAGGAGATCTCAGTGGTTATATGAAAACTGTTATTCCTCCTACTAAGGCAACTGCCTTAATTATGAACAAACACACAAAATGATGTTCAGGTTTGTCTGCATCCAGGTTGAGGTGAAGGTCATTGTCAAAGGTCAAGAGATCTAGGCATTTATGATTTCACAACAATCATCACTCCTCCCAGGCAATTTCCCCAGTGTTCAGCAAAGTCATGCGCAATGATTCTCAGGCGGGTCTATAGCTAGGCTGTGCTTAAGGTCAACGGTCAGGAGATCTGCGCACTCCCAGGGTAATTTCATCAAGCTGGAATGAGCTACTCCATCATTGATGGTGTGGTTACGGTTTTTAAAAAAAATATGACTGATAAAATTTCTCTTTGTTACATGACTTATAGAGGTTTACCTGTATATACTGGCATCCTGAGCTGTTTGGAACATTATCTCTATATTGAGAGGACATTCATCCTCAATAAATCACCATCTTACAGCTGTTTGCTTTATCCAAGAAAATGTGCCATCAGGGACATTTTGTTCTTATCTCATAGGGCATGATGAGTAGGCGAGAAGACAGAAACAGAGAGATTCACAGAATAACCAAAGGAATCTGGAAATTCCACCCCGATTAAGTACAATGGCACTGCACTCCAGAGCCCGGCTGAGGGAGGAGCTTGATTTTGCATATCTGGTGGCTCAGGTCCATCTTCTCGTGGACTAACCATGTGCATGAGCCAAGGGGAACTGGTTCTGTATGGATCAGGTGGCAGTAGCATTGGTGGACCAATCCCTGGCTGCCTGAATTGGTTCTATGAATAGGAAATTTAATGCCTCAAGTCAAAAGAAGCCCTTGCTTGGGTGTTAGGTTAAGAAATACACTCTGAATATAGTTCGACTTAACTGAATCCAGGGCTCCAAACATCAGTTCGAAATAAACAACCTTCCACGGGTTTCCTTACAAGACACAACATCTCCATGAGGTCCTAGTGGGGAAACTCAAAGCTCATGAGGGCAATGACAGTGAAACCTGGACTGGTGTGACTCAAAATAATTGCCTGCCCACTCACAACATTCCTTTTGTTGTTACTGGACTTCTGTGCCAACCACAGTTTGCCCATGAACACAATCTTTGAGCATATGGGTGTTCATAAGTGAACTTGGCATCACACACTCTAGGTCACAAGTTGAATTTTGTAGTTGTACCATCAGATCTGTGACGGGATATCTTTAACACCCAGGCAAAGAGGGGTGTTGAGCTGTCAAAAGAAAATAAAATCTCTTTTGCTTTAGTAAAATATATCATCACTAACCACAATACATCAGGATCAGATTTTTGCCCCATGTTGCAAAACCCTAAAGCTAATAATAATAATAATAATAATAATAATAATAATAGTTAAAGCTTGCAAGCAGCTGTAAGCGGGCTCTTGCCCCTCATGCATGCGCAGAACCTGGCGCCCGTCGTACCTAGCTGGCTCGGAAAATTTCCCATCGTCACGGCAAGCGCTGCGTGAATAATAAAGTAAACCGTTTGGCGCAGTACTTCCTGTGAGCAGTCAGTGGTGCTATAACTTTTGTCAATCATTTTTATGTAGGAGCATACAGGATAGGACTAATATCCATCATAGCAATTACGGTGAAAATCAGACAAAGTTTGTCCAAGTTATAACTGTCCAACATATTGCAATAAGGTAAACTTGGGCATGTGTCCGTGGCAACACTTAAATATTAGATACATGTTGCAGACCCACATAGAACTACAGAAGAGAGTCACCTTGACTTATGTTCCATATTTCATGACCCTTGGACTTTCCCAACCCTCCAAAGTATAAAACGTATTGAATAGTGAGGAGTGGGTTTCCATGGCAATTGTGATGATCACAGGCAAATGTGACTTCCACTGAGGCTAATCCAATGTGCTCTGAGAAACCTCTGAAAATGTCATGTCATTCCGACTACTGGTCTTTGAGCGAGAGTTGAAACATTTTTGTGCAGTACCTCATGTCAGCACAAGGTGGTGCTGGGACAAATTCATGAAAATTGATACACAGACGTGTTCAGAGTGGGATTAGGATCCATTGTGCAAATTTTGGTCCAAATCAGAGAAGTATCGTCTCAGCTGTAACTTTCGTTTTTTGCATGGCAATGACGACATCTGAACTTTTTACTGTGACTTATACAACCTTTAATAGCCCATACCTATAGATGCTTCCATGTGAAAATGAGCTCAATCGGAGTTGTCCCCAAACTGGGGACAACTCCGATTGACAAAACTGGAGGTGGGGTGGCTTTGAGGGAAGATGGTGGACTTCCTGTTGGCTGTGGGTAAGGGTCACAATTATGCTTTTTGCATGTCTTGACGTGATGCACACCTCATCCAAATTTCGTGTCTGTACGACCACCAGCGAGACCTCGGCAGTTACTCTACTCACAGTTATGCAAGGGCAAACGCAATCACGGTAGACCAAGGCTCAGATTTAAAGACACTGTAAAAAGAAACTTGAAGAAGCTGGATATAGACAGGAGTGCTTGTCAGCGGAAGGCAAAGGACAGAGCTGTGTGGAGGAATCTGATCAGACCTAAATGAAACGGTCATTGTCGCCCATGACAGACTGCTATGATGATGATGACGGCAAACTTTATGGTCACCGGTCTCCATTGACCTTGTACTGTATGTTTGGCCCCGCCCACAAAAACTGGGGGCGGGGGGGGGGCACATATTTTTTCCAGTTTATCGAATTTTTCACCAGGTCTGAGATGTGTGCGAAAAAAAAAAAATCCTGTTTTGGTTAACGTTTAGAGCAGGGGTCCCCAAACTTTTTCCTGTGAGGGCCACATAACTTTTGCCTTCTCTGATGGGGGCCGGGGTCAGTTTGTAACAGAAAAAGTGTGACGATCGCAGGGGTCCCTAACCGTAAACATTTATTGCTTTCCAGAAAGCCACACATAACCAAATATTAATAACCCTTTCCGGGATCTTCACAGGAAAAAAAAGTCAGAAAATAAATAATAACACTATTAATGAAATAAATAACACTATTTATGAAATAAATAATAACCAAATAACCCTCTCTGGGTTCTTCACAGAAAAAAAGTCCATGGAACATTAACTTTCTGTTGTGCCGTGCACAATCTTAACAGGTAACATCTCAGCAGAATAGATTTGTATGCCAAGCTCAGCTGAACCAGTCATCAGTTCAGGCCAGCTTTCGGGTTGCTCAACTGATAGCAAGCAGCGGTAAACCTTTCACTGATGGAGAATTTGTCAAGAAATGTTTGAATGCTGTCGCGGAGGAGGTGTGTCCCGAGAAGAAAGATGTCTTTAATGCCGTGAGTCTGTCGGCGAGTACAATCACCAGCCGAGGCGCGCCCCCATGTGAATGGCCCCGCGGAGCGGACGGTGTGTGTGAAGTGTGCGGGTGAGTAGAGAGAGAGGCGACCGAAGCAGGTAGCGAACTAGAATTGCAGTTATTAACGGTGCAGTCTGATAATAAAGCCCCCAACTCTTCAGCAAAACGGCCTGTTCTTCGGTGTACCACCATATTGTTGTTAACAACCGTGAGGTTTACTCGGGAGTAAACCCCGGAGGAAAAGCTGCCTCCGGCCCTGGAGAAGACGGCTCTCCCCTGCGTCCCCCAACCACGGTTAGGAGACCAAAGCAGAAAAGGTTAACACTAGAATTTTTTTTTTTTTCCTGAGGGGGGGAGGTTTCAGATAGGGGCACAGACTGCAGAAGGGTGGAATAGAATGTCACGTTCTATGCGTGTATTAGTCTCGATCGCGTGGCCAGACTGAAAAAAAAAATCATAATGTGTCTCTGGTATTGTTCAGGGGGCCGGACCAAATGTGGAAGCGGGCCGTAGTTTGGGGACCACTGGTTTAGAGGGTCAAAAATGCACTCTCATGATGAATGCTAGAACAAGGATTCAGTGTACCCTGCCCAGTATGGGGTTACCGGGGCCCCACCCTGGAGCCAGGCCTTGGGGAGGGGCTTGATGGCTAGCGTCTGTTGGCCAGGTTTCTGCCCATGGGACACAGCTGGGCTCAGCCCGAAGGAGTTACATGGGTCCACCCTCCAGTGGGCTCACCACCTGCAGGAGGGATCATGGGGGTCCGGTGCTATGTGGATCAGGTGGCGGTCAAAGGCGAAGACCTTGGCGGTCTGATCCCAAGCTTCCTAAACTGGCTTTTGGGATGTGGAATGTCACCTCTCTGGCGGGGAAGGAGCCTGAGCTGGTGCTTGAGGTTGAGAGATACCGGCTAGATATAGTCGGCCTCACCTCAACACATAGCTCCGGTTCTAGAACCAGTCTCCTGGAGAGGGGCTGGAGCTTGGCCTACTCTGGAGTTGCTCCAGGCAAGAGGCAACAAGGAGAAGTGGGTTTTCTTGTATCCCCCCACCTTGCTGCCTCTATATTAGCGTTTTCCCCAGTGGACAAATGGGTTGTTTCCTTGCACCTTCGGGTTGGGAAACAGGTCCTGACCATCATTTGTGCCTATGCACCAAATGATGGTTCAGAGTACCCACCCTTTTTGGAGTCTCTGACTGGGGTGCTGGAGAGTGCTCCTCTTGGAGACTCCATTGTCCTACTGAAGGACGTCAATGTGCACGTTGGCAACGACAGTGAAACCTGGAGGGGGGTGATTGGGAGGAATGGCCTGCTCAATCTGAAACCGAGTGGTGTTCAGTTGTTGGACTTTTGTGATAAACACAGTTTGTCCATAACAAACACCATGTTCAAGCATAAGGGTGCCCATATGTGAACATGCACCAGGACACCCTAGGTCACAGGTCGTTGATCGATTTTGTTATCGTGTCATCACACCTGCGATCGTATGTCTTGGACACTCGAGTAAAGAGAGGTGCAGAGCTGTCAACTGATCACCACCTGGTGGTGAGTTGGATCCGATGACGGGGAGGATGCCATTCAAACCTGGTAGGCTCAAACGTATAGTGAAGGTGTGCTGGGAATGTCTGGTTGAGGCCCCTGTCCGGGAGGGCTTCAACTCCCACCTCCGGAAGAACTTCAACCACATTCCGAGGGAGTCTGGGGACATGGAGTCTGAATAGGCCATGTTCTCCACCTCCATTGTTGAAGCGGCTGCCCAGAGCTGCGGCCGCAAGGTCGTCGGGGCATCTCGTGATGGCAACCCCCGAACCAAGCGGTGGACATCAGTGGTGAGGGGGGCCATTAAGTTGAAGGAGGAGTCCTATCAAGCTTGGTTGGCTTGTGGGACTCCCGAGGCAGCTGAGGTGTACCAGCAGGCCAAGCGGAATGCAGCTCGGGTGGTTACTGAAGCAAAAACTCGGGGATGGGAGGAGTTTGGTGAGGCCATGGAACAAGACTTTTGGTCGGCCTTGAAGAGATTCTGGCAAACTGTCCAGCGGCTCAGGAGGGGGAAGCAACGCCCGGTCCACACTGTATGGTGCGGATGGGGCACTGCTGACTTCGACTGGGGATATCGTTGGGCGGTAGAAGGAATACTTTGAGGATCTCCTCAATCCCACTGACACGCCTTCCACAGAGGAATCAGGGCTTGTGGACGAGGGGGAAGACTCGCCTATCACAAGGGCTGAGGTTGCCAAGGTGGTTAAAAATCTCCTTGGTTGCCGGACACTGGGGGTGGACGAGATTCGCCCTGAGTACCTCAAGGCCCTGGATGTTGTAGGGCTGTCATGGTTGACATGCCTCTGCAACAATGCATGGAGGTCTGGGACAGTGCCTTTGGCATGGCAAACCGGGATGGTGGTTCCTCTCTTCAAAAAAGGGGACTGGAGGGTGTGCTCCATCTTTAGAGGGATCACACTCCTCAGCCTCCCTGGGAAGGTCTATGCCAAGGTACTGGAGAGGAGAGTCCGGCCGTTGGTCGAACCTCGGATTCAGAAGGTGCAATGTGTTTTTCGTCCTGGCCATGGCATATCAGACCAGCTCTTTACCCTCTGGAGAATCCTCGAGGGTTTGTGGGAGTTTGCCCAACCAGTTTACATATGTTTTGTGGGCATGGAGAAGGCATTCGACCACATCCCTCAAGGTGTTTTGTGGGGGGTGCTTTGGGAGTGTGGATTATCGGGCTTGTTGTTGCGAGCTACAGTGGGGTAAAAAAGTATTTAGTCAGCCACCAATTGTGCAAGTTCTCCCACTTAAAAGATGAGAGAGGTCTCCAATTTTCATCATAGGTATACCTCAACTGTGAGAGACAAAATAAGAAAAAAAAAATCCAGAAAATCACATTGAAGGATTTTTAATGAATTAATTGGTACATTCCTCGGTAAAATAAGTATTTGGTCAATAACAAAAGTTCATCTCAATACTTTGTTATATACCATTTGTTGGCAATGACAGAGGTCAAACGTTTTCTTTAAGTTTCCACAAGGTTTTCACACACTGTTGCTGGTATTTTGGCCCATTCCTCCATGCAGATCTCCTCTAGAGCAGTGATGTTTTGGGGCTGTTGCTGGGCAACACAGACTTTCAACTCCCTCCAAAGATTTTCTATGGGGTTGAGATCTGGAGACTGGCTAGGCCACTCCAGGACCTTGAAATGCTTCTTACGAAGGCACTCCTTCATTGCCCGGGTGGTGTGTTTGGGATCATTGTCATGCTGAAAGACCCAGCCACGTTTCATCTTCAATGCCCTTGCTGGTGGAAGGAGGTTTTCACTCAAAATCTCACGATACATGGCCCCATTCATTCTTTCCTTTACACGGATCAGTCGTCCTGGTCCCTTTGCAGAGAAACAGCCCCAAAGTATGATGTTTCCACTCTCATGCTTCACAGTAGGTATGGTGTTCTTTCTCCTCCAAACACGACAAGTTGAGTTTTTACCAAAAAGTTCTATTTTGGTTTCATCTGACCATATGACATTCTCCCAATCCTCTTCTGGATCATCCAAATGCTCTCTAGCAAACTTCAGACGGGCCTGGACATGTACTGGCTTAAGCAGGGGGACACGTCTGGCACTGCACGATTTGAGTCCTTGGCGGCATAGTGTGTTACTGATGATAGCCTTTGTTACTTTGGTCCCAGCTCTCTGCAGGTCATTCACTAGGTCACCCCATGTGGTTCTGGGATTTCTGCTCACTGTTCTCATGACAATTTTGACCCCACGGGGTGAGATCTTGCGTGGCGCCCCAGACCGAGGGAGATTATCAGTGGTCTTGTATGTCTTCCATTTTTCTAATAATTGCTCCCACAGTTGATTTCTTCACACCAAGCTGCTTACCTATTGCAGATTCAGTCTTCCCAGCCTGGTGCAGGTCTACAATTTTTTTTCTGGTGTCCTTTGACAGCTCTTTGGTCTTGGCCATAGTGGAGTTTGGAGTCTGACTGTTTGAGGTTGTGGACAGGTGTCTTTTATACTGATAACGAGCTCAAACAGGTGCCATTAATACAGGTAACGAGTGGAGGACAGAGGAGCCTCTTAAAAAAGAAGTTACAGGTCTGTGAGAGCCAGAAATCTTGCTTGTTTGTAGGTGACCAAATACTTATTTTACTGAGGAATTTACCAATTAATTCATTAAAAATCCTTCAATGTGATTTTCTGGATTTTTTTTTCTCATTTTGTTTCTCATAGTTGAGGTATACCTATGATGAAAATTGGAGACCTCTCTCATCTTTTAAGTGGGAGAACTTGCACAATTGGTGGCTGACTAAATACTTTTTTGCCCCACTGTATTCGGTCTCTGTACGACCGTTAAGAGAGTTTGGTTCCTATTGCCAACACTCGGTCCGACTCATTTCCAGTGAGAGTTGGACTCCGCCAGGACTGCCCTTTGTCACCGATCCCGTTCACAATTTTTATGGACAGGATTTCTAGGCGCAGCCAGGGAACGGAGAGTGTCATGCTTGGTGACCACCGGATCTTATCTCTGTTGTTTGCAGATGATGTTGTCCTGCTGGCTTCATCCAGCAATGACCTACAGGTCTTACTGGGATGGTTTGCCGCTGAGTGTGAAGCGGCTGGGATGAGAATCAGTACCTCCAAGTCCGAGTCCATGGTCCTCAGCCGGAAAAAGGTGGGCTGTCCTCACCAGGTTGGGGACAAGCTCCTGCCCCAAGTGGAGGAGTTTAACCTTTTGAGTGTGTCTGTCGCCGAATTGCGACATAACCCCTAGTGGTCGAGAGCGGTAAATATTTTTGTCAATAAAATAGTTCAGATTTCCAAGGCTATAACTTGAAAGTGGTCAGAGATAATGGCTTACTGTCACTTAGAAAGATGTAAAATATGATCCAAAGTTTCAGATAGGAATAAATTTACACATCTAATTTGCAAAATGTTGTGGCACCTCTTTAAATTCCATAACTCAGTCAAAACTGGACTTTGGATGTATTTACACAAATAATGTTTCAGTCTTTTGACGTTTTTTTGTATAGAGGTACCTCATCATCTTATCTTCAAAGCATATGAACAAGAAATCAGTACAATATAAAAAAAACCCCACAGAAATTCCTCACTTACCTACTTCTAAAGGGACTTGCTCACGGTCGTGGTCAATGCGTTTTCACCCATCGTGGTCATTATTTTGCATTCTGTCGGCCATTTTACACTCTCTACCACATCTACAAAGTCTTATGATCATCCCACATAAATTTCACTTGTATCCTGCAGCTATTTTCCGCGTACAAAGCCGACTAGGTGACGGTGACGATGACCGAACGTGGCCATATTAGCTTTCTGGGCTAAAATGCTAAAAACAGGAAAAGGAAATGAGGAGTTCTTCTTCTTTGGTGTATTACGTGTCATAAATTGAGTCCTCCAATGGACGTCTGCCACCTTCTGAAACTGGCAGATCAGTACAAATCAGTACAAATTCTGAATGGAGCCGATTGTCAGTGAGATGACAGGCGCAGTGCCGCGCTCTGCCACTAGGGGCACGTAAATTCACACACTCAGAGGGTTTTAAGTATCTTGGGGTCTTATTCATGAGTGAGGGGAGAATGGAGCGAGAGATTGACAGACGGATCGGAGCAGCATCTGCAGTGATGCAGATGTTGTACAAGTCTGTTGTGGTGAAGAGAGAGCTAAGCTCTAAGGCAAAGCTGTCGATTTACCAGTCAATCTCCGTTCCTACCCTTACCTATGGTCATGAGCTTTGGGTAATGACCAAAAGAACGAGATCGCGGATACAAGCGGCTGAAATGAGCTTTCTTCATAGGATTGCTGGACTCACCCTTAGAGATAGGGTGAGGAGCTCAGCCATCTAGGAGAGGCTCAGAGTAGAACCGCTGCTCCTCCACATTGAAAGGAGCCAGTTGAGGTGGTATGGGCATCTGATTAGGATGCCTCTGGATGCCTCCCACTTGAGGTGTTTCGGGCACGTCCCTCTGGGAGGAGATCCCGGGCCAGACCCACGACTCGCTGGACAGACTATGTCTCACAGCTGGTCTGCGGACGCCTTGGTATCCTCTCTGAAGAGCTGGAGCAGGTGGCTGGGGAGAGGGAAGTCTGGGCTTCTCTGCATGAACTGCTGCCTCCGCGACCCAGACCTCCAGAAAAGCAGTAGAAGATGGATGGATGGATGGCTCAAAAATGCAATCGTTTAGGCGAAATAATAATAATCCTAGTGATTACAATAGGGCTCTCTTCCACTAACGTCAGTGGCTCGGGCTCAAATAATAAAAATGACTGACAGAGCTGGAGAAAAGGGGGCATTTGAGGATTCATGTTTGAGAAAGAGAGAAAAAACAACCAGATTTATGATGGCAAGCAACTGAAGAGATCAATGTTTTTACATCATCTAGCAATGAGCCAGCTTGAGGTGTGAAAGTACATTCAATATGATTCACCTAAGTACAACAACCTCAGAATAGAGTAACTCAGTGAAAAGAGACGAAGAAAGTAAAAGCTAGACAAACCTGAGAATTAGTTCTCCTCTAATGGGTGCTTGTCCATTGTTACTGAGGTCAGACCATATATGTTGGAGAAACTCATCATTTTGCCTCACCAATAGACTGAGTAGTCTGCTAACATAAAACGAAGAAACATGTAAAAGAAAGCTGCATTTCAGAGTTGTGCGATGTCATAAATGTAAAGCATGTGCCAAAGTCCCCCAGCAAGTCTTATAAAGGGTAAAAGCTGGAGCACAGCTTGTTAGCATGCCTGGGTGTATTAAGCTGGCTGTAATTAAAGATCATTACTTGGCAATGCACCAGTCACTGAAGGTTTGTCCCTTGTTTGTTTGCATCCAAGAGTGTGTGTGTGTGTGTGTGCGCGCGCGCGTGCGTGCGTGTGCACGCAGACTGGTCTGTCTAGCTTCTCTGCCACAGGAAAAAAAAATTGCAGACAAGATTAAAAATGGGGAAAGACGACAGGCACTGAAAGGATAGTGGAAGTACAACAGTGGAAGAAATGCAGTGATGAGGGAGAAGACGACAAGGTGGACAGACTAAACAGCCCCAAGACAGTGGCATGATTTGGAAGGAAAGACTGTAATTTGGACTAGACTAGAACATAGTACAAAAAAGGGAGGAAGCTATGTGGAGAAAGAAGATACATCAGAGGAGGTGTGGGGATGGACTATTGAAAGAGCACTTTAACAATCCCTGTGGGAAATGTGAAATCTATCACTGTTAAATGTAACTCAGGCTTTTCCTTCTCTAATGCACATCAAAGTGTTTGTCTTTGTTGAACTGTAATTTTATGTCCCTCCCCCCCATTTCCCCACATTAAACAATAATCTCTGAAAGAAAAATTAACCAAACTGAAGGCAGTTTATAAAGATGTAATTGATGTGTGTCATGTTTCCTTCTCTGGGTTTGGATATTTTCATAACACATTACCAAAGATACTATTTTGCATGTGCTCTGAGAATTTGGAATGATTAATACATTAAAAACAGACTGACAGTCAACACCCAAGTATAAGAATAATTAGCCCTAAGAGCATGCATGACATTTTTCTGACTAAGAAGCACATATTTCTGTTGAAGAACTATGATTAGTGCATAGAGAGAACAGCGTTGCCCCTTACCAACTACCACTTTGATACAGTTAATTTCTAAACCAACAGCTAATTTTAGAATTTTTCTGCTCCTGCTTTTTCAGTTGAGGTAAAAGGAGAGACACTGAATTTGCACTTTATCACATAGTTTAATTTCAACTGAAGAAAAATTAGCCATAATAGCTTTTGCACTGCACTTCAAATTAGATTATTTTTTTTTTTAATTCTACAGGGTGGGAATCAGTCCTCTATAGCCAGTTAGCCATAAGCCACTGCAAACAACACCCACTGAAAAACTACAGTATTATTAGGGGTGGGAATCTTTAGGCACCTAACAATACGAGCCAATTACGATTCACAATGCATCTTTTTTCCCCCTTATTCTGGATTTTTTTCCTCCCACTTTGTGACAACTCTGGGTCAGCAATGACTAAATGTAATGACTAACTACATCATTAATTTGATTTGATTTTTTATTCATGTATTTATCTTGAACAACACAACAAAACATTAAACACACAGTTAAAAAAAGTATAAAGTTCGAGAAGGGACAGAATGATGCAGTGCTGATCTAGTTCTGCCCCTTCTTCCACTCAAGGTTGTCCCGGCACAAAAAAGAAAGGAGAAAAAAATGCATCTGTATTTTATTGCACATCTTATATATACATTATGTACGGTATCTTGTATATCTATACCTATCTACACTCATTTGACAATATGATATAATAATAACAATAGTAATAATGATAATAACTATAAGCAGTATAAGATAATATTTAGGCTATTTAAACTATAATCATAATATTTTTTTCAGTTACACAACTTCTTTGTTATATTGCTCAATCATTTTTTTTCATATATTCTGCATTAAATTTAATAATATTACTAATTTTCACTGTTATGTTCAGACTTCAAGAGTTTAACACCACAAATAGACATGCACATGCTTTTCCAAGCTGATCGAACAGTAGGCAGTAGTAAATTTGCGCTTCTTAAGTCATAATGCCCTTCTCTAAATTTAAACCTATTTTGTAACAGCAACAGTAGTAGTTTCTTTGTTGCTTTAAAAATAACTGCAGCTGGTCCTAATTTTATTAAATCTAAAAATTTTAATATCCCAGCTCTAAGAAATAATGGGTTTGTATGCTTCCTAAATTGTGCATGATTTATAATTCGAACGACTCTTTGTTGCAATGTGCATATCTGTTATAGTTTGGTTTTATATATATTTCCCCAAATTTCAACACAATAAGTAAGATATGGTAGAATTAGAGCATGATATAATGTTCATAAGGTTTTTTGACACAGAATGTACCTGGTTTTATTTATTATTCCTATACTTCTTGAAATCTTTGAACTCAAATACTGTATGCAATCAAGCATGAAGTCAATTAATTACACAAATGCATGATGAATTATTATAATTGTAAGATTTTTAATTAAACAAGTGTCAATTATTTAAAACTAGAAATAAATACCTACAGTAATTTATTAAATATATATTATTTGATTATGTATTAAGCTGATCAAAAAAGCCAGCTCTGTTCTGGAGCGATACCTCGACCTGGTGGAGGAGATGGGTGACAGGAGGATGGTGGCTAAGCTGTCATCTCTGCTGGAGTCCGAGTCCCACCCCACGCGGGACACGCTGAACACACTGAGGAGCTCATTTAGCGGTAGGCTGTGTCATCCTAAGTGCTCGAGGGAGAGGTTCCGTAGGTCCTTCCTACCTACGGCTGTCAGACTTTATAATCTAACTGGTGCTGCTCACAGAGGCTGTATTAAATGCCACAACTTTGCACAATAGAGATCGTCCTCTCCAATACACAAGTAAGACAATTACAATTATGATCGAGGATGGCAACAACACTGTTCATTCAAATCTGAAATATGCTGTCTGGGTCCATATTTATATTTTGCCAGGTAATTTAACTAACTGAAATACTGTTGATACCATCTAGCTGCAAAGCTCCTGCACTGTGTATATAACTGTGGACATATGTCAGCCCCTCCAGGATTTCGCGATGCTGCAATCGTGTCAATTCATGCGAAATCCGTCATTCAACGCAACTATTGCTTGACCTTGCAACTTTGTCCAATCACCGCAATGTTCCCGCAATTTTGGCTAATCCTCGTCAACTTCCGCCAATTTCACTAATCAAATTTGTCTCTGAGTAGTGCTCAAACGCTCAGTCTAACCAATCAAATGCATCGCTGCACCGCGTTCACTTCTGTGCTTACAATGAGTATTAACGGAACACATCAGCAAACAGAGTGTGATTTAAAAAAAACAAACAAAACACTTACCCGCAAGGTTTCCAACACCGTCCCTTCCTCCGTCTCCCCCAGCCTGCCAGTGGATGTCTTGCCACTTCTCCGTCCTGACCGCGTGTACGAAGTGCTGAGTTTTTGCTGAAAAACATCCGCCTGCCCCAAAAGCACCCTGTCGCGGGAACGCGTGTGAGGAGAAACGCCATAAAACCACAAACAAAACGAGCAAATCAAACACTACAGCCAGTGTTTGAACATTTTATGCATCTTTAGAAGTAAAATCATCTCCGGCAAGGACACGGACCAATGCCCCCCCGGTCGTAAATAAAAGATGTGTGTCTGAAGAGACAAGTATATGCGTCAAGACGTGCAGCAGATTGACAGGTAGGAGTTACTGTCTGTATTTTTTTTTTTTTTTCAGAAAAACACAGACTCCTTTAGACAATACAGAGCAACAGAATAAATTATTTCTTTTTTCCTCTGTGCTCGGTATCAAGTGGTTGGGGACCACAGGGAGCTTTCAAATGAAGGTGCTGCCAATAATTTCCAAATCTCTACTCTTTAACATGCATTCAATGCAATTTAGCTGTTGTAATGGATATTGTGTTAAAGTCTGTATTTGCTGTTGCACAAAAGAGTTTTTCTGTATAGCAGAAGTTTCTACTTAATTTACAAATCACTGTAATAGGAAATTTTTGACAGTTCTGTGCTTTTCTTGTATTGTTATAGAAAATATCACTGCAGTAAACTGGAAAAAACACCTGCTTTAAAATTTGTAATTCTTCCCACAACTTTTAGTGCAAAAAAAAAAAAAAAAAAAACTCAATACATCGGAACAATTTAAAAAAGCTCCCGCGAATTCAGGCTTTTTGGGCCGCAACAATCATAAAAACATCCCGTGAAATCCTGGAGGGACTGATATGTATATCTGTTTACTGCTTTGGCTAACCAATTCTTATCTTATTTACTATTGCGCTGAGTGCTGCTATCCCTGTGCTGCTGCAATCCTGGAATTTCCCCATTGTGAGACTAATAGAATCAGAATCAGAATGAACTTTATTGCCAAGCATGTTTAACACATACGAGGAATTTGACTTGACATTAGGTGCGCTCATGTTGAGCGCACACTAATGACGCGGCAGCCGACAGGCGCCTAATGCAGTGGGGGTAAAGAGGGAGAGGGGAAGGGGATGACACATTGGGCAGAGAGAAAAAAAACAGTTATCAGAATAGCGCTCGAATGAGCAAGATTATGATCACATAGAAAAAAAAACCCTCAATGCACACTTAGCAGACAAGTTACAAACAGATCCACACATTAACAAAGCAGAGAGAGACCAGTGTGTGTATATCAGTCATATGATATCAGTGTGAGTGCAGTGTGAATGTATCAGTTACTGGTGCACAACAAAAATCGTCTCCTAGGCAACGGCTGTCCATGTATTCTAAACATAGATAAACATGTCCACAGAGTTCATCTCTCTTCATGCCAGATGGTAAAATTCCATGTTAGTCACATGAAAGCGCTGTCCTTGGAGAGTTCAGATTGTTGTACAGCAGCAGTTATTTGGGTTAAGAGAAGGCAAAATTCCCTTCTGCTTTATCTCTACTCCTGGAGGAATGAGTCTCCCAAGGACACCGAATCAAGGCCTAATGAGCACAGTCCACTTAGAGCAAAACATTTCCTCTCTCATGCGATTCTGTGCATCACACATTCACAGGCATTAAAATCATTCCCTGGAGAGCACTCAGCGACTCCAAGATGTTTCCAACCTTCTGATTCAGTTCGCCAATCAGTTCACCATTTGCCGCTATCAGTGCAATCCCCTGCTGGTCGAATTGTTGAAGGAGCTTCGCCGGGTCCGCATTTTGACCAGCTCTTCCAACTTCATTAATTTCCGATACACCAGGAAACTCCAGAGCCAAACAATAGAAATCCTGTGATCATAAGCCAAATAGATAGATGTTTTCCACATCTTCAATCGAATCACACAGACACATGAGTTCCCAATTGTCCATGAGTCTCCCCACATGGGCTCCCCCTAGCCTGATCTTCTTTTAAAGTGGTGTCAATTGCATTTAAAGCCCAGCTCAATTCCATAATTTTCCATTTGGGTCGAGATGCAGCAGAAGAAGAGCGAGACACAGACAGAACACAGCAAGCTGGGATCAGTAAGGGGAGGAGGACAAGGGACAGGAGAAGAAATGCGTCTGCTCTCTCTGAAAGCCGGAGAAAATCAGTCAGTTCATCTGTTTGTGGATGTGTGTATCTGTTTGTCTGTCCGCATCTCTGTTTCAGCTCACCTGGTCAAAATTAAGTGGAACTGAAGGTTTGTATCATTGTATCACCATATTTTCTTGACTTTTAATTTGCCAGAATTCTGAGATAAGGCTTTGTTTTTGAAATAAACAAAAATGTAACTCACCTTTAACGTCAATGAAGCCAAGGGAAAAGGTATTGTAATAACTATGCCGGGCCACTAGAGGCAGCAGTGCAACGTTTTACTGCACAACACAGCACATTTTTTTAACAGCATGTGGAGCTGAACTGTTATAAAATAGTGGTTACTAAAAAAAAAACCCATGTATTCAGCAACTACACCATTTATTCATCACATTGATTGTTTTCACACTGGTTTTGCTGTTTAGTTTTGCAGAGGAAGGGCGAGGTAAAACTCATTAAGAACTCACTAAAAACTCCAAGTCCCAACACTCCTCGCCCACAAATGGTTGCAGTGAACTGCGCATGCGCCGGGAAACTCCCGCCACATGGAAGTGCTGAGCAATCCGCCAATACTGGGTGAACAAATGTCCGTCTTTTTGCCCGTCTGTTTTTTTCCTCTGCCACTAAACAGCAAAAGCTCCTGTTTGTCCTGACTGTCATTGTATAAGCGACTTTTGCATCTCGGCTCGCGCAAAGCATCATGGGAACGTGGCTACCAAATATGCTCTATCGATACATTTAATTTATGGAAAGTTCCTGATCTACGAACATATTGTATGTGTAGGGATCTTCCCGGTTGTACCCGCAAACGCAAGGATGAACTAGTTGCATGTATTCGTGGCCACATTGCAGAAATTGGCCAAAATGCCCCCCCTGTATGTAAGCTGACATAGCAGATTTTTTGTTGTCAAGGGACCAAGCACCCTTACTTGCGAGACTCCGAAACGACTACAAAGAAGGCAAGTGAGTGGTTTGACAGCTCAACTTTGGTTTTGTCATTTTGAGTAAATTTTACTACAAGGCATAGCCTGCTTACTTAGATCTATAGGTCGATACTACTATAGTTTAAGTACCACACGTTTTCAATGATTTGCAATTTTATTTTATACCAGCCTACTTATCAATGGCCTTAATTACATGTGTGTGTAGATCAAGCTTCATTACCAATATACAAAGAACTATATCCTAGATCCAGGCCTGCCTGTCCATACTTACTACTTCAGGGTTTAGACTCGTGTCAGTTAGGCTAGAACTTGAACAATACACAACACTATTTAATTATGTTATAATATACTTACTGCTTTAATCCAACAATTACGTCCGTCCGAATCCTTCAGCTCTGTGGGGAATGTATATAACGTGAATGGCGGTGGACATGTGTACACGCTGGTCCCGAAGTTACACCCATGTATGCTCCAAGTTTGCTTTTCCACCGCTCTAGATGATACATGCCGTTCCCACACTTCACTACGGCACAATATGCACCTGGCATAACGCTGATTTAAAGCTTAAAGCAGACTTTAAACGGCAATTGTTCAGGTGTGACAGTATTGTCTCTATACAAAAGCAAGGCGGCTACCGGAATGTTTGGTAGTCATGAACTTTGAACTTCACATAGTCCGCACATGCGCATTCGTAACGCGAAAGTCGCTTATTCATGTACCTCCATCGCTTGTGCCATTTAAAACATCTGCCACTGTGCTCTTCTTTTGTGCTTGGATTGCAGCTGTTCAAATCAGGTTGGTGGCTCTTGGCTGCCGCCAACAGTACGGGCATGTGAACTGCAGATTATTTTCACTGCACATCTGTGTACTCCAAACCTACTGGATGGATTTGGATGAAATTTTTACCAGAGGTGGTCCTTGGGATAGAGAGGAACCCATAACATTTTGGTGATGATCCCAGAACGCATACCTCCACCAAGGCTCTTATCTTCTTATAGTGTGTTAGCAAGAATACTTCAAAACTACTTGATGGATTTGGATGAAATTTTTACCTGAGGTGGTTCTTGGGCTAGAGAGGAACCCATAACATTTTGGTGGTGATGATCCAAGAATGCATACCTCCGCCAAGGCTCTGGCACCGAGGCATCAGCACCTTGGTGCTTTCATTTAAATTACTGTTTAATTTATTTACACACACAATTACAGTATTCCACAATATATATTTTACTATTTCATGGTTCCTGTGCTCAGTGTGTTCATGGATTTATTTTATCTGTCAACTTCATAAATAGTGCATTTATATATTAATTTCATTTTGTCACTTCTGGCCCTCTATACAGCGGGGAAAATAAGTATTGAACACGTCAACATTTTTCTCATTAAACCAGGGGTGTCCAATCATGTGCCATGGAGGGCCAAAACCCTGCAGGTTTTACCTCCAACCAGTGTCTTCAGCAGCAGATTCCACTGAATTTCTTCCCACTGACTGCTTGCCAAACTGAAAGTTTGATTTGGAAAGGTATTTCTAAGGTTTTTTGGACCAACAAGAATGACTTCAGTCTTATATGAATTTAATAGCAGGAAATTACAAGTCATCCAAGCTTTGATTTCCTTAAGACAGGCTTCTAACTTGGCTAATTGATTACTATCATCTGGCTTCATTGACAGGTATAATTGTGTGTCATCTGCATAACAATGGAAATGTATACAGTGCTTTCTAATAATGTTGCCTAACAGAAGCATACAGTGGGGCAAAAAAGTATTTAGTCAGCCACCAATTGCGCAAGTTCTCCCACTTAAAAGATGAGAGAGGTCTCCAATTTTCATCATAGGTATACCTCAACTATGAGAGACAAAATTAGAAAAAAAAATGCAGAAAATCACATTGAATGATTTTTAATGAATTAATTGGTAAATTCCTCGGTAAAATAAGTATTTGGTCAAAAACAAAAGTTCATCTCAATACTTTGTTATATACCCTTCGCAGGCAATGACAGAGGTCAAACGTTTTCTGTAAGTCTTCACAAGGTTTTCACACACTGTTGCTGGTATTTTGGCCCATTCCTCCATGCAGATCTCCTCTAGAGCAGTGATGTTTTGGGGCTGCCGCTGGGCAACACAGACTTTCAACTCCCTCCAAAGATTTTCTATGGGGTTGAGATCTGGAGACTGGCTAGGCCACTCCAGGACCTTGAAATGCTTCTTACGAAGCCACCCCTTCGTTGCCCGGGTGGTGTGTTTGGGATCATTGTCATGCTGAAAGATCCAGCCACGTTTCATCTTCAATGCCCTTGCTGATGGAAGGAAGTTTTCACTCAAAATCTCACGATACATGGCCCCATTCATTCTTTCCTTTACACCAGGGGTCGGGAACCTTTTTGGCTGAGAGAGCCATGAACACCACATATTTTTAAATGTAATTCCGTGAGAGCCATACAATATGTTTAAAACTAAAAATACAAGTTAATGTGTGCATTTTATGTAATTTCAACACTTTTAAAGTACAATAAGTCTCTGAATTCTTTTTAATAACATTGTTATGCTGTTGCTAATCAATGATGAGTATTTCTTACCATTAATGCGACTTCTGGTGCTCAATATTGGCGGAGCCTGGAGTACCCGGATGTGTAGCGGCTTCCGGGATATTCAAATTTAAATTCAAACGTTTATTTCAAACTCAGGGTTCATATTAAATGCAGAACTGAAACGAGTAGAAAATAAATAAATAAATGCTTAAATTCAGCGAAACGTCTCGTGTGATCTGAGTTCGTAATGGCCGATGATTCTAAAACTATGCGATCTGGATCAATATTGGCTGAGCCTGGAGTACCCGGATGTGTAGCGGCTTCCGGGATATTCAAATTTAAATTCAAACGTTTATTTCAAACTCAGGGTTCATATTAAATGCAGAACTGAAACGAGTACAAAATAAATAAATAAATGCTTAAATTCAGCGAAACGTCTCGTGTGATCTGAGCTCGTAATGGCCGCAACACGGAAGATGATTCTAAAACTATATACAGAGCAGCACACACTCGGCGCTCTTGTAAAAACAAAATCTTTAAAGTTTAAAGATTTGTCTGCGAGCCAGATGCAGCCATCAAAAGAGCCACATCTGGCTCGCGAGTCATAGGTTCCCGACCCCTGCTTTACACGGATCAGTCGTCCTGGTCCCTTTGCAGAAAAACAGCCCCAAAGCATGATGTTTCCACCCCCATGCTTCACAGTAGGTATGGTGTTCTTTCTCCTCCAAACACGACAAGTTGAGTTTTTACCAAAAAGTTATATTTTGGTTTCATCTGACCATATGACATTCTCCCAATCATCTTCTAGATCATCCGAATGCTCTCTAGCAAACTTCAGACAGGCCTGGACATGTACTGGCTTAAGCAGGGGGACACATCTGGCACTGAAGGATTTGAGTCCTTGGCGGCGTAGTGTGTTACTGATGTAGCCTTTGTTACTTTGGTCCCACCTCTCTGCAGGTCATTCACTAGGTCCCCCCGTGAGGTTCTGGGATTTTTGCTCACCATTCTCGTGATCATTTTGACCCTACATGGTGAGATCTTGCGTGGCGCCCCAGATTGAGGGAGATTATCAGTGGTCTTGTATGTCTTCCATTTTCTAATAATTGCTCCCACAGTTGATTTCTTCACACCAAGCTGCTTACCTATTGCAGATTCAGTCTTCCCACCATGGTGCAGGTCTACAATTTTGTTTCTGGTGTCCTTTGACAGCTCTTTGGTCTTGGCCATAGTGGAGTTTGGAGTCTGTTTGAGGTTGTGGACAGGTGTTAACGAGTTCAAACAGGTGTCATTAATACAGGTAACGAGTGGAGGACAGAGGCGCCTCTTAAAGAAGTTGTTACAGGTCTGTGAGAGCCAGAAATCTTGTTTGTAGGTGACCAAATACTTATTTTACAGAGGAATTTACCAATTAATTCATTAAAAATCCTTCAATGTGATTTTCTGGATTTTTTTTTTCTCATTTTGTCTCTCATAGTTGAGGTATACCTATGATGAACATTGGAGACCTCTCTCATCTTTTAAGTGGGAGAACTTGCACAATTGGTGGCTGACTAAATACTTTTTTGCCCCACTGTATATAAACTAAAAAGAGTAGGGCCTAGCACAGATCCCTGTGGAACTCCATAACTAAGCTTTGAGTTGAAAGAAAACTCATTATTTACATGAACAAACTGGAACCTATCAGATAAATAAGATCTAAACCACTGCAACGAAGTTCCATTAAGTCCAACATAGTGTTCTAATCTATCAAGTAGAATATTATGATCGATAGTATCAAAAGCTGCACTAAGGTCTAAAAGGACAAGTACAGAAACCAGTCCATTATCAGATGCGATGAGGAGGTCGTTAGTGACCTTCACTAAGGCTGTTTCAGTACTATGATGGATTCTAAACCCAGATTGAAACTCTTCAAGTAAACCATTTCCCTGCAGGTGGTCAAATAATTGTGTAGCAACAACTCTAAGATTTTTGAAATGAAAGGGAGATTAGAGATTGGTCTATAGTTAGCTAAAGCTCCTGGATCTAGCGTTGGCTTTTTGAGTAAGGGTTTAATTACAGCCGTTTTAAAAGCCTGTGGTACATGGCCTAAAGTTAATGAAGAATTGATTATATGAAGAATAAAGCTACCAGTAAGTGGGAAGACTTCTTTAAATAACCTGGTAGGAATAGGGTCTAAAAGACAAGTTGAAGGTTTGGATGAGGAAACTATTTTGTCTAACTCACAAAGGTCGATTGGAGTAAACTCATCAAGACAGACATCAATTGAAGGAGTTGTAGTAGTTACAGTATTTAAGTTAACTGTGGGAAGAATCTGATTGATTTTATCTCTGATGGATGAAATTTTATTATTGAAAAAGTTCATAAAGTCCTGACTAGTAAGCTCTAAGGGAATGCTAGGATTGACAGAGTCCTGACTCTGTCAACCTGGCTACAGTGCTGAAAAGAAACCTGGGATTATTCTTGTTCTCTTCTATTAATGCAGAATAATAACTCGTTCTAGCTTTTCTAAGAGATTTTTTATAAATTAAAAGATGATTTCTCCAAGCTAAATAGATTTCATCTAAATTAGTGGAGTGCCATTTTCTTTCTAATTGACGAGTCTTCTGTTTTAAGCTACGAGTTTCTGTGTTGAACCAAGGAGTTAGAAATCTCTGATTAGACTTTTTCTTTTTTAAGGGGGTCACCAAGCCTAGAGTCTGATGCAGAGAAGCTGTAACACTATCCACCATGTTATCAATTACAGAAGGAGCAAGCTGTCTATAGCTTATTTCCGTTGTGTTGACACATGGCATAGAGGAAACAATCTGCATAAATTTGGTAACAGCATCATCTGAGAGGCATCTACTGTAATAATATTTTTCTTTAGGAGCCAAATAGTCAGAAATAGTAAAATCAAAGGTTAACAGACAATGGTCTGACAGTACAGGGTTATGAGGAGACACTACAAGATTTTCTATTTCTATGCCATATGTCAGAACAAGGTCCAATGTATGGTGGAGGTAGTGAGTAGAATTTCCTACTTTCTGAGAAAACCCAATCGAGTCTAATATTGAATTAAATGCCACATTAAGGCAGTCACTATCTACATCCACATGAATATTAAAGTCCCCTTCTATAATTATTCTATCAGATGTGAATATTCAAGTTTCAAGTATATTCAAGTGATGCCGTTGCCCCAGCAGATCACTCCAAATGTGATGGCTGATGCCACCACCGAATAGTAGAAGGTCTTCAGGAGCACCCCTTGTACACCAAAGGACCTGAGCTTCATCAGGAGGAACAGCCTGCGCTGTCCCTTCTTGTAGAGTGCGTCGGTATTGTGTGACCAGTCTAGTTTATTGTTCAAATGAACACCCAGGTACTTGTAGGATGTCACCATCTCAACGTCTGTTCTCTGGATGTTTACTGATGCTGTGAGGGGTTGTCCTCGCCTGCGGCAGTCCACCACCAGTTCCTTAGTTTTCCTCGTATTGATCTGGAGGCAGTTCCGATGACACCAGTCCATGAAGTCCTGGATAAGTCCTCTGTACTCTGTCCCTTCTTGTAGAGTGTGTTGGTATTGTGTGACCAGTCTATTTTATTGTTCAAATGAACACCCAGGTACTTGTAAGATGTCACCATCTCAACGTCTGTTCTCTGGATGTTTACTGATGCTGTGAGGGGTTGTCCTCGCCTGCGGCAGTCCACCACCAGTTCCTTAGTTTTCCTTGTATTGATCTGGAGGCAGTTCCGATGACACCAGTCCATGAAGTCCTGGATAAGTCCTCTGTACTCTGCATCATCTCCATCAGAGATGAGGCCGACGATCGCAGAGTTGTCAGAGAACTTCTGAAGATGGCAGTGTGATGTGTTGTGTGAAAAGTTCACAGTACAAAGGGTGAACAGGAAGAGAGCCAAAACTGTTCCCTGGGGGGGGGGGGGGGGGGGGCTTATTGCAGATGATAGTGTTGGACACACAATCCTGGGATCTCACAAACTGTGGCCGGTTTGTGAGGTAGTCCAGGATCCACGATGACAGATGCTGGTCCGCACTGGAGAAATCAAAGAACATGATCCTCACCGTGCTCCCAGGCTTCTCCAAGTGGGACAGGGAATGGTGTAGGAGGAAGATCACTGCATTCTCCACCCTGATGCCATGCTGGTAGGCGAACTGGAGTAGATCTATCGCTGGTCCCACCAGGGGGCGGAGGTGGGCAAGGAGCAGCCTCTCCAGGGTCTTTGTCAGGTGTGGTGTGAGGGCCACTGGTCTGTAGCTGTTCAGGTCCTTGGGGTGGGGAGTCTTTGGTAAGGGCACCACACAGGATGTTTTCCACAGCTGTGGTACCCTCCCCAGCTTCAGGCTCAGATCATAGATGTGCTCCACACAGCTGGTCTGCGCAGGACTTGAGGAGCTTCGAGCTGATGCAGTCCAGACCTGGGGCCTTCCTCGCCTTGATCTTCCTCAGCTCCACCCTCACCTGGGTCTTAGTGAGGGTCAGGTTGGGGTAGGGGGACTGTGTGCTGGGAGTGGGGGGTGTTGGTGGAGGGGGGGTGGATAGCAGGACTAGATGACGATCGAGGCAGCAGTGGTTGGTGTGAAGGTGGAGGGGAGGGCGGTTGGTCAAACCTGTTAAAAAACAGGTTCAGGTTGTTCACCCCCCCCCCCCCCCCCCCGTGGCCTGGGAGGAGGTATTCTGGAGCCCAGAGAAAGTTTTCAGGCTTCTCCAGACCCTGCTGATATCACTCTGTTGGAGCTTGTCCTCCATCTTCTTCCTGTAGCTGTCCTTACACTCTCTGATCTTCCTCCTCAGCTCCCCTGTATGGACTTCAGTTCCTCCCTGTTTCCCGACCTGAAGATCCTTTTCTTTCAACAGGGACTTTATCTCAGGGTTGATCCAGGGTTTGTTGTTTGAGCAACACCGTATGATCTTGGTGGGTATGGTGTTGTCCACACAGAAGTTGATGTAGTCTGTGAAGGTGTGTGTGAGGCTGTTGATATCCTCACCATGTGGATCGCAGAGCTGCTCCCATGCAGTGATTTCAAAGCAGTCCTTTAGTGTGTCCATTGCCTCCTCAGACCATACCTTCATTGTGCGCGCAACCGGAGGTTATCTGTGCACTAGGGGTTTGTACACATTTAGGAAGCCATCCCATCCCCCCCAACAGTGTGAATTAATTTCAGCTGGTTACGTCCTGACTGATAGCCTTTAAAAAGGTCTGTGAATATCAGATTGTCACACCACATAGAACTCATGATGAGTAGAAGCAAAGAGGTCTCTCTAGACCTTCACAACCTTATTGTTGCAAAACATAATGATGGCATTAGTTACAGGCACATTTCTAAACTGCTGAATGATACTGCACAACATTTAGGCAAGCCAATAAAATACTGGGAGAATATAGTCTGGTCAGATGAGACCAAAGTTGAACTTTTTGGATGCCACAACATATAGCATGTTTGAAGGAGAAATAGCACTGGACATCAGTCCCAAAACACCATACCAACAGTAAAGTTTGGCTATGGGAGTATCATGGTGTGGGGGTGTTTTTCAATACATGGTACAGGCAGACTTCATATAATTGAAGGAAAGATGAATGGACAAATGTACAGCACAGAGACATCCTTGATAAGAACTTGTTGCTATTTGCCAAGATACTGAAGATGAAATGAGGGTGGACATTTCAGCAAGACAATGATCCCAAACACACAGCCAAGGAAACTCTCAACTGGCTCCAGAGAATGAAAATAAAGCTGCCAGAATGGCCCAGTCAGTCACCTGATCTGAATCCAATTGAAAATCTGTAACGATCTGAAGATCAGAGTTCATATAAGACACCCACGGAACCTTCAAGATTTGAAGGCAGTTTGTGTGAAAGAATGGGCTAAAATCACTCCTGAGCAATGCCTGTGCCTAGTTTATCCATACAGGAGGCATCTGGAAGCTGTTATTACCAACAAAGGCTTTTCTACTAAATATTAAATGAATTTCACCAAGCGTGTTCAATATTTATTCCCTGTGTCATTCCACTTTATTAAATATAACTTGTTTTGTGAACACAGTTGCCTTGATTTCTTTGTATGTATGGATTACTTGGGCTGTTACTGATATCTGGTGAAAATCCCAGGTCAACGGCTCCATCAGAAATATGTTTAATGAGAAAAATGTTGACGTGTTCAATACTTATTTTCCCCACTGTGTGTGACAACTTGGTACTTTTAAAGCAACATATCTGCAGTGACCTGTGAATTTACTTCCAGTACATTTTAATAAAACAAAAGGTACAGAAATGTAGCAAGTCGCATGGAATGTCACATTTTCCAGATTATTCCACTTAAAAAAAAAAAAAAACAGCATGAAAATAGCACCTGGACCAGCATATTTGTGCAATTCTTACTACAACCAGGAGAAAATTAGGCAAACAAGCGAAGTTAGCAGTTAGCTCAATTGGCAGTGTTTATATAATCAGAAGACCGGTGAGCAATGAGCATACATTATATGCTCATCGCTCATAGCAGTCATCTGCTATGACTGGTTGGAGGATAAGGGGATAGAAAAGAAAAAGAAAAAGAACAGACATGAAGCACAAACAACATGCTGGGGACTCAGAATCTATTGGAGAGAGCAGACAAATGTTAATGAACAGCAAAAATCTTACAAAATTTATTGAGGGCGAAAAAGAAATGAAAGCCCAGTGCATCAAGGGAGGTCACCGAGCTTTCTAAACCTATAGCAGCAGACTAAGGAAAGGTCTGGCGTCACCTGATCTAACCAAGACTATAAACTTGATCAAAAACAAAAATTTTAAGCCTATCGTTAACAGTGGCGGTCAAGTTGGTCTCCTGAACCCAAATTAGCAGCTGGTTCTATAAGAAAGCAGTCTGAAAACAGAAACATCTAGTTCAGGGGTGCCCAACCTGGGGGCTCCTGGAGCATTCAGGTTTCTGTGGGAAATTTTCTAATTTCACTTCTTAATTGGTCCAAAGATTTGCAAATAATTTGTCATTGTTGTGCATGTGTTCTGTAGGCACCCTTGCATCCATGTACAACAACAGCAAATTATTTGCAAATCTTTGGACCAATTAAGAAGTGAAATTAGAAAATTTCCCAAAGAAATCTGAACGTTCCAGAAGCCCCAGGTTGGGCATCCCAACTAGTTCATAACAAGTAATTCTGGATTTGGGGAGTGTAGTGCTCCTTTGGGATGATAAGGTACTCTGAGTTCTGGGAGAGATATGATCCCTCTTTCTAGTACCTGTTAAAACAAACTACAGCATTTTGGATCAAGTGAAGACTCTGGTGACATTTTAGGGCAGCCTGAAAATAAGGAATTGCAGAAATGTAATCTTGAACAAAGAAAAGTATGGACTAGTTTCTCAATTTCACCCTGGACTAGTTTCAGTCTGAGACAACATGTTCCTAATCTTGGCGATACTATGTAATTAATAATAATAAGTGGTCTCAGAAATTTGATAAGCAAATTAAGGGCAAATCCTGATCAAAAATGACTCCAAGGTTCTTAACGGAAATATTAGGAGCTAGAGTGATATCCAGTCCCTCCAGGATATCGCAGGATGTTTTTATGATTGTTGTGGCCCAAAAAGCCTGAATTTGTGGGAGCTTTTCTAAAAAGTTGTGATAAAAGTTGCAATGTTTTTAGAGTGTTTTTTGCACTAAAAGTTGTGGGAAGAATTACAAATTTTAAAGCAGATGGTATTCTATATAATAATGCAAGAAAAGCACAGGATTGTCAAAACATTTCCTATTATAGTGATTTGTAAATTAAGCAGAAACTTCTACTATGCAGAAAAACTCTTTTGTGCAACAGCAAATACAAACATTAACACAATATCTATTACAACAGCTAAATTGCACTGAATGCATGTTAAAGAGAATAGATTTGGAAATTATTGGCAGCACCTTCATTTGAAAACTCCCTACGGTCCACAACCACTCGGTACCGAGCGGAGAGGAAAAATAAATAATTTATTTTGTTAGTCTGTATTGTCTAAAGGAGTCTGTTTTTCTGAAAAAAAAAATACAGACAATATTCTCTCTTTCCATGCCTAACTCCTACCTGTCTGTCTGCTGCACGTCGGTCTTGACACACACACAAGGATGTGTGTGTGTCAGGTGGGGTGCGTTTGTCCATCCAGACCGGAGATCCACAGCTTCAAAGCTCATTGACCAGATGTAGTAAGGATTTTACCTCTAAAGATGTATAAAATGTTCAAACACTGGCTGTAGTGTTAGATTTGGAGACGTGGCGAGATGTCTACCCGCAGGCTGGGACGGTGTTGGAAACCTCGCGGGTGAGTGTTTTTTTTTTTTTAAATCCCACACTCTGTTTGCTGATGTGTTCCGTTACTCACTGTAAACACGGAAGTGAACGCAGTGCAGCGATGCATTTGATTGGTTAGACTGAGCATTTCAGCACCAGTCAGAGACAAATTTGATTAGTGAAATTGGCGGAAGTTAACGAGGATTGGCCAAAATTGTGGGAAGGTTGCGGTGATTGGACAAAGTTACACAATAGTTGCACTGATTGACTAATTTCGCGTGAAGTGATGTGATCGCAACAACGCAAAATCCTGGTGAGATTGGATATCATCTAAACTAAGTGCCTGAGTTTTTTTTTTTTTGAGCCAAATACAATAACTTCAGGCCTATTTGAATTTAATAGGAGGAAACTACAAGTCACAGAGGCTCTGATGCCTTTAAGACATGCCTCTAGTTCAGCTAATTGATTACAATCATCTGACTTCATTGGTAAATAAAGCTGTGTATCATCTGTATCGCGGTGACAGTGGCTCAGGAGGTAAAGCGGGTTGTCTAATAACTGGATGGTTGGCGGTTTGAATCCTGCTCTCCCAAGCCATCCCACTGTTGTGCTCCTGGGCAAGATACTTTACCTACCTTGCCTCCAGTGTCCATAACACTGGGTATGAATGTGTATAAACATTCGGTAGTGGTCGGAGAGGCTGTTGGCGCAGACTGGCAGCCACATTTTCATCAGTCTGCCCCAGGGCAGCTGTGGCTACATAGGCAGCTTACCACTATCAATGTCTATCTGGAGTGAATGAATAATGGACTCACTGTAAGTGCTTTGAGATGCCACTTGACATGTTTAGTGCCATATGAATCTAATCCATTATTATTATTATTATAGCTGTGTATCATCTGCATAACAATGGAAATTTTAAGCAGTGTTTTCTAATATTGCCCAGTGGAAGCATAAATAAAGTCAAAAGAACTGGCCCTAACAAAGAGCCCTGTGGAACTCCATGAGTAAGTTTTGAATTTGAGGAGGACTCGTTATTAAAGACGCACTGCAATGGATATAACTCCATTTAAAAACAAATCTATATAATCTAAAATGTTATAGTATGCCCTTTTTCCACCACAAAAAACCTTTCATGGTCTTACAATTGCCTGTGAAAATATGTTCCCTTTTCTTCCTTCTTCAAATGTCGGGATCTATGAATATTATAAGTAGGCCCACCCATAGCCCATAGCTGGTGTTTAGTTCTGATTGGTTCACCTGTTATAATGCCATCCATCCATCCATCTTCTACCGCTTTTCCGGAGGTCCGGGTCGCGGAGGCAGCAGTTCAAGCAGAGAAGCCCAGACTTCCCTCTCCCCAGCCACCTGCTCCAGCTCTTCAGAGGGGATACCAAGGCGTTCCCAGACTAGCTGGGAGACATAGTCTCTCCACCGAGTCCTGGGTCTGGCCCGGGGTCTCCTCCCAGTGGGACGTGCCTGAAACACCTCAAGTGGGAGGCGTCCAGGAGGCATCCTAATCAGATGCCCATACCACCTCAACTGACTCCTTTCAATGTGGAGGAGCAGCGGTTCTACTCTGAGCCTCTCCCGGATGACTGAGCTCCTCACCCTATCTCTGAGGGTGAGTCCAGCAATCCTACGGAGAAAGCTCATTTCAGCCGCTTGTATCCGCGATCTCGTTCTTTCGGTCATTACCCAAAGCTCGTGACCATAGGTGAGAGTAGGAACGTAGATTGACTGGTAAATCGACAGCTTTGCCTTAGAACTAAGCTCCCTCTTCACCACAACAGACCGGTACAACGTCCGCATCACTGCAGATGCTGCTCCAATCCGTCTGTCGATCTCTCGCTCCATTTTCCCCTCACTCGTGAACAAGACCCCAAGATACTTAAACTCCTCCACTTGGGGCAGGAGCCTGTCCCCAACCCGGAGAGGACAATCCACCTTTTTCCGGCTGAGGACCATGGACTCGGACTTGGAGGTGCTGATTCTCATCCCAGCCGCTTCACACTCAGCGGCAAACCGTCCCAGCAAGAGCTGTAGGTCATTGCTGGATGAAGCCAACAGGACAACATCATCTGCAAACAACAGAGATGAGATCCTGTGGTCACCAAGCATGACACCCTCCATTCCCTGGCTGCGCCTAGAAATCCTGTCCATAAAAATTATGAACAGGACCGGTGACAAAGGGCAGCCCTGGCGGAGTCCAACTCTCACTGGGAATGACTCCGACCGAGTGTTGGCAATGCGAACTAAACTCTCACAACGGTCGTACAGAGACCGAATAGCTCGTAACAACAAGCCCGATACCCCATACTCCCGAAGCACCCCCCACAAAAATCCACGAGGGACGCGGTCAAATGCCTTCTCCAAGTCCACAAAACACATGTAAACTGGTTGGGCAAACTCCCACGAACCCTCAAGAATTCTCGAGAGGGTAAAGAGCTGGTCCGATGTGCCACGGCCAGGACGAAAACCAAATTGCTCCTCCTGAATCCGAGGTTCGACCAACGGCCGGACTCTCCTCTCCAGTACCTTGGCATAGACCTTCCCAGGGAGGCTGAGGAGTGTGATCCCTCTAAAGTTGGAGCACACCCTCCGGTCCCCTTTTTTGAAGAGAGGAACCACCACCCCGGTTTGCCATGCCAAAGGCACTGCCCCCGACCTCCACGCAATGTTGCAGAGGCGTGTCAACCATGACAACCCAACAACATCCAGGGCCTTGAGGTACTCGGGGCGAATCTCGTCCACCCCCGGGGCCCGGCCACCAAGGAGATTTTTAACCACCTTGGCGACCTCAGCCCCTGTGATAGGCGAGTCATCCCCCTCGTCCCCAAACCCTGCTTCCTCTGTGGAAGGCGTATCAGTGGGATTGAGGAGATCCTCGAAGTATTCCTTCCACCGCCCGACGATATCCCCAGTTGAAGTCAACAGTGTCCCATCCGCACCATACACAGTGTGGACGGGGAGCTGCTTTCCCCTCCTGAGCCGCCGAACAGTTTGCCAGAATCTCTTTGAAGCCGACTGAAAGTCTTGTTCCATGGCCTCACCGAACTCCTCCCATACCCGGGTTTTTGCTTCAGCAACCACCCGAGCTGCACTCCGCTTGGCCTGCCGGTACACCTCAGCTGCTTCGGGAGTCCCACAAGCCAACCAAGCTTGATAGGACTCCTTCTTCAGCTTAATGGCCCCCCTCACCACTGGTGTCCACCACTTGGTTCGGGGGTTGCCACCACGAGATGCACCGACCACCTTGCGGCCGCAGCTCTGGGCTGCCGCTTCAACAACAGAGGTGGAGAACATGGCCCATTCAGACTCCATGTCTCCAGACTCCCTCGGAATGTGGTTGAAGTTCTTCCGGAGGTGGGAGTTGAAGACCTCCCGGACAGGGGCCTCAGCCAGACGCTCCCAGCACACCCTCACTATACGTTTGGGTCTACCAGGTCTGAATGGCTTCCTCCCCTGCCATCGGATCCAACTCACCACCAGGTGGTGATCAGTTGACAGCTCTGCACCTCTCTTTACTCGGGTGTCCAAGACATACGGTCGCAGGTCTGATGATACGATAACAAAATCGATCATCGACCTGCGGCCTAGGGTGTCCTGGTGCCAGGTGCACATATGGACACCCTTATGCTTGAACATGGTGTTCGTTATAGACAGACTGTGGTTAGCACAGAAGTCCAATAACTGAACACCACTTGGGTTCAGATCGGGCAGGCCGTTCCTCCCAATCACCCCCCTCCAGGTTTCACTGTCGTTGCCCACGTGCGCATTGAAGTCCCCCAGTAGGACAATGGAGTCTCCAGGAGGAGCACCCTCCAGCACCCCAGTCACAGACTCCAAAAAGGGTGGGTACTCTGAAACATCATTTGGTGCATAGGCACAAATGATGGTCAGGACCCGTTTCCCAACCCGAAGGCGCAGGGAAGCAACCCTTTCGTCCACCGGGGAAAACTCCAATATAGAGGCAGCAAGGTGGGGCGATACAAGAATACCTACCCCTGCTCGTCGCCTCTCGCCCGGGGCAACTCCAGAAAAGGCCAAGCTCCAGCCCCTCTCCAGGAGACTGGTTCCGGAACCGGAGCTGTGTGTTGAGGTGAGGCCGACTATATCTAGCCGGTATCGCTCAATCTCGTACACCAGCTCAGGCTCCTTCCCCACCAGAGAGGTGACATTCCACGTACCAAAAGCCAGTTTAGAAAGCTTGGGATCAGTCCGCCAAGGTCTCCGCCTTTGACTGCCACCTAATCCACATAGCACCGGACTTCCATGATCCCTCCTGCAGGTGGTGAACCTACTGGAGGGCGGACCCATGTAACTCCTTCGGGCTGAGCCCGGCCGGGTCCCATGGGTGGAAACCCGGCCACCAGACGCTAGCCTTCGAGCCCCTCCCCCAGGCCTGGCTCCAGGGTGGGGCCCCGGTAACCCCATACCGGGCGGGGTACACTGAATCCTTGATATACAATTTATCATGAGAGTCTGTTGGATCGTTCTTCGTCTGGCCCTTCACCCAGGACCAGTTTGTCTTGGGAGACCCTATCAGAGGCAAATTGCCCCGGACAACATAGCTCCTGGGATCACTGGGGCACGCAAACCCCCCCACCACGATAAGGTGACGATCCATGAGGGGGACCTGTTATAATGACATCACAAAAATTGCATTTTTGCAAAGGAGAGGAGCTTAACTGAACTTTTAACAGCAGAAAAAACAGACATGACACAAAAGAGTGATTTTGCTCTTGATATGTCTTGTAAGTCAGAAATAAAATGTTGCAGACAGGTGTCACTTTAAAATTGGAACCTATCTGATTGTTGTCCTATCTGTATGTTGTTATTTATATGCATTTATATGCATCTATAGGTTTATTCTTTCCTTTCTTTTCTTTCCTTTCTTCTTCTCCCTTCCATTTGCCATTACCACTAAATGAGGTAGAGGTGTAACTAAACGTGATACACAGATCAAACAAAAGAAGGAGAAGGGACTTCCGGTTATGGCTGCCACGTAAGACGGACGTGTTTCACTCTGCTCTGCTCCTGGAGAAAAAAATCGGCAAATAACTCTCTCATTTGGGACAGAACGTATCCCAGCGTTTGGGCGAGGATATGTCGGCGAAGCCTAAGGCTGGAAAACCAGGTAAAGGAAAAAGCGAGCCGCCGAAACAGTCCAAATTAACGGACTTTCAGGTCTGTGACGCAGCAAACAAAACTCCATATATGGCGGAGGAGGCTGGCAACGGTGCGATATCTGCGGGGAGCGGCGCAGATGCGCTGATGGCTGCCATGAGTTCAATGAGAGCGGACTTTTCCTCTAGATTTGATGGGATTATGACAGCGTTGGAAGGAATAAGAAAGGAATTGGGTGACTGTGTAGAACGAACGGCGCAGATGGAGCTCCGTCTCGCTAGTGCTGAAGATGACGTCACCCGTCTTCAATTAAAGGTGCGCACTTTGGAAAAAAAAAATAAATGTCTAGAAGATAATATTTTGGATTTGGAATCTCGGTCGAGACAGAATAACTTGAGGCTGGTGGGTCTTCCAGAGGAATCAGAAGGTCGGGACGTATATTCCTTTCTGGAAAAGTGGATTCCGGAGGTGCTGGGCAGCGAGGAGTTGCAATCAGCAGTGGTTCTGGAAAAAGCACATCGTATTGGCCCACGGAGAGATAAGGGACCGCCGAGGACCTTAATTATGAAGTTTCTTAGCAACAGAGACAGGATGAAGATCTTCAACGCTGCACGAGCTAAAGGAGAGATTAAACACCAGGATCAGCAGGTGCGGTTCTACCCAGATTTGGCCACAGGAATCCAACAATTGAGGAAGCAGTTTGATCCCATACGTAAGGAGCTGCGCAACCTTGGGATTCGTCATGGTGTAATCTATCCTGCGAGACTGCTGACCACGTATGAGGGCAGAACCCACATCTTCAAGACCCCAGAGGAGGCGCAGGAGTTCATCAAGAAGATCAAAGAAGAAGAAGAGACTGGTGGGAGCTAAGCATGAACAAAATATAAGGTAGAATAATTAAGCATTTGCACAGGCATCTGACTGACTTGAAGTAAACAGCAAGTTTACAAAATATAGATTGTATTATATATTAAAAAAACAAAACAAAAACAAAACAAACAAACAAAAAAAAAACTATGATGTACAAAGTTGTTAAAAATTTTGGAGTTAAGTTGGAAAACTACAGAGGAGAGTTAATGTTACGTCATTAAAAGCAGTAGAGTTAGGGTGATTGGGAGAATGAAGAAGGAGTGGCTTAGGCTGTTCCCCGTGGGTGTGGAACGGTCGATGGCTATATCGGGAGACGGAATTTTTCTTTTGATTTTGGGGGGTTCGCCACAAGTGTGGGAAGGGGGAATTTGTTTGTGTGTAGTTTGTAGGATGAATGTTCAACCACTCATGTTTTTGCTTCTCTGTATGAGCATGTTTACACTGCAAGGTAATCCCAAACTCTCTATTGATCATAAACCAAAGTGTTAATCTTAATTTAACTTCATGGAATTGCAGAGGTCTACAAAATTTAAAAAAACTTAAACAAGTTATGAATAAAATAAAAGACATGGGTTCAAAAATTGTGTTTTTACAAGAAACTCATCTAATAGAGGAGGATATAAAAAGAATTAGGAGTAGATGGCAAGGAAGTGTATTCACCTCATCATTTTCATCCCGGGCCAGGGGAGTTATGACTCTCATACATAAATCAGTCCCTTTTCAAGTGAAAAATGTAATTGGAGACAAACTTGGAAGATATGTAATCATTCAAGGTTCTTTGCTATTAGAAAATATAAATCTTGTGAACTTATATGGTCCCAATATAGATGATCAAAAGTTCTTTGCTAATTTATTTCTTATTTTATCATCACTTACAGGGCAACATATAATAGCAGGGGATTTTAATTGTACATTGAATCCAGGTATAGATAGATCAACAGGACTGGATTGTACGCACAATGGATGTAGGATGACTATTAATCATTTTATGAAAGAATTGAGATTGTTAGATATATGGAGAGAAATGAAACCACAAGTTAAAGCCTATTCTTGTTATTCCAGTACCTACAAGACATTCTCACGTATTGATTATTTTTTGATTTCCACAGAATTAAGATCCAAGATTCAAAACTGCTTTTATGATAACATCGTGATCTCTGATCATGCACCCTGTTGTCTAATATATGTAGATAAAAAATTGACAAAGGAATCAGGTAGATGGCAATTTCAGCATAAATGGCTTCAGGATGAGGAATTTGTCAAGTATATAGAAAAACAGATAGACGAGTACTTTGACATCAATACTACACAAACATCAGCATGTGTAAAGTGGGAAGCTTTCAAAGCTTTTATTAGGGGACATATTATTAGTTATACAGGATCAAAATCTAAGAAGACTCGAGAGGAGAGAGCTAAATTGGAACATAAAATGAAAAGTCTTCAGGAAAAAGTGTATGCAGGAAGTGATCCAAGGTTGGAGAATGAATTACTGATTTTGAGAGCTGAATACGACAAAAAATCAGCGAATAGAGCTGCCTCGAGTCTTCTAAGATTGAAACAATCTTTTTATGAACAAGGTGAAAAATCAGGAAAATTATTGGCATGGCAGATTAAACAATTAGAAATTAAAACACAAATTACTAGTATTATAAGTAACGGACAGGTAGTTATAGATCCTTTAGAAATTAACAGAGCCTTTAGAGATTACTATGAAAAATTATATGATACTAAAAATGAATTTGATTTAACAAAACTAAATGGGTTTTTGAACGAACTATCTATACCGTGTATTCCAAATGAAAACAGGGAGATATTGGAGTCTAAAATTAGTCAAGAAGAAGTTGGGCTAGCCATTGATAATATGAAATCAGGAAAAAGTGCAGGACCAGATGGTCTTCCAGTTGACCTTTATAAGAAATTTAAGAATAAATTAATAAAACCTTTTTTGGAAATGGTTTTAGAAGCATTTCAAAATAATAATTTACCATCATACATAAATAATGCCTTAATTATACTGCTGCCAAAACCAGGTAAGCCCTCTAATAAATGTGAAAATATGAGACCAATAAGCCTATTAAACGCCGACCTTAAGATAATCTGTAAAATTTTAGCAAGACGAATACAAGAAATTTTACCAAATATTATTAATCGAGATCAGAATGGCTTTATAAAGGGAAGACAAGGCTTCCATAATGTAAGAAGACTATTTAATATTATTTATTTTAATAAAGAAGCACCGGATACAGCTCTCCTATCACTGGACGCCGAAAAGGCCTTTGATAGAGTTGAATGGCCCTTTCTTTTTGAAGTCCTACAAAGGTTTGGACTTGGAAATAATTTCATAAAATGGGTTCAAATAATATACAATAATGCTACAGCAGAAATCCTAACAAATAACAATATTTCAAAAACAATAAAAATCAATAGAGGATGTCGACAAGGCTGTCCACTTTCACCTTTACTGTTTACTATGGCAATTGAACCTTTAGCGATAGCGATACGTTTACATTCACAAATATATGGAATTAAAGTTGGACCAACAGAACATAAAATCTCCCTGTACGCCGATGACATAATTTTGTTTAAGTCGAATCTAAAAAAATCAATTCCAACCTTGTTGAATTTAATAAAGAATTTTGGGGAAATATCAGGATATAAAATAAATAAAACTAAATCTTCAATATTAATGCTAAATGAGACCCAGAGAAATTACCCAGCCCCTGAGGTAAATCAATTCAATGTTGTAAATCAGTTTAAATATTTAGGAATCCAAATTGTGCCTAAGCTAGAATCAGTCGCCAGTGTCAACTATGAAGCCTTAATGACAGATATCAATGAGTTAACTCAGAGATGGATGTCACTACCAATGTCGATGATCGGGAGAATCAATATACTTAAAAGTAATATTTTACCTAAAATACTTTATTTATTTCAATACATTCCCTTATCACCACCTTTAGATTTCTTCTCAAGAATAAAAAAAAAGTTAGTGGAATTTATATGGAACAACAGGAGGGCTAGATTACGTCTGTCTTTATTATATTTACCATTTGATCGTGGAGGTCTGAAATGTCCAAATTTTATGTTGTATTATTGGTTGGCACAACTGAGGTCTATGACATATTATTTTTCATCAAATGATCTCCCTCACTGGACTGAAATGGAATCATACAATTTACCTTTACCTCTTCCCATATTCATATACTCAGATTTGGCAAAAAAATTACAAAAACAAGTTAAAAATCCATTTGTAAAGCATATGATCAAAATATGGTGTGAAGCTAAAAACTATTTAAAAGAACCACAGTTACTGTCACAATTTAGTCCAATATGGGGTAATCAATATTTTAAACCAGGGAGAGCGGACGCTGTATTTAAAGTATGGAATTTAAAAGGGATACAAAAGATTCAGGATTTATATTTGCCATGTGCAGATAACATAATGTCTTTTGAAGAGCTGAGGATCAAATTTAATCTCAATAGAACACATTTTTTTAAATATCTTCAACTTAGAAACTTTATTCGATCAAATCAAAATAAAGCTCTCACTCGACCTATTTATTCATCCTTGGAAAAAATGATGATGAAAGATAGTAAAAGAAAGGGTATTATTTCAGAGTTTTATAACTCATTGACACTATCTTCAAGTGAAAATTCACTGAAAAGATTAAACTACTGGAAAGAAGATCTGCAAACTGAAATTTCAGAGGAACAATGGGAATTGGCTTGTACAGAAGCTCAAACCAAATCAATAAATGTACGCCTTAAATTGATACATTTCAAATGGTTAATGCGGATGTATGTTACACCGGAGGAGTTAAATAAATATAACAAAAATATACCAGATACATGCACAAAATGCATGGAAAGTAAAGGAACTCTATTTCATTGTGTATGGGAATGTAGATTAATAAGAATGTTTTGGGAAGAGGTGAGGGTAACAATTGAAAAAATAATCTCAAAACAAATCATATTGAATCCTAAATTGTTTTTGTTGGGTCTGTACCCAGAAAAGCATAATTTTAATAAAAGTGAAAGAACATTCATAGACCTCAGTTTGCTTAATGCCAAAAAATGTATTGCACTATTATGGAAAAAGACTCATAGACCAGATGTGACTCAGTGGTTAAGACAGATGTTAACAAACCTTCCATTAGAAAGAATAACATATATACTGAAATCAAAGGAAATTGTGTTTGAGAATATATGGAGACCTTTTATTGATTATGTAAAAAATTTAAACATAACTTTTGAAGAAGAAGGTGAATGATGTGTGTGGACCTTGTAAATTCCAAACTGGTGAACATAATATGTATACTTATGTATTGGATTGTCTAGACTAAACAGAGGAGCATTGTTGAAGATTTGATTTTGCTGGTGGTTGTTGGTGTTTTTAGTGCATCCTTTTTTTTTTCTTTTTTTTTTTGTAGTACTTTAGTGTTAGTGTTTGATTGTTTGTATCATGTTTGTTAAAAAAAAAAAAGGTTCAATAAAGATATTGTGGAAAAAAAAAAAAAAAAAGAAGGAGAAGGAGTACTTGATAACTTGCATATAAAAACACCATAGTGAGATGTTCAAAGAGGAGCTGGGCTGTACTGTGTGCATGACCCAGTAGAAGAGACATATAAAATAGAAATACCAATAAATAATATATTTTACATTTCTTAATTCAGTGATAGTCAGACTTGCTCACTTTCAGGAACTTAATATCCAACTTCACACCCAGAAGTAATAGAAGGACACACCCCTAAATCTGACTTGCTTCAAGGAAAGGAAAACACTAGTATTCTTTTGGAAAGGTGAGCTGCCAACCGCTGTAGTTGATTTTGTAGACAGACATTACTATGTTGGAAGGTGATTTTATTTTTGCAAATAGCATTCTATGAGTTGGAGCTAAAAGATCATGGCTGAGTATAAATTAGTCTGATGTCTATATAGTGATGAATTACTTATAAAGTAATACTTATAATACTTATAAAGTATTTCCCTGGCTCACTGGATGGCAAAGAAAACGGCACAAAATTAAGACACTGAAATCACAATAATAATGGTAAATTCCCCCACTGTGGGACTACTAAAGGTTTATCTTATCTTAAAAGCTGAAAAGAAACAAACTCTGTATGTGTGTTGGAAGTATGTGTACAAAGATGCACACACAGTGGAGACAACCAAAACAATAATTTGGAAACTGCCATTTTAAATTAAACAAAATGTTTGGAGAGATTAAAAAGTCCCCCAAAGTAATGGTGACCTGTACAGAAATTATCTTTGTACACAGTAAGTAAAGCCTTGATAACTGGATCATAAGAGAGAATGAGGACAAGTTCCTTGACATTTATAGGTCACTGCTTATGACTGAATCCTTGTAAGTATTCTTTCAGTGGACAGGCGATGGCCTTTGCACAAGCATAGTTGTGTACATAAGGGGATGTGCCACACATTTCACCTGTGAATGTTTAAACAAATATGACTGAAATCCAGTGTAGATGACAAGGTGCGCAAGTGAGTTAGAAAGGGGGTGCTGAGGGTAGTTTCCTCCTTAAAAGAAGAAAAGGCGATGTGGGGATATGAAAGGGCTGGGGTGGACCTCCCTCAAGTCCTTTGCCCCTCAGTGCGAACCCCAGCCACTGTAAGTTGCAGTCAAGCATGACATTATGTTAGCACGCCTTGGTGCATCTGACAATGCACCAAAAATGAGCCTGGTTCCCTTCCACAAGTGCTGCTAACCTACACACATACACACACTACTGGCTCACAGGTTGGAATATGCTTTCTTCAAAGTATAATTATTCCCAATAAAACAAAGCTTCTTTTGTCACAAATGATCAATGTTTTCACATCAAATAGCAGGATGATATTTTAAAAGAAGTCACACATCAATAACATCATGACTGAAAAATGAAGTCTGATTACCAGCTAATCTACAGTGGTGTGAAAAAGTGTATGCCCCCTTCCTGATTTCTCATTTGTTGTATGTTTGTCATAATTAAATGTTTCAGATCATCAAACAAGTTTAAATATTAGACAAAAATAACACAAGTAAATACAAAATGCAGTTTTTAAATGAAGGTGTTTATTATTAAGGGTAAAAAAAAATCCAAACCTACATGGCCCTGTGTGAAAAAGTGACCCCCCCCCCCCATTAAAACATAAATTAACAGTGATATATCACATCTTTGGAAAGCCGAGTTCGATTTCTCGAGCCACACCCAGGCCTGATTACTGCCACACCTGTTCTCAATGAAGAAATCACTTAAATAGGACCTCCCTGACATAGTGAAGTAGTCCAAAAGATCCTCAAAAGCTAAACATCATGCTGCAATCCAAAGAAATTCAGGAACAAATGAGAAACAAAGTAATTGAGATGTATCAGTCTGGAAAAGGTTATAAAGCCATTTCTAAAGCTTTGGGACGCCAGCGAACCACAGTGAGAGCCATTATCCACAAATGGCAAAAATATGGAACAATGTGGACCTTCTCAGGAATGGCCGACCGACCAAAATTACCCCAAGAGCCCAGCAACGACTCATCCAAGAGGTCACAAAAGACCCAATAACAACATCCAAAGAACTGCAGGCCGCACTTTCCTCAATTAAGGTCAGTGTTCATGACTCCACCATAAAAAAGAGACTGGGCAAAAATGGCATGTATGGCAGAATTCCAAGATGAAAACAACTGCTGAGCAAAAAGAACATAAAGGCTCATCTCAGTTTTACCAGAAAACATCTTGATGATCCCCAAGACTTTGGGAAAATACTCTGTGGACTGACACGACAAAAGATCAGGTTCAGGTTACTTTATTTGTACCCGTAGGTAGATTTGTTTTGCAGTCTGGTGACATCCATATTTACAAGCCACTAATTACATTCAACATAGACACAAACACAGGCACACATGAAGCTGACTATAAACATGATAAAAATACTCAAGGCTCCATCAAACAGGGTATAAAAAGACAAAGAGATGAGGGAGAAACCAGAGGTAAGAGAGAAGGGTCATATTAAAGTTAAAAGTTAAAAACTAGTCAGAGGTTAAAAAACTCAAAGGTCTAAAACCCAATAAAATATTTAGAACCCAAGTGACATCATACAAAATAAGTAAATATAAAATATGTACAATATATTTTTATAGCTTGTTCAACTCTTTGACAGCAGCAGGGACAAAGCTGTTTTTGTAGCGCTGAACTTTTTGAACTTTTTGGAAGGTGTCTATCCCATTACATCTGGTGTAAAAGTAATACAGCATATCAGAAAAGGAACATCATACCAGCACTAAAATATGATGGTGGTAGTGTGATGGTCTGGGGCTATTTTGCTGCTTCGGGACCTGGAAGACTTGCTGTGGTAAATGGAACCATGAATTGTACTGTCTACCAAAAAATCCTGAAGGAGAATGTCTGGTCATCTGTTCGTGATCTCAAGCTGAAGTGCACTTGGGTTCTGCAGCAGGACAATGAATCAAAACGCACCATCAAGTCCACCTCTGAATGGCTTAAGAAAAACAAAATGAAGACTTTGGAGTGGCCTAGTGAAAGTCCTGACCTGAATCTGATTGAAGGGTTTTTGAGCATGAACCACCTTTTAAAGGTCATGCCACAACATCTCAATGTGGCTGAATTACAACAATTCTGCAAAAGTGAGTGGGCAAAAATTCTTCCACAGTGCTTTTAAAAGACTCACTGCAAGATATCGCAAGTGCTTGATTGCAGCTGTTGCTGCTACGGGTGGCCCAACCAGTTATTAGGCTTGGGGGGCAATCACTTTTTCCACACAGGGCCATGTAGGTTTGGATTTTTTTCCCTTAATAATAAACACTTTCATTTAAAAACTGCATTTTGTGTTTACTTGTATTATCTTTGTCCATCCATCTTCTACCGCTTTTCCAGAGGTCCGGGTTGCAGAGGCAGCAGTTCAAGCAGAGAAGCCCAGACTTCCCTCTCCCCAGCCACCTGCTCCAGCTCTTCAGAGAGGATACCAAGGCGTTCCCAGACCAGCTGGGAGACATAGTCTCTCCAACGAGTCCTGGGTCTGCCCCGGGGTCTCCTTCCGGTGGGACGTGCCCGAAACACCTCAAGTGGGAGGCGTCCAGGAGGCATCTTAATCAGATGCCCAAACCACCTCAACTGACTCCTTTCAATGTGGAGGAGCAGCGGTTCTACTCTGAGCCTCTCTTGGATGACTGAGCTCCTCACTCTGAGGGTGAGTCCAGCAATCCCACGGAGAAAGCTCATTTCAGCTGCTTGAATCTGCGATCTTGTTCTTTCGGTCATTACCCAAAGCTCGTGACCATAGGTGAGAGTAGGAACGTAGATTGACTGGTAAATCGACAGCTTTGCCTTAGAACTCAGCTCCCGCTTCACCACAACAGACCGGTATAACGTCCGCATCACTGCAGATGCTGCTCCGATCCGTCTGTCAATCTCTTGCTCCATTCTCCCCTCATTCTCCCCTCCATTCTCCCCTCATTCGTGAATAAGACCCCAAGATCTTTTTCTCTTTTTCTCCTCTCGGCGCCACACCAGTCGGCTGCCTTTTGCAACAGCGGCTCGATTCCGAGTTTTTTTTTTCCCTTCCTCTCTCTTTTGATCACTTTTTTTTTTCACCCCACTTATATCACGGACACACAGATCGTCCTAAATGTCTCCTGAGCCGGTGGACGGAGCCACTGTCTATAGCAGGATACGATACAGCAGAGAACAGCTGCTAGCATTCAACCGCCACCCGGTCCCATTGGAAAAACTCGACATACCGAGTGAACTGAGGCGAAAACGCCGCGGCTGCCGGGCTGGAGTAAGGCGGAGGACAAAAAATATAAGGTACAGACCCTCCCTTCCATCTGTTGTCATGGGAAATGTACGGTCGATACTGGGAAAGTTAGATGAGCTAGCGGCTATCTCCCGTTATGATAGCACATACCGGGAGTGCTCTCTCCTTTTGTTTACTGAGACGTGGCTAACTGAACTAGCAGCAGATGCTAACATTGAGCTGGAGGGTTTTCACATGATACGAGCTGACCGAACACCAGACAGTGGCAAGGCTAGGGGCGGTGGAGTGATCATGTATGTTAACAACAACTGGTGCAGACCGGGACATATCACTGTTAAACAACGACACTGCAGCAAAGACATTGAGTTGCTAGCTGTTAGCATGAGGCCTACATATCTCCCGAGAGAACACTCACACGTGATCTGCATTGTTGTTTATGCAAATCCGACGGCGAACGCTGGGACAGCACGTGACGTCATCCATTCAGTAACCAGCAGGCTGCAGACAGAACACCCAGATGCTCTTCTCCTCATCTCAGGCGATTTCAACCATGTTTCACTGTCTCCCATTCTACCCACGTTCACCCAGTATGTCACATGCCACACTAGAGACAATAAAACACTGGATTTATTCTACGCAAACACTAAGGAGGCGTACACCTCATCACAACTACCCCCACTCGGGAGATCGGATCACAACTTGGTTCATCTCCGGCCGGTGTACAAACCCCTAGTGCACAGACAACCTCCGGCCATGCACACTGTGGAGTTATGGTCTGAGGAGACAATGGACACCCTAAAGGGCTGTTTTGAAGCCACCGCCTGGAAGCAGCTCTGCGATCCACATGGTGAGGACATCGATGGCCTCATTCACACCTTCACGGGCTACCTCAGCTTCTGTGTGGACAAATCCGTTCCCACCAAGACCATACGGCGTCACTCAAACAACAAACCCTGGATCAACCCTGAGATAAAAACACTTCTGAGAGAGAAGAAGAGGATCTTCAGGTCGGGGAACAGGGAGATGCTGAAGTCCGTACAGAGGGAGCTGAGGAGAAAGATCAGAGAAGGCAAGGACAGCTTCAGGAAGAAGATGGAGGACAAGCTGCAACAGAGCGACATCAGCGGGGTCTGGAGAAACCTCAAAACCATCTCGGGGCTCCAGAATACCTCCCCCCAGGCCACAGGGGGCAGGGAGTGGGCGAACAACCTGAATCTGTTTTTCAATAGATTTGACCAACCGCCCTCCCCCCTGACTGCACAACAACCACTGCTGCCTCTAAAGAAATCAAGTCCTGCTGCCCACTCCCCACTCTACCAACACCCCCCCACTCCCAACACACAGCCCCCCATCCTGACCCTGACCAGGACCCAGGTGAGGACGGAGCTGAGGAAGATCAAGGCGAGGAAGGCGCCGGGACCGGACGGCATCAGCGCAAAGCTCCTCAAGTCCTGTGCAGACCAGCTGTGTGGGATTGTGACGTATATCTTCAACATGAGCCTGAAACTGGGGAGGGTACCACAGCTGTGGAAAACATCTTGTGTGGTACCTGTACCAAAAACTTCCCACCCCAAAGACCTGAACAGCTACAGACCGGTGGCCTTGACGTCCCACTTGATGAAGACCCTGGAGAGACTGCTCCTTGCTCACCTCCGCCCCCTGGTGGAACCAGCGATGGATCCACTCCAGTTCGCCTACCAGCATGGCATTGGGGTGGAGGATGCGGTGATCTTCCTCCTTCACCGTTCTCTGTCCCACCTGGAGAAGCCCGGGAATATGGTGAGGATCATGTTCTTTGACTTCTCCAGTGCTTTCAACACCATCCAACCGATGATCCTGAAGGACAAGCTGCTGCGCGCAGGGGTGGACCAGCACCTGTCATCATGGATCCTGGACTACCTCACGAACCGGCCTCAGTTTGTGAGAACCCGGGACTGTGTGTCCGACACGATCATCAGTAGCACGGGGGCCCCCCAGGGAACGGTGCTGGCTCCCTTCCTGTTCACTCTTTATACTGCGGACTTCTCACACAACACAACACACTGCCATCTACAGAAGTTCTCTGATGACTCTGCGATCGTTGGCCTCATCTCCAATGGAGATGAAGCTGAGTACAGAGGGCTTATCCAGGACTTCGTGGACTGGTGCCATCGGAACTGCCTCCAGATCAACGCGAGGAAAACTAAGGAGCTGGTGGTGGACTGCCGCAGGCATGGGCAGCCCCTCACAGTACCAGTAAATATACAGGGAACAGACATCGAGATGGTGACATCCTATAAGTACCTGGGTATTCATCTGAACAATAAACTAGACTGGTCACACAATACTGATGCACTCTACAAGAAGGGACAGCGCAGGCTGTTCCTGCTGAGGAGACTCAGGTCTTTTGGTGTACAAGGGGCGCTGCTGAAGTCATTCTATGACACGGTGGTGGCATCAGCCATCACTTTTGGAGTGGTCTGCTGGGGCAGTGGCATTACTGCAGCCGATAGGAAGAGACTGAACAAACTGATTAAGAAAGCTAGCTCTGTCCTGGGGCAGCGCCTTGATCCGATGGAGGAGATAGGAGAGAGAAGGACAGTGGCTAAACTGTCATCTCTGCTGGAGTCCGAGTTCCACCCTATGCAGGACATACTGAATGCACTGAGGAGCTCATTTAGCAGCAGACTACATCATCCCAGGTGCACAACCGAGAGGTTTCGTAGGTCCTTCCTACCAACGGCTGTCAGACTGTACAACCTAAGCAGGGCTGCTCGCAGAGATAGCAAAAAGACGTAACAAACTAATAGTTTTTTTTTGAATGCAAAAGATGCAATAGACTTACACAATGGTCCTCTCCGGCATACAACTAGGAACATACCGGTCGCTATGGAGGGTGAGAATATGTATGGGCACATAATCATACCATGTAGGATAACTAAGTAGACGGTTATGCTGTTTCATTCCATCTAGCAACAATGCTCTGCACTGTGTGTGTTTATATATTTGCATATTTATTCCATCTAGCTACAATGCTCCGTACTGTGGGTGTTTATATATTTATATATCTACATATTATTCCATCTAGCTACATTGCTCCGCACTGTGTGTGTTTATATACTTGCATATTTATTCCACCTAGCTGCAATGCTCCGTACTGTGGGTGTTTATATATTTACATATTTATTCCATCTAGCTACAATGCTCTGCACTGTGTGTTCATATATTCATATATTTATTCCATCCAGCTACAATGCTCTGCACTGTGTGTCTGTGTGTGTGTGTATATATATATATTTTATAGTAATACGTACATATGTTTATTAGCTGCTCTTGCTTGCTTGTTTTTTTTCTTGCCTTCTGATTGTTGCTCTGAGTGTTGCTATCCCTGTGCTGTTGCAATCCTGGAATTTCCCCGTTGTGGGACTAATAAAGGCTTATCTTATCTTAAGATAAGCTCCTCCACTTGGGGCAGGAGCCTGTCCCCAACCCGGAGAGGACAATCCACCTTTTTCTGGCTGAGGACCATGGACTCGGACTTGGAGGTGCTGATTCTCATCCCAGCCGCTTCACACTCAGCGGCAAACCGTCCCAGCAAGAAGTGTAGGTCATTGCTGGATGAAGCCAACAGGACAACCTCATCTGCAAACAAAGAGATGAGATCTTGTGGTCACCAAGCATGACACCCTCCATTCATTGGCTGCGCCTAGAAATCCTGTCCATAAAAATCATGAACACGATCGGTGACAAAGGGCAGCCCTGGCGGAGTCCAACTGTCACTGGGAGTGAGTCCGACCGAGTGTTGGCAATACGAACCAAACTCTCACAACGGTGGTACAGAGACCGAATAGCTCGTAACAACAAGCCCGATACCCCATACTCCCGAAGGATCGCCCACAAAAAACCACGAGGGACGCGGTCAAATGCCTTCTCCAAGTCCACAAAACACATGTAAACTGGTTGGGCAAACTCCCATGAACCCTCGAGAATTCTCGAGAGGGTAAAGAGCTGGTCCGATGTGCCACGGCCAGGAAGAAAACCACATTGCTCCACCTGAATCCGAGGTTTGACCAACGGCCAGTCTCTCCTCTCCAGTACCTTGGCATAGACCTTCTCAGGGAGGCTGAGGAGTGTGATCCCTCTAAAGTTGGAGCACACCCTCCGGTCCCCTTTTTTGAAGAGAGGAACCACCACCCTGGTTTGCCATGCCAAAGGCACTGCCCCCAACCTCCACGCAATGTTGCAGAGGCGTGTCCCCCTCGTCCACAAGCCCTGCTTCTTCTGTGGAAGGCATATCAGTGGGATTAAGTATTCCTTCCACCGCCTGACGATATCCCCAGTCGAAGTCAAAAGCGCCCCATCCGCACCAAACACAGTGTGGACAGGGAGCTGCTTCCCCCTCCTGAGCCGCCGGACAGTTTGCCACAATCTCTTCAAGGCCGACCAAAAGTCTTGTTCCATGGCCTAACCGAACTCCTCCCATACCCGGGTTTTTACTTCAGTTACCACCCGAGCTGCACTCCGCATGGCCTGCTGGTACACCTCAGCTGCCTCGGGAGTCCCACAAGCCAACCAAGCCTGATAGGACTCCTTCTTCAGCTTAATGGCCCCCCTCACCACTGGTTCGGGGGTTGCCACCACGAGATGTACCGACGACCTTGCAGCCGCAGCTCTGGGCCGCCGCTTCAACAATAGAGGTGGAGAACATAGCCCATTCAGACTCCATGTCTCCAGACTCCCTCGGAATGTGGTTGAAGTTCTTCCGGAGTTGGGAGTTGAAGACTTCTCGGTCAGGGGCCTCAGCCAGACGTTCCCAGCACACCCTCACTATACGTTTGGGTCTACCAGGTTTGAATGACATCCTCCCCTGCCATCGGATCCAACTCACCACCAGGTGGTGATCAGTTGACAGCTCTGCACCTCTCTTTACCCGAGCGTCCAAGAGATACGGTCGCAGGTCTGATAACACAATAACAAAATCGATCATTGACCTGCAACCTAGGGTGTCCTGGTGCCAGGTGCACATATGGACACCCTAATGCTTGAACATGGTGTTCGTTATGGACAAACTGTAGTTAGCACAGAAGTCCAACAACTGAACACCACTCGGGTTCAGATCGGGCAGGCCGTTCCTCCCAGTCACCCCCCTCTAGGTTTCACTGTCATTGCCCATGTGCGCAGTGAAGTCCCCCAGTAGGACAATGGAGTCTCCAAGAGGAGCACCCTCCAGCACCCCAGTCACAGACTCCAAAAAGGGTGGGTACTCTGAAACATCATTTGGTGCATAGGCACAAATGATGGTCAGGACCCGTTTCCTCACCCGAAGGCGCAGGGAAGCAACCCTTTCGTCCACTGGGGATAACTCCAATATAGAGGCAGCAAGGTGGGGGGATACAAGAATACCCATCCCTGCTCATCGCCTCTCTCCCGGGGCAACTCCAGAAAAGGCCAAACTCCAGCCCCTCTCCAGAAGACTGGTTCCGGAACCGGAGCTGTGTGTTGAGGTGAGGCCGACTATATCTAGCCGGTATCTCTCAACCTCGTACACCAGCTCAGGCTCCTTCCCCACCAGAGAGGTGACATTCCACGTACCAAAAGCCAGTTTAGAAAGCTTGGGATCAGTCCGCCAAGGTCTCCGTCTTTGACCGCCACCTAATCCACGTAGCACCAGACCCCCATGATCCCTCCTGCAGGCGGTGAGTCCACTGGAGGGCAGACCCATGTAACTCCTTCGGGCTGAGCCCGGCTGGGTTCCATGGGTGGAAACCCGGCCACCAGACGCTAGCCATTGAGCCCCTCCCCCAGGCCTGGCTCCAGGGTGGGGCCCCGGTAACCCCGGGCGGGGTACACTGAATCCTTGATCTAGGATTCATCATGAGAGTCTGTTGGATCGTTCTTAGTCTGGCCCTTCACCCAGGACCAGTTTGTCTTGGGTGACCCTATCAGAGGCAAATTGCCCCGGACAACATAGCTCCTGGGATCACTGGGGAACGCAAACCCCCACCACGATAATGTGACGATCCGTGAGGGAGTGTTATCTTTGTCTAATATTTAAACTTGTTTGATGATCTGAAACATTTAAGTGTGACAAACATACAAAAAAATGAGAAATCAGGAAGGGGCAAACACTTTTTCACACCACCGTATGTATAAATGCACAGAATCTCTGTCTGTGTGTCAGTGTATCTGTTCCACGCATATCTCTTGAACTGTATGTCAGACTGACCTAAGATTTTATACGTGCTTTGCTGAGGTTACAAGGGTGTGCAACCCTGAGCATGGAGTCACTCAGTCAAAATGTCATTATTATCAATAAAAGTTTAGCCACCGCTCTGTCTCTTCATGCCCTTGCTTCAGAAAGTGTGAGTGGGGTTTCGGATTGACTCTGTGCTGATTGGATAATACACGGCATCACGGCCATGCTGATCGGATAATACACGGCACCATGGCCATGCTGATTGGATAATACACGGCATCACAACCATGCTGATTGGATAATACACGGCATTACAACCATGCTGACTGGATAATGGCATCACGACCTGTCAGTCACCACAGTGTTCCCTGGATAAAACAAAGAAGTGAAAAATGACAAATTTGACTAGAAAAAGGTAATACTCAAGATTTAATGCTTAAAAAAATTATACCATGACTTCCGGTCTGGACACCATGGTGATAGCAGCTTAACGATGAAGCTCCAAGACCCCATCCGTGAAAATACCTTGAAAATCAGATTTAACGGATTTTTGGAAGAGTGAAAATCAAAAGACAGTCATTATGCCTAAAGGAAAACAGAAGAGATCGACATTTGCCAGGCCAAGACACGTATCAGCCGGAGAATCTGACCTGGAGGACAATATCCACTCGGAAACAGAGGAGCTGAATGAGGCTAGCAACACGGTTAGCTTAAAAACGATAATTCAAGAATTAAGAGAATTTCGCCAAGAGTGTTGGGCCGAATTTCGTGAAATTAAAGACGAAATAAAAAGGACAAACAACAGAGTGGACCAGGCTGAGGACCGAATCATGGAAGCAGAGGGAAGAATAAAAGGGCTGGAAGAAACCATGTTGGAATTACTCAAACAACAGACAAGACTGGAGGCTAAGCTAACCGACCAAGAAGGAAGACTAAGAAGGGCCAACATAACAATTCATGGTCTGAAAGAAGGAGTCGAGGACGGTTTCACCACAATGGCTGCATGCGTGGAATCCATACTGAGAGAGAAGTTGGAAATTCCCCAATCCACCGACTTGAAGATAGAAAGGGTGTACCGTTCATTAGCCCCAAGGCCATCGGCGGAGGCGCCCCCGCGATCGGTGGTGGTGAAGTTTTCCAACTTCAGAACAAAAGAAGAGGTTTTGAGACTGGCTTGGCAGAAAAAAGGATTTATTCACCAAGAAAGAAAAGTTTTTGTGGAGCACGACTACGCCCCGGAGGTCCTTAAAAAACGTCGGGAATACAACGACGCTAAAAAGGTACTAAGAGAAGAAACTGCGCTTTCAAACTCCATTTCCGGCGAAGCTGCGGGTTTTTTACGGGGAAGAGACGTGTCTCTACAACTCGGCGGAAGAAGTAACCACGGATATGGCGAGAAGAGGGCTCCCGGTAACAGTGTATAAACCCGCAGCAGACCCGATCGAAAGAGTCAAGGCTCAAACGTGGTGCACACAGAGACCCTCAAAATCCACGGGCCAGCAGCGGGAAACCCAGCGCCAGGGCTATAAGGAAAAACTGAACGCTTTCAGGAGGGAATAACGATATTTTTAGTCAATCTGCGCATCCAACCCTCCTCCTACAAGGTAACAAACACTAAAGGAGATGCAGAATCAGCAAGTGGTAAAACATTTCATGGAACAGTCATAATATTAGAAACAAGTAGGTCTTTAAAAAAAAAAGAAGAAAAAAAATACTTGTTGAAATAGAAATGTGACAATGAACCACATGAACTTTCCACACTAACAAATACTGTATTAACATGATTGTTTGCTGTGACGGTGGTGGGAGGTTGCGCACAATTTCATAGGGTATAGGCATAAAAAAAAAAAAAATCATTACAAGTTCGGATTGGGATCTGAAATTCACGTTAAAAACATGGGACAACTTACAGGGGTAAGAGAGGGCCCTCAACACGTAACAGAGTTTGAGGAATTTCCCTCAGAGCCAACACACCATCAAGGCTCTTCTAAGGTCACTAAAAAGACCTAAGTTCAGGAAGACCTTTTGACAGGTTTTTGTTTTAAAGTTTTATATACTATGTTCTTAATGTTTTTTATGTTCTTAATGTTCTTTCAGTTTCTGAGTAGCATAAAAGAGGGCCACTACACTGTTATACTAAATAAGACAACACAATGGAGAAACAGGGTGTAACCAAAATAATCTCATATAATGTAAAAGGGATCCTGAATCCAGTTAAAAGATCCAAGATTCTTGGCAAAATGAAAAAAGACAAAGCAGGAATAATATTTTTACAGGAAATCCACCTAACAGACTTGGAGCACACTAAACTTAATAGACAAGGGTTTAAACTGATCTCTTCATCCTCATATAAGTCAGGGAGGAGGAGGAGGGTAGCGACATTGATCTCAACCAAAATTATGTTTGAAAAAAATTCAGAACACAAAGATAAAGAAGGGAGATTTAGCATGGTACTTGGTCGCTAGAGGGAGAAGATATCACCCTGTTGAATGTATATGCACCTCCAGGGCCTAACTGGAAATTTTATAAAAATGTATTTGACCTAATGATAACTAAAGCCAAAGGTTTAGTGATATGTGGTGGAGATTTCAATCTAAGACTGAACCCGTACTGGGATGCATCAGTTAATTCTCCACATCAAAATAACACTCAAAGTAGAAAAACTCGGATGCTACTAAAAGAAATGGGAATCTGTGACGTGTGGAGGGAACTCAACCCCAGTGTAAAAGATTATACATTTTACTCAGCACCACATTCATCATACTCAAGGACTGACTATTTTTTTATGTTTAATAGAGACATTGGAAGAGTAAAAACATGTAAAATAGGAGTGATGGATCTCTCTGACCACAGTCCGATCTATATGGACTTAAATATCCCAAAATACACAAATAATTTAACCTCTTGGAGGTTAAATTCAAATGTGCTGAAAGGACCACTGAAAGATGAATTGGAATCAGATATTCTCAGATATTTGGAAGAAAATGATAATGGAGAAGTATCTCCTTTAATACTGTGGGACGCATGCAAAGCTGTAATAAGGGGAAAGATTATCGCAAAACTGGCAACCCAAAAGAAACTGAGACAAGAAAAACTAATCACATTAGAGTCAGAACTTAAGAAACTAGAAAAAGAGCACAAAGACAACACTAATTCTAATGACTCGCTCAAAATTAAGGAAATGAAAAAACAAATAAACGAGATCTACACAATAGAAATCCAGAAGAAACTTACATTTCTGAAACAAAAATACTATGAAACAGGTAGCAAATCGACAAAATTACTAGCCTACAAATTGAGGAAACAACAAACGGAGAGAGCAATCTACAAAATCAGAGACCCAGTATCAAAGGAAATAAAATTTAGAATTCAGGAAATTCTTAAAAGCTTTGAGAATTATTACAAAAACTTATACTCCCTCAAAAAACACAAAAACGCATCCGAAACCTTCCTAAATACATTAAATCTTCCCCAACTTACTGAGTCACAAAATAAAACACTACTGTCAGAAATACAACCTAAAGAATTAGAAAAAGCAATTATGAAACTTAAAGCTAACAAATCCCCAGGAGCAGATGGCTATACAGCAGAGTGGTACAAAACCTTTAAACAGCAACTATCTCCTCTCCTCCTGAAAACATTAAAGTGTCCTCCACACAGGGGAAATCCCCCCTCCTGGAGAGAAGGGGTAATTGCAGTCATACCTAAACCTGAAAAGGATAAACTTGACTGCTCCAACTACAGACCAATCAGTGTGTTAAATCAGGACTATAAACTTTTTACCGCTATCCTTGCCAAAAGGTTAGAAAATATACTGACAGACTTAATTCATTTAGGCCAAACAGGTTTTATAAGACAAAGACAGACACAAGATAACATTAGACGCACTTTACACATAATTCATCATATAAAAAAATATAATTTAAATGCAGCCATATTGGGATTAGATGCTGAAAAAGCATTTGATTCGGTTGACTGGTCTTTCCTATATAGAATCTTATCCAGTTTCAATTTTCATAATAACTTCATTAGAACTATCCAGGCATTATATAAAAAAACCAACAGCTAAAATAAGGATTAACGGTAAATTATCATCATCTTTTGAACTGGAAAGAGGATGTTGTCAGGGCTGCCCCTTGTCTCCACTGCTCTTTGCAATCTTGATAGAACCTCTGAGCCAATGGATAAGACAGAATCAAAAAATTCAAGGTATTACACTTGGTCAGAAGGAACATAAAATAGCACTCTTTGCCGATGACATTTTAATATACCTGGGGCAGCCGGACACCTCTTTTCCAGAACTAATCTCAGTTTTTTCAGAGTATGGAGAATTATCAGGGTACGAATTAAACATGCATAAAACCCAAATTTTAACATTCAACTATAACCCAAATCAATATTTACTAAGCAAACTCAAAACTAACTGGGAGATGGAATCTATGAAATATCTGGGGGTCAATATCCCGAAACAACTCAACAAAATTATAACACTAAACTATGATCCACTGATGGCAAAAATAAAATCTGATCTAGCAAGATGGAATATGATACCATTCTTGGGTACTGCACAAAGAATTGAAGCAGTCAAAATGAATATACTTCCATGTCTTCTATACCTTTTCCAAACAATACTGGTAGAACCTCCCAAAAAACATGGCAAGAACTGGACAGAAGGATCTCAAGATTCATATGGCAGGGCAAGAGACCTAGAATCAGATATAGAACCCTACAGCTAAACAAAGACAAAGGTGGGCTCGCGCTGCCAAATATCAGGGACTATTGTAAAGCCGCACAAATTAAAACTTTAGTAGAGATATGTAACCCAGTCTACACTGCACAATGGAAGGAGATGGAATGCCAAATAACAAGTGGCATTCCCCTACAGGCGATTATAGGGAACAATGCCTTACCTAAACTTTTGAATAACACTAACCTGTGGATAGAGACCCTGCTAAAAATTTGGTTTAAGATAGTCAGAGAGAATCAAACTAAAGAACCCTATCAATTATTGCAATGGATTTCCTATGATCAGGACTTTACTCCTAATAAAACAGACACTAGATTTAAAAAGTGGAAAGAGAACGGACTGATAAAATATTACGATTTTTTTAAAGGGCAAACTTTAAGAAGTTTTGAAGATTTGAAAAAACAAGGTCTAGTAAATCAAGATCTTTACAGGTTCTTTCAGCTTAGACACCACATAAACAAAATATTTAAAAAGGAGGAATTGGAAAGGGCCCAGTCAGGTGTTCTGAAGGTTTTCTTAATGGCATATAAAGGGATCCCAGGGCTCAGATACATTTCTAAAATATACCATGGTCTTCAAGACTTAAAAGGAGACAACACATCATATATAAAAGAGAGATGGAAAAAAGAGGGGAATTTCACTTTACAACTGGAAATATGGGAAAAGATAAATAAACAACAATGGAAAAGTACTTCATCCCTGCAGTGGAGAGAATTTGGATGGAAAAATTTGGTAAGATTTTTCAGAACACCTGCACAAAACAAATTTACTCGTAAGGGGTTGAATTGTTGGCGCTTGTGTGGTGAAGAGACTGCAAATCATTTTCATGTGTTTTGGTCATGCCCAGTTATCCACCAATATTGGACCAATGTACAGACAATATTGGGGAAAATATTCAAAGTAACAGTTCCCTTTTCTTTTGTAACTTTGTATTTGGGTTTACTACCGGAATCACTGGAAAGACGAGGAGAAAAATACTTATTCACTGTTTTAATATTGGCAAGTAAAAAAGCTCTAAAAAAAAAATGGATGTTGAAAGACTGTCCTACACCTGAAGATTGGATTAACGTGATTCAGGACATTTATTCGATGGAAAAGTTGACATTTGCACTGAGACAGGACATGGATGGGTTCTTGAACTTTTGGCAACCCTGGAACGCATATGTGTCTTCCATCATATCTAATCTTTGACAAATACCATTTCAATAATGGCACCTCTCTTTGCTCCAACGCTACTCAGATTCTCTTTTATTTTTCTGCTCTTTTGTTTTTGTTTTGTTTTTTTTTTGTTCTTCTTTTAATTTCTCTTTTTCTTTCACTTAAAAAAAGGGTGTTGTAATTTTTTTCCAATGTTGTCAAAAAACAAAAAAAGGGGGAATATGTGATGAAAATGTAAACAATGCAATGCTGTAATGACATGTATACCCTTTACAAAAACTTAAATAAAAAAAAAATTATACCATAAAGTTGCAGTGATTGCGTAGGTCTAAAGGATAATTCGGCATATATGGAGAACATGAGGCGCGTGAGCAGACTGGACGGAGCATCAGCAGGGACCGGGTCTGACAAAGAACACCGGTGTATCAACACAGAACATGCTGGGAGAAGCAGCAGCCCGACACGACCTGGCTCAAAGGCATGCTAACTGATAGCGATTAAAAAAAGAGTTATTTTCAATAAAGTGAAAAAAACAAGATAATACATGGAGTGTGCTTTTGCCCAGAGGCGCAGCCAACAGCAAAGTGTCATTTATCATGGAAAACAGTTGAGCTCTGCGCTTCAAGCGATCAGCTAATTGGATCCTCCTCCTCCGGTGTCCTGACATTTTGGCGTATCTATCAGAACAGCACTGGATAGCTGATGGTACAGATTGCAGTTAAAGGTAAGAAAAACATGGGGGGAGGGCTAAACAGATATTTGAATGTTTGTCCTGTATATTGAAAGTGCTCAGACACATCCCCGACAGGTTCCGTTATATGAACAAGTATGTGTGTTTAGCTCTGTGTATGTGTGTGTGTGTGTGTGTATGCGCTGTAGGCAGCAGCTGAGCAGAGCTCTGTACGGGTTTTTCCTGTGAACCAATGCTGCAAATACGCCATTATAGGGTAGTTCCAAGTTAGAAACCCGTTCAATAAGTTACACATAGGTTCAAAGAGCGTTATTCATATGTTAGAAATAATTTTTGGGTACGCTAGACATTAATCGCAACATATTTAGACTTTTGAGTAACTATAAGTCGCTGAGAAGTAATGTGTGTAAATGAACGTATAACTTCCCTACAACCTTTGCTCCGCGAATGCAAGACATATTAACCATACGCTGGATACGTCACATATTTTTTCCAGTTTATGACATTTTTCACCGGGTCTGAGGTATATGCAGAAAAAAAATAGCGTTTTGGTTAATGTTTAGAGGGTCAAAAAATGTGATTGTTTAGGCGTAATAATAAATAATCTTTTCGCATCAATAAAAAACACAAACCGCTTACAATAAAGCCGCAGCACTCACATTGTTCGTCTTTGCCAGTCATGCCCTCAAGGTTCAGATCATTATTTGGCCTCAGTATTGCCCCAATGCGACAATATAAGCACTGCCTCAATCTTAGCATTTCAGTTTTAAAAAACTTTTAATAACAGAATATTGCTAAAATATAAAATGATGCACTACAATGGGTCTCAAATATTTGTAAACATGTCCTGTTATAGTACTGCATGAGTTTATTGACGAGACACAGAATTCAGTATTACACTGATCTCCATCACTGAACAGTGATATAAACTAAAATAATTATAACGATCACTGAACAACTCCCATTCCCCAAAGTGCAAGATACACAATTATCTTGAATATAAGTGATAAAAGATCACACAAATAAATGATCTGGCAAACAAATAAACAAGGGATCTGAAACAGTTGCTAATATTGGATGTCCCATTCATTTTCAATATTTAGGTATTCTGTAATTAATAGTCACACAATCAAATAAATCTTAGTGCCGTTTACTTTCTTTTATATTTGTCAAAGTCTAACATGTAATTGCCAACATATACACCTCTTTGTATTCTACTTTCAAACACAGCCTACATTTGGGACTGTAAAGCTTGATTGGGATACCTGTTTCAGACAGGAATACTTGCGTTCTATGGGTAATGCACTAGTACTAATCAATGTTAATGATAATAAATATGTTACATGGACAACAAAAAACTATAATTGTATATCATGTGCATTTCTTGACTTTAGTTTGAGGAAAAATTAATAAAAATATAGAAAGATTTCAGTACTAGTCGAATGGGCAAGGAAAAAAACAACCTTTTTTAATCTTTTAACTCCAGTGTGGCAGCACTAACATTTCATAGGTCAGAAAATAAATGGCCATATTTCAACTTTCCGACAACACAGTCATCTGATTTTATGCTGCACATGTCAAGAGCCTGCAAACAGGTCAGAAAGCATTTGTTAATGTGTGTGAGAAAACAAGAGGTCTGCTGCTGTTGATCATAGTCCTTAATCCAAGAGTTTCTGTCGTTCAGCTTTCTCAGTCCATTACATTCCCTTATATTACACTAGTCCAGTATCTGAAAAAAAAAGACAACTGCCTTCCTTTATCGGTGTAGTATGATTGGAATAACAGGAACAAGTGGTAAGCTCATTTAAAACAATTTATTTCCTGCAAACACCTTACAGTAACAGAAATCAACTTTTTGGGTTCTAAAGTTAAATCATTCAATTCAATTCAATTCAATTCAACTTTATTTATATAGCGCCATTTCACAACAACAGCCATCTCATAGCACTATCAACTGTAGGGGGGAACCCCCACAGTTGCAGAAAGACCCCAGCAATCAGGCGATACCCTGTGAGCAAGCACTTGGCGACGGTGGAGAGGAAAAACTCCCTTTTAACAGGAAGAAACCTCCAGCAGAACCAGGCTCAGGGAGGGGCAGTCATCTGCTGCGACTGGCTGGGGGGTGAGGGGATAGAGAAGAAGAAAAGAACAGACATGTAGAGAGCAAACAGCACGATGGGGACTCAATCTATGGGAGAGAACAAACAGATGTTAATGACCAGCAAAAAAAAAAATATTTCATTGAGAGTGAGGAAAGGAGTGAGGCCCAGTGCATTACTGGAGGTCCCCCGGCTGACTAAACCTATTAGCAGCATAACTAAGGGAGGGTTCAGAAACACATGATCCCTCCCTAATTGTAGGCTATATCAAAAAGGTAGGTTTTAGCCCTATTCTTAAAAACAGAGATCGAGTCTGACTCCCGAATCCAGATTGGCAGCTGATTCCACAGGAGAGGAGCTTGATAACTGAAGGCTCTGCCTCCCATTGTACTTTTGGAGATTCTAGGTATTACAAGTAATCCTGCATTTTGGGAGCGTAATGCTCTGTTAGGATAATACGGTAGTATCAGATCTTTTAAATAAAAAGGAGCCTGATTGTTTAGAGCTTTGTAAGTAAGAAGAAGGATTTTAAACTTAATTCTAAACTCTATGGGAAGCCAATGAAGGGAGGCCAGAACCGGAGAGATATGATCTCTCTTTCTAGTACCTGTTAAAACTCTTGCTGCAGCATTTTGGATCAGCTGAAGACTTTTTAAAGATGTTTTAGGACAGCCTGATAATAAAGAATTACAATAATCTAATCTCGAGCTAACAAAAGCGTGGATCAGTTTCTCAGCATCACTCTGAGACAAGATGTTCCTAATCTTGACAATATTACACAAATGATAGAAGGCAGTCTTAGAAACAAATTTAATATGTGAATTGAAGGACAAATCCTGATCAAAAATAACTCCAAGGTTCCTCACAGAGCTATTAAGAGAAAGAGTAACCGCATCCAAACTGAAAGTTTGATTTGGAAAGGAATTTCTAAGGTTTTTTGGACCAACAAGAATGACTTCAGTCTTATCTGAATTTAATAGCAGGAAATTACAAGTCATCCAAGCTTTGATTTCCTTAAGACAGGCTTCTAACTTGGCTAATTGATTACTATCATCAGGCTTCATTGACAGGTATAATTGTGTGTCATCTGTTTAAATCATGTTAAATGTGATTTAAACAATAAGGGATGCCACTAAACCTTTGCCAGTTTCAAGTATTTCAGAGATAGTTGTGTTTTTTTTTGGGGGGTGGGGGAGGAGGGGTTGTTTTATTTTATTCAGAGACAGTGTCTTAACAGTTGCTACTGGTGTGCAAATATAAACATGGCTCATAAACTACTAATCTTAAAAGGAACGGTATATTAAAGACCATGGTCAGCCAAAAAATATGCAAGTATTATAGGTTAAAAATAAGCACAACCCAAATAAAGCTTCCCCTTCTTTACAGTAGTAAAGCATATGTACCTGGCAGATGGTTGAAACAACCCAACTGCTTTTTCTTACTTTACACTAATTATGTCTACACGCAGGGTAATAGACTGAGAATGTTTCCTCGTCCACGGACTGTATCACTTCCTGAGGTCTCTCACATCTATCTCCGTGCATCTCACACACAAAGAGACACACACACTTGCATGCACACACATATGACAATCCCAGAACCCCCCCCCCACACACACACACACACACACACACAACTGCAGAGGTAAACAACTGCACACAAATTCTGTTCTTTTTCCAATAAACACTGGTTATTGCACAGATACAGGTGTACAGCCAGTGTACTCTGTTGGGTTTGGCATGAATTAAACATGTCTTGGTTTCAGGCTCTGCTACCTGTTGTTGTTGTTTGTGTGGCTACTGCTGGTAAATATCCCCAGTAGTCATAGTCTAATGCATATGTATTTCCCCTCAGTGACTTCACACTAACTAAGGGTTTCTATCAGCCGATATATCCAGCAGTGTACACCTGTCATGCTGGGAGAGGAAAAATATTGATCCTTCACATACCCTGAGATATGGAGCTGTAACACACTTGCAAATGCATCCATGGAAGCAAAGACAGATAGAAGCCCACATTTTCCCGTTAGTTTTAAATCAATTGGTTACATAGTATAACAAACACATTGAGTGAATAGAGGGTTGAAGGACTTGGTGAGCATAACCAGTGGCCCCCTCTTTGTTTTTCAGCCATATTGTAGAAGACTGATTAGTTAAACACTTGTAAATATCAACCTTTTTTTTGTCTTGTATCTGTTCACAAGTCTTCCGAGCATTCAGAATTGTAAAGGAAAAGATTAATAATAATTAAAATTACAGCAGAATGAATATTTTGCAAAAGGTATTCTTCTGTCGGGAGATGAGCACACAGTGTTAAATATTTAAAAAGTGTTAAGTATTTTGTTAAAAAGCTTGCTCTGCTTACCCAACTCCATATTTTTTTATATTCTTGGAGAATAGTTTTTTCATATTTAGCTTTGTTCCCCCCCCCCCCCCCCGACATAACTTGTTCCAGAGATTTTGTTCCTCTCCACTGAAGCCACCTTGGCTGACCCTTATATAAAGAAGATTTGAACAAAAGATTTGCGGTATCACAACCATACTTATTCTCATTCATCAGTTCATAGGTTACATGATACACAAGGGGTGCATTGCATGACCTCCAAATTTAAGGATATTCTTTGTTTTTAAATGGTCAGAAACTCAGCACTTGGAGAACTCTACCCATTTGGTCTAAATATGACTTCAATATATTCTGATTTTTTATGTAAAATTTGTGCAGTATTTAATCTGTTAATCCACTATTAAACAAGCATTTACAGTATGTAAATGCAAGTGGAAATAAGGGGAAAAGAGGTGAATTTTGATACTAATTGAAAAGGGGCAACAGAAATACGTCTTCCTATAAACATCAAATCTCACGATCAAGATTCAAGCACCTTTTCACTGTTAAAAAAAAAACAACAATATAGAAATAGCTATTTAATGACATCCACTTCACTTTGGACTGGATTGTTCATTCAAACCCAAAATTTCAACACAAAGCAGTATTCCCCTTCTGTCTCAACAACAAAAGCTGATTAAATATTTCTACTTTTAAGATGACTTCCATTCTTTGTCTCCTTTGTATTCCTCTAAGGTGTTCCTATTTTGCTATTGTTTCCACTGCCAGCTGAAGGGCTGTGTGTTTAACACTCAAGCCAACTCTGACAGATCTCAATATGCGGGGCCAGTTCTGCCAAACAGACTTATGAATTCCAAACAGCCTGGAGTCATGCTCCATATTTCATTGAAGTTGAATATTTAAAAAGATCAACCCACTCAAAACCCTATAAAACCTATCGTTCTGGGGCCTTGTGTCCTAAAAATAAAATCGCATCTGCCATATCGCATTACAGACAGCCACATCAGCCTCCATCTCTTAACCATTTCCCTTCTGTGTTCCTCCCTCTCTCTGACAAAACCCATCTGGAAACCAGCCTGTCTCCATCAACACAGGTTTTGCTTCTTCAAATAACTGTACACTTTTCCCTGCCTCCTTTATCTCATCGGCTTTCCTGTATTTTCCCCTTGCCATATTTTTTTCCTCTGTTGGAGCTGCAACTCTCACCCTTCAGCTGTGCTGCAACCTCATCTTCTTACAGAATCACTTAGCTCACCAGAAGACATAGTTCTTGAATTTATTTAAATTGCAAATTGGAAATAGTGCCTTAATTCTTATTTCAAAATCAAGCAAAACTAGTTGAGACAGACGGCAATCTGTCTCTGATAACAGTTTCATTCAGATCAAAGTAGCTCAGATTTTACATTATGGGGGAAAGAAAATTCAAAATTGACTCATCAAAAAATGAGAACAGACTTTGGCTGCTTACAAAAAACCCTTCATGTGTTTATTTATAAAGCTTAAATATGTTATAATCCAAGGCAGACATTGTAATTATATGAAAAATTAACCACCATACAATACATTAAAAAAATGAACACAGCATGTTGATGTGTGCAGAACAGAAATGTAATCAGTGATTGATTTAACATGGCTAATGTGAGGAAAATACAAGGATCAGCCTGACTGGTATTGATTTACATCAAGGTTATCGTGTTGCTCAATCATTAACCTTGCTCCATTTTCCCTTTTAAATAGTAATTTCTCTGTTGTATATTGCAATAGAAGCTGGGCACTCCTACTATGCATTGCATTACATATCGTCTTCTTCTTTCAGCTGCTCCCTTTAGGGGTCACCACAGCCGATCATCTGCCTCCATCTCACCCTAGCCCTTGCATCTTCCTCTGTAACACCAACCCTCTCCATGTCCTCCTTCACTACATCCATAAGTCTTCTCTGTGGTCTTCCTCCTGTCTGCCAACTCCATCTTCAACATCCTTTGTCCAATATAGCCACTATGCTGCCTCTGCACGTGTCCAAACCATCTCAGCCTTGCCTCTTTTACTTTCTCCAAACCGCTCAACCTGAGCTGTCCTTTTGATTAACCATTTAATCCTGGCCCTCCTAGTCACTCCCAATGAAAATCTTAGCATCTTCAACAATATCACCTCCAGCGCCACCTCCTGTCTTTTTGTCAGTGCCACAGTCTCCAAACCATACATCATAGCAGGTCTCACTACCGTCTTGTAAATCTTCCCTTTCACTCTTGCTGCTACCCTTCTGTCACAAATCACCCATGACACTCCTCTCCACCTACTCCACCCTGTCTGCACCCTCTTCTTCACCATTCTTGTGCATTTTCCATTGTTTTGGATGGCTGACCCCAGGTATTTAAACTCATCTACTTTCACTACCACTACTCCTTCCATCTTCACGTTACACCTGCCTCCCTCTCGTTCACACTCATGTATTCTGTCTTGCTTCTACTGACTTTCATTCCTCTTCTCTCTGTAGCATACCTCCACCTCTCCAGATTCTCTTCCACCTGCTCCCTATTTTCACTACAGATCACAATGTTGTCTGCAAACATCACGGTCAATGGAGACTCCTGCCTGACCTCGTCTGTCAGCCTGTCAATCATGGCAAACAAGAAGGGGCTCAGAGGCTCCTGATGTAATCCCCCCTCCACCTTGAATCCTTCCGTCACTCCTACATCACACCTCACCACCGTCTCGCTGTCCTCATGTATGTCCTGTACCACCCTCACATACTTCTCTGCCACGCCTAACTTCCTCATATAGCACCACACTTGCTCTCTTGGCACCTTATCATATGCTTTTTGTAGATCCACAAAGACACAGTGCAACTCCTTCTGACCTTCTCTATACTTCTCCATCAACACTCTTAGAGCAAACAATGCATCTGTAGTACTCTTTCTTAGCATGAAACCATACTGCTGCTAACTGATTGTCACCTCTCTTAACCCTGTAAGGATTAAAGTCGATTACATGATCTGCCTCTCCTGCGGCTGGTGTCGCAGATCCGCACCTGTCATGTGATTGGTCAAAAAGTATGAAAAAAAAACCCAGATGTACCAAGCATTTTCCATCACTAGATGGCAGACACATACAGCTTACTGCTCTTCACTGGAGGACTGAGTTGAGCAAACCAGAACCGCGTTGAATCTGATATCACTTCCGGGGCACAGAAGAAGAGACGTACAAACAATTGTGCAATATAAATTTCAATAGGGAGGAAGCATTTGCTCCAAATTTTGCCAACTATGATTCTACAAGGGATTATTTAGCTTCTGAAGGGAAATATTTACCTTCTGGACAGCACAAGACGGACCGGAACGGAACACTTTCTGTCCGCCATTGACGAAGCTGCACGTGACGGAGAGGACGATCCTGCCGGTTCTGCAGCATAATCTAACCAAAATCAAGGTGGAATAAATCAGAAGATAAATGTGAGAGTGTCTGGATGTGGGAGAGAAAGCGAAAATGACAGAATACAAAATAAGGACTGGGGATGAGCACACGGATGCATGGCGACACATGACGAGCGGTAGGTCTGATGTTTTTGTTTAATTCTACTGATTTTCTGGTTCATATATTTTGAAGATAAGATAACAAAAAACAAAAACAAAGACAAACAAACAAAACCATCCTTTGTGTAAATATGTCCAAAGTCCACTTTGACCGAAAGTTATGTAATCCGATATGGCTGCCGTCACATTTTGCAAATTTGATATGTAAATTTACTCTTATCATAAACTTTGGATCATATTCTACATCTTTCTCATTTACAGTAAGCCATTATCTCTTACCACTTTCAAGTTACAGCCTTTGGAATTTACGATATCTAAACAATATTTTTTTGAAAAAAATCTTCTCCACCAGAGGGTGCATGCAGATGGTGCAGATCTGCAACCGAAATCCTCTCAGGGTTAACCTGGCTTCAACAACTCTTTCCCATATCTTCATAGTGTGGCTGATTAACTTTATGCCTCTGTAGTTACTACAGCTCTGAGCATCACTTTTGTTCTTGAAAATTGGTACCAAAGCACTTCTTCTCCGCTCCTCAGGCATCCTCTCATTCTCCAAGATTGTGTTAAACAATCTGGTTAAAAAGTCCACTGCCATCTCTCCTAAACATCTCTGTACCTCCACAGGTATGTCATGTGGACCAACTGCCTTTCCATTCTTCATCCTCTTCCGCCTTGCTAATCCTCGAGACTTCCTTGTTCACCATCTTTCCTTAATCCATCCTGTCTCTCTCATCTTCTTTATTCATCAGCTCTAGAAAGTACTCCTTCCACCTTCTCAACACACACTTGTCATTTGTTAGTACATTACCATTTCTGTTCTTAATCAGCCTAACCTGCTGTACATCCTTTCCAGCTTGAGCTCTCTGTCTAGCCAATCAATACAAGTCCTTTTCTCCTTCCTTAGTGTCCAGCCTCTCATACAACTCACTATATGCCTTATCCTTTGCCACCTCTCTCTTTGCCATGCATTGCATCACAGATGGATGGTAGATTTAGTGGTGGTTTGTATTGCACTTTTTTGCCATTAGAATCATATAAAAAAATACAAAAGACTAATTTAAAGAGAGATATTTAGTGAATCTCTTGCATGGTTATTAAACAAAAAAACAAAAGCAAGCACATTCTGAGGCAAATGCAATATCGCCTGCCTCTTTGAAGTTTCCGATATCTTACTCAAGAAGAGTAGTTTTAAACTTTTCCATATAATTATTGGGGCAAAACAAAATTATGACAAAACTAACATCCATGAAGATACAACAAAAATACTTCGACAGCATCGGGAGTTGGCCCTGGTACCAAGTTTCAAAACATCTGAAACAAAATATTGGTGACTACCAGTGGTAACCCTCACCCTCTTTTTCTTTATTGTTGAGATATACTGTAGTTTATATGGCATTTTGACTTTGACCTTTGAACTGCGATCCCAAAACCATGGGCAGAGGTCAGAGTGAACCTGTGTACAAAAATTTGGTGACTGTAGTTTTACTCATTCTATAGTAATGATGCAAAGGGAATGTTAACCTTGACCTCTGACCCCAAAATCATAGCTGTAGGTCAGGATCCCAAGGTGAACCTGTGTAATCTCTCTCTCTCTCTCTCTCTCTCTCTCTCTCTCTCACACACAGTGGTATGAAAAAGTGTTTGCACTCTTTCTGATTTCTCCTTTTTTTTGTATGTTTGTCACACTTATGCGTTTCAGATCATCAAACAAATTTAAATATTAGACAAAGATAACACAAGTAAACACAAAATGCAGTTTTTAAATGAAGATGCTTATTATTAAGGGAAAAACAAATCTAAACCTACATGGCCCTGTGTGAAAAAAGTGATTGCCCCCAAACCTAATAACTGGTTGAGCCACCCTTAGCAGCAACAACTGCAATCAAGTGTCTGCGAAAACTGGTACTGAGTCTTTTACAGCGCTGTGGAGGAATTTTGGCCCACTCATCTTTGCAGAATTGTTGTAATACAGCGACATTGGTGGGTTTTCAAGCATGAACCACCTTTTTAAAGTCATGCCATAGCATCTCAGTGAGATTACGGTCAGGATTTTGACTAGGCTACTCCAAAGTCTTCATTTTGTTTTTCTTAAGCCGTTCAGAGGTGGACTTGCTTGTGTGTTTTGGATCATTGTCTTGCTGCAGAACCCAAGTGCGCTTCAGCTTGAGGTCACAAACAGATGGCTGGACATTCTCCTTCAGGATTTTTTGGTAGACAGCAGAATTCATGGTTCCATTTACCACAGAAAGTCTTCCAGGTCTGAAGCAGCAAAACAGCTCCAGACCATCACACTACCAACACTATATTTTACTGTTGGTATGATGTTCCTTTTCTGAAATGCTGTGTTACTTTTACACCGGATGTAATGGGACACACACCTTCCAAAAAGTTCAACTTTTTGGAAGTTCTGTGGAAAATACCACAGAGTATTTTCCCAAAAGTCTTGGGGATCATCAAGATGTTTTCTGGCAAAACTGAGACGAGCCTTTATGCTCTTTTGCTCAGCAGTGGTTTTCGTCTTGGAACTTTGCCATGCAGGCCATTTTTGCCCAGTCTCTTTCTTATGGTGGAGTCATGAGCACTGACCTTAACTGAAGCAAGTGAGGACTACAGTTCTTTGGTGGTGTTGTGGGGTCTTTTGTGACTTCTTGGATGAGTCATTACTGGGCTCTTGGGGTAATTTTGGTCAGCCAGCCACCCTTGGGAAGGTTCACCACTGTTCCATGTTTTCACCATTTGTGGATAATGGCTCTCACTGTGCTTCACTGGAGTCCCAATGCTTTAGAAATGGCTTTGTAACCTTTTCCATACTGGTAGATCTCAATTACTTTGTTTCTCATTTGTTCCTGAATTTCTTTGGATCGCAGCATGATGCCTAGCTTTTGAGGATCTTTTAGTCTACTTCATTTTGTCAGGCAGGTTATATTTAAGTGATTTCTTGATTGAGAACAGGTGTGGAAGTAATCAGGCCTGGGTGTGGCTAAAGAAACTGAACTCAGCTTTCCAAAGATGTGATAAACCACTGTTAATTTATGTTTTAACGGGGGGGGGGGGGGGTCACTTTTTCAAACAGAGCCATGTAGGTTTGGATTTTTCTTTTACCCTTAATAATAAACACCTTCATTTAAAAACTGCATTTTGTGTTTACTTGTGTTATCTTTGCCTAATATTTAAATTTGTTTGATGATCTGAAACATTTAAGTGTGACAAACATACAAAAAATAAGAAACCAGGAAGGGGGCAAACACTTTTTCACACCACTGTATATATGTTTCAAAACATTTGGAACAAAATTGTAGGAGTTGATTTCACAAAAGTGGGACAGACGGACTTCCCCATAACATAACCCCCCTTTGGTCTTCCACCAGCAGAGGATAATTAAAGATTTAATTTAACTAAACATTTGTGTTCCTCAATTGAGGCCTATTAATAACTACATAAAATTCCACTACCACTTAACTTCAGATAATCTTCCATGAATAAACATGACACAGATATTCAAAAGCCTGTGGGCAGAGGCACAACCCACCAGTTGGCAGAGCACAAATTAGATCATATCAGCTCATACCAGGACCAAAACTAAAAACAGGCATCTAGCAATGACATTAAGCTAACAAGGAAGACTGACATTAAATTTCATACACATAAATCTAGTACTGGCTGAAAGATTAAGACAGAAATACATATTTTTAAAAAGCTGGTGTAAAGGCTATTGTATGTAAAGGTCTGTGAAGATTTAACCATGGAAATCACACTGGTAAAAATGGACAAATGTGAGCTTTGTTTGTTCACTAACTAGAAATGCTTTCTAAACATTAGAAATTGGTAGGGGTTATTTCCAGTTTCTGCATGTTATTTTGCAGCTAGCTATGTGGTCAGTGAACTTCAGGTTCTTATTGTGCCTTACATAAACAAAGAAAGTTGGCTAAAATCATAGCATTGTATTGAGAAAAATTCCAAAGTGAAGCACATACACGCATTGGCCCGTCTCTTACTCTTCAGCAGTTTGATTCTATGAGTCATCAGTAAAAAGAAAGCAAAAAAAAAAAAAAATCACATGGCACGACCACAGCGCTTTGGGGGTAATGTTGCTACGCTGTCCTGCAACCATTGGAACTCACTGACATATCAGTGCAATTAGAGCCATGGCTGTGTCCCAGTGAAGGTCAGCTCGCACCACTCAAACGATAATGCAGAGAAAGAAGCACAGAGACAGCAAGGGAGTGAGGAAGGCAATCTGAGGGGAAACAAGTGACAGCACAGCATGGTTGAGTTTAGCTCAGCCTCTGTCCAGGGGCCTCTTCCTGGAACTCTTACGTCGCCTGGCAATTAAAAATACATGCATCAATGGTCTATGCAACTCTCTGAAAAATGTATAATCATAGATTTACACAACCTGTGTACATGTAAATGGGCAAAGCCATTCAAACAGTGTATGGAATGAAATGCATTCAGTTCATATTCCCAATATGTTTAAAACTGATAGCCATCCGGCCCTGTTGAATTCAATGAACCTCTAATCAATGCAGGAGACAAATGATGCAGTGAAACAGAATGTTGTACATATCGTGGCTCGGGGGAATGGGTCAACACAATCACCTCGAAAGCTATAGATCTGCCCTAAGAAAGCTGTAGTTGAATACACACCAAGTCCTTCTCTAGGCAGTCATCAGTGAGCCAAGGACAGTGGTGTTGACGAAATTGGACCATATTGATTTTAATCAACAGAAGGCTGAGCAGAGGTTTCCATCCTCTTCAGATGAGGAAATGCATTGAAACTGTGAAGTTCAATTTTGTTGCTAGTGAACACCCTGGGAATATCCTTCAGGCTGAGTGAGAACTGCAAAATAAGTGTATATTGATATGAAAAAAGTGCAGTTTTAGTGGGTACAATAATCCCATCTCTGGTATAGCACATCTGTGTAATATCTGTTCATGTAAAGATAGTTCAGCACAAATGCATCCTTAGGTCTGGCCTAAGGGAACAGTGCTGCACTTTAAGTGTGTCATCCATCTTATTCTTTCTGAACGCTCCCATGGGACCGATGGCAATCCATGCTCCCTTCAGATGTATTCCATGTCTCGACACTTTATAAAGGCAGCAGCAGCAGCAGTGTGGACAACTGAATGAGATGATACTGTAAATAGATGGATGATGAAGACTGCAAAAAAAGTGGCAACACAGTTAAAACTAACTACAAGAAAGAGAGGCTGGGAGGGAAAAAAACATGAATACATCCACACATGACTGACGAACAATCCGAGAAATGGCTCGGCTGACAAAGTAGCTGCCCTAGACACAAATAGATTGTTTTGCTAGTTCAGTGCTCATGATAGCCTTGACCTACAGAAACGTGTAGAGCAGATAAAGAAAGGAGCCAGTTGCTCTATGGCACAATCTTCTCCTTTGTACATCGTCATGCTCAAAATCCACATTTGCAGCTTTCTTCTATATAAAAAAAATAAAAGAAATCAAACATGTCTACACACGTGTGCGGACACAAACACACAGGGTGTCACAATTCACCAAGTGAGATCGATGTGCTGGGCTTAATGTCTAAGATACAGCTGCATCGATTCAAACTGTTTGAATCGGGGCAAAGCTGGGAGGGAATCACAGCTGAATCGATGCAAGTATTTCAGAATCAGAGAGGCTTGATATGACAAGCATATCTTTTTTAAAGCAGCTAATGATCTGTTATTCTTTGTGTGTCACTTTCCTGTATCTGCCAGTCTCGTTAGTTCAGTAATGGTTCACTTCATCACCCCAGCTGAAAAGCAAAGGAGGAGGAAAAAAAAACAGGCCGTCTATGATGACCAACTTGCCTTTTAAAACCAAAATACAGTTTATACAAAGAAACTTGTGAATATATAATTAAAATGCAAATATTAACCTTTAAGCTGTGTGATTTCTTTTGCCCCTAGTGGCAGAGCGTGACACTGCGCCTGTCAACTGATAATGACGTGCTGAAACACTGCCCAGCTGTACTGAGGATTTGTACTGATCATGCTAGTTCACAAGGTGGCAGGCATGTGTTGGAGAACTTATGGATGACACATAATACGAGAAAGAAATCCTTCTTCTTCTTCGTCGTCTGAGATTGCAAAAGAAAATGGATGGCACCCATCGCTGTGGACATACGCGATCGCAGACGGAGGAGCAAATTCGGAGGATTTGGTCCCGAATTTGCCAACTATGGTTCTAAAAATAGATTATTTAGTTTATGAAGGTAGATGTTTACATGTTCTTATAACACAGGGAGCATGAAGCTCGTTGATTTGGCCTGCTGGCACCCGGAGCGCCGTGTGACTGTAGAGCAATCACCGGTTGCAGGTCATCATACAAGCTAAATTGCCGTGGAATAAAAGTGAAATTAAGGTGGAATAATCAATAACAGTTTCTGAATGTAGGAGAGAAAGCTAAAATGACCGGGAGAGGACAAAATTACGACCAGAATGCTGCAAAGGGACACCGGCTTGCCAGCGGTAAGTGACGAATGTCTTTGTTTGTTTGTATGCAAATTTGATGCGTAAATTTACTCCTATCTGAAACTTTGGATCATATTCTACATCTTTGTAATTGACAGTAATCCATTATCTCTTACCACTTTCAAGTTATAGCCTTGGAAAGCTCTGACATCTGATCTGAATATTTTCTTGAAAAAAAATCTTTGCCACTGTTGACCACTAGGTCATACATACATAGGATGTCTGTATCATAATATCTCATACAGCCAGTAATAGATATTACCATGATATTACCATGGATAGATATCACTATGTATTACCACTGCGTCAAATAATGCTCCCTCAGAGGAGCAGCAGCTCTGGACACTTCCCGGTTTACAGTGATTCTCTTCTCACTTAATGCTTCATCCCACATCCTGGAAGAAGGCCATAAAACTGGTTTGGGAGACCACCATGTTCCGTGCTGATGACGCATATTGGGACTCATGTAAGAACTGTTAGTACTAACAGATTTGTTCATAAAGGTGAAATACAGTCAATTTACATGAACTTGTGGGATTCACCAGTCTGTTGGTATTTTAAAATTTACTACAGGTACTAGCAAAAGATATGCGTGGTTCAGACCAGTTGTAAGAGTTTTGTGTCAATAGTTTTGTCAACTATTGAAGTATTTTAGTCAACAATTTTTATAGCCTTGATTCTTTTTCTCTCACTGGGAATGAGTCCCAGTGGGAGTTGGACTCCACCAGGGCTGCCCTTTGTCACCGATCCTGTTCATAATTTTTATGGACAGGATTTCTAGGTGCAGCCAGGGAATGGAGGGTGTCATGCTTGGTGACCACAGGATCTCATCTTTGTTGTCTGCAGATGATGATGTCCTGTTGGCTTCATCCAGCAATGACCTACAGTTCTTGCTGGGACGGTTTGCCGCTGAGTGTGAAGCGGCTGGGATGATAATCAGCACCTCCAAGTCCGAGTCCATGGTCCTCAGCCGGAAAAAGGTGGATTGTCCTCTCTGGGTTGGGGACAGGCTCCTGCCCCAAGTGGAGGAGTTTAAGTATCTTGGGGTCTTATTCACGAGTGAGGGGAGAATGGAGCGAGAGATTGACAGACAGATCGGAGCAGCATCTGCAATGATGCGGACATTGTACTGGTCTGTTGTGGTGAAGAGGGAGCTGAGTTCTAAGGCAAAGCTGTCGATTTACCAGTCAACCTACGTTCCTACTCTCACCGATCGTCACAAGCTTTGGGTAATGACTGAAAGAACGAGATCGCGGATACAAGCGGCTGAAATAAGCTTTCTCCGTAGGATTGCTGGACTCACCTTCAGAGATAGGGTGAGGAGCTCAGTCATCCCGGGAGGCTCACAGTAGAACCGCTGCTCCTCCACATTGAAAGGAGTCAGTTGAGGTGGTATGGGCATCTGATTAGGATGCCTCCTGGATGCCTCCCACTTGAGGTGTTTCAGGCATGTCCCACTGGGAGGAGACCCCGGGGCAGACCCAGGACTTGGTGGAGAGACTATGTCTCCCAGCTGGTCTGGGAACGGCTTGGTATCCTCTCTGAAGAGCTGGAGCAGGTGGCTGGGGAGAGGAAGTCTGGGCTTCTTTGCTTGAACTGCTGCCTCCGCGACCCGGACCTCCGGAACAGCGGTAGAATATGGATGGATGGATGGATGGATAATTCTTTTTCTAACTTCGCTCAGTGTGTCACTATGGGAATCACCTTGGGCGTGACCAACCACGGACGCTCCAATGACATCACGTCTGTCGGTGACAGACAAGTCGTGCCGTGTTCAGGGCCCTGCCCCTGATAATACTACAACCGACCTGACCCCCCCAAATCATTCTCATTTTCTTCCCATGTGGAACTACAAGCTCCCTCAGCGTATCTGGGCTGATTTGGTTAGCTGCTTAACTGTTCACAAGTGTACCCTAACGGAGCACGTCGCCAAACGCAGTTTTCCGTTGTCAGTCTGGTTGTGCCGAGAACTTTACACAAAGGGCAGTGTCTGCGTTGAGGTGAGCTGCTCTCACAGTTAGCTGGTTTTTACTAACTAGTTAGCGTGTGCACTTGTGTGACTCAAGCTACCACATTGTGGTGAGCTTGTTTTTGGTTTGGCTAGCATGTGCTTGTTGGCTGACTGTGCAGCTTAATTGGTGTTCTGTTAGCATTAGCTTGCTCACTGAAACCAATAACAGAGTACAGCTAATGTGTTACAACAAGCTGACTCCCAGGGCTTTCATGGCTGAGCTCAACTTAAAACTTGTAGCTACTGTTAGTGATGGCCAGGCTAACGTGTTGCCATACCTGCCAACCACTCCGGTTTTGCCGTAATGGTTCCGGTTTTCAAGACCCCATTCCGGGTTACGGCTTTATTAATCAAAATTACGGTTTTTCACTAAAAATTCAGTCAAAAATTTTAAATCGTAAAAAAAACCACGAAAGCAATTCCAAACACGAGATCGCTAGGAATCGTATCTAAATTTGGAACATAGTAGCGTCAGTAGCGTTTCTTTTCGTGGTTCACTGCTACGCTTTACCTGAAGCGTTTGCTAAGCTAACACTATCGCTATTGAGGGTATTGAGGTTTCTATTCTCGCGCAAAATCCCGGAGAGGTGTGCGTACATGGCGAGATGTAAACACGATGTAAACTGCTGCAGACGTTCGCACGACTGCACTTCAACCCTGGCAAATGGACCATGGATTATACAATTCAACATAAACATCTAAAGAGAGAAAACAAAAGAGACACATCTAAAGGGAGAATACATTTTATATAATGCCTAAGATTCTGAAGAACATGTGCTGTGTAATTGCAAGCCTCGTCATGCTTGGTGTATCATGTAAACACATAAAATATCGATTTTGCCGTCTTTTACGCACGTGTCTGTTTAACAGTGCTAGTATACCCTGCTGATATTTCTAGTCTGCTAGTTACCTCCGCTAAGGAGGTTATGTGATCATCACCGTTGGTTTGTCTGTTTGTTTGTTAGCAAGATAACTCAAAAAGTTATGGACGGATTTTCATGAAATTTTCAAAGATTGTCAGAAATGGGGTATCCTACAGATGATTAGATTTTGGTGGTGATCCGGATCACCGTCTGGATCCAGGAATTTTTTAAAAGATTCTTTTTTTTTTTTTTTTTTTTTTAAACATTGCGAGATAGGGCCATTTTCAATATTTTATTTATGATGTTAAACACTGTATGGGGGGAACTGTGGCGCTTGGCGGAGGTCTGCGCTGTCCGAGTGCTTTTCTAGTATTCATAATACATCACATCTGGCCTATTCAAAGTTCTATGCAGTGTTAAGATAGTCTTTTGAATGCAAATTTAATGAATGAATGAATCTTTTTTTCGGATAGATTAAAAGTAAAGATTAAAAAGAAACAGAATAATATAACAAAGGCAAAAAAATCCAACAAGGTCAAATTAAACAATAACTCCTCTGATTATACAGTTCAACATAAGTCATCTGAAATGGGTGATGGCTGAAGCCGCAGCTTATATTGCCCACCCATATTCCATCCAAGAATTCAAAAGAAAAACAAAACAAGAGCGATTACAATTCGGAACAAAGCTAAGACAAAATGTGACAAAAAAAAGCTAAGTAACAACACAACACAGACTGGATATGACAATCCTTATGTGATTTTACACGTCATCTTGTATATATGTTTGGAGTATTTCTTCCTTTAGTTTTTGTTTAAATTGTCCAAGCGTTGTACATGATTTTAATTCAGGTCCAAAATCGTTCCATAATCTGACTCGTACTGAAACACAGTGTTGCTTGGTGGTAGTTCTCACTGAAGGTTTTTGAAATATACATGTTCCTCTGAAATGATATTGTTTCTCCCTTATTTGGAACAGCTTTTGGATATTTGCGGGCAGTGATAGATTCTTAGCTTTAAACATTATTACTGCAGTTTTAAAGTCAACCAGATCTTTCAACTTGAGACCTTTTAATTTAAGAAAAAGTGGGTTTGTTGGTTCCCTGTAAACAGCTTTGTTTATTATTCTAATAGCTCTCTTCTGAAGCATAAAGACTGGATATATGTTTGTTTTATATGTATTTCCCCATACTTCAGTACAATATGTCATGTATGGGAGTATTAATGAATGATACAAATCAAATCAAATCAAATCAAACTTTATTGTCATATTGCTGTACATACAACTGTAGTGCAGGCAAGATGAAATTGCGTTTCTCTCGGCATCCATATAAGAAGCAGCATGATTAAGACACACTCCCACATAGCTCCCACCCCCCCATCCATTCACACATCCCTGAGACATACTTGGGGAAAAAGAATAACTAACTATAATATGCAAAATGTCCATAGGTGCAGTAGTGTGTATGTGAGATTCCGGGTCAGCTGTTCAGCATCCTGACAGCTTGTGGGAGGAAGCTGTTGATCAGTCTGGTGGTTCTGCCTCTGATGCTCCGGAATCGTTTACCAGATGGAAGAAGTTCAAAGTGTTTATGCAGAGGGTGAGAACGGTCCTTGACAATGTTCAGTGCCCTGCTCCTACAACGGTTCTGAAAAAGTTCTTGGACAGAGGGGAGGGAGACTCCAATTACCCTCTCCGCCCCCTTGACTATCCTCTGCAGGGCTTTTTTGTCTGACATACTGCAGCTGGAGTACCATGTAGCAATGCAGTACGTCAGAACACTCTCCACCACACCTCTGTAGAAGGTCCTGAGGATGCAGATGGGGAGAGAGGCCTGTTTGAGTTTCCTCAAGAAGTGTAGTCTCTGCTGAGCTCGCTTCCTGATCTCCAAGGAATTCTTGCTCCAGGTCAGGTCCTGCGAGATCTGCACTCCGAGGAACTTGATGTTCTCTACTCTCTCCACTAAACGGCCGCCGATGCTGAGGGGGACGTGCTCAGGCTGTGACCGCCGGAAGTCGATAATCATCTCCTTTGTTTTGTCCACGTTGAGCACCAGATTGTCCTCCCTGCACCAGCCCTCCAGGTCTCTCACTTCTTCCCTGTACATTGATTCCTCATCCCTCTGAATAAGTCCCACCACCGTGGTGTCATCTGCAAACTTAATAATCTGGTTCCCCTCGTGTTTGGATACACAGTCATGTGTTAGAAGTGTAAACAACAGTGGACTGAGTACACAGCCTTGAGGGGTTCCGGTACTCAGTGTGACAGAGTTGGAGATGTTGTTTCCAACCCGGACAGACTGAGGTCTCTCAGTCAGGAAATCCAGGATCCAGAGACATGTGGCGGTGTTCAGACCGAGAAGGAGTAATTTCTCTATCAGTCTCTGGGGAATAATGGTGTTGAATGCTGAACTGAAATCAATGTACAGGAGTCTGGCGTAGGTGTCTTTCTGGTCCAGGTGGGTGATGACAGAGTGTAGGGTGGTGACTATAGCATCCTCCGTGGAGCGGTTTGAACGATATGCAAACTGGAGCGGGTCGTGTGATGCAGGGAGGCAGGCTGTGATGTGTGGTTTGACAAGCCGTTCAAAACACTTCATCACAATTGGTGTAAGTGCAACAGGACGATAGTCATTCAAACATGACACCACTGGTTTCTTTGCTACCGGTACAATGATAGAGGTCTTGAAGCATCTGGGAACGATGGCCTGACTCAGGGAGATGTTATAAATGTCAGTCAGGACATCCGCCAACTCGCTCGCGCAGTCTCGGAGCACACGACCCGGAATGTTGTCTGGACCTGCAGCTTTGCGTGGGTTGATTCTGGATAGGGTCCTCCGTGTGTCCGCTGTGTTAATGGTAAAAGCTGGTCCGACCGATGGTGGGAGTGGGCCGGCCCTCCCTCTGATTGTCGAGTTTGATGCTTCAAAACGTGCAAAGAAGTCGTTAAGCCTGTCTGGAAGCGAAGCGTCGTCATCATCGACCCCCTGCCTAGACTTGAAGCCCGTCAGTGTCCGAACTCCCTGCCACATCTGCTTGGTGTTCCTAGTGTCACAGAGGTGTCCCTGGATTTTCTCCGCATAGGCGCGCTTTGCCACCTTAATTCCCTTTGAAAGCGCAGACCTGGCTGAGTGGAGGGCAATCTTGTCCTTCGCTCTGAACGCTGCATCTCTGGCTTTAAGCAGCGAGCGCACCTCTGCAGTCATCCAGGGCTTATGATTACCCCGCACAGTGATGGTCTTCACTATAGTGACATCCTCTGTGCACTTCGCGATGTAGCTGGTGACCGAATCAGCATACTCCTCCACATCTGTCCTGTCTTCCTGGGAGGCTGCTATTTTGAAGATCCTCCGGTCTGTGTGATGAAAACAGTCTTGCAGTGCAGAGGTTGCACTCTCTGGCAAAATCCTGATTTGTTTCACTGCTGGCCTGCTGCGCTTCAATAAAGGTTTGTAGGCAGGCACCAGCATCACGGACATGTGATCAGAACGGCCGAGATGGGGGCGGGGTAACGCTTTGTATGCATCTGTGTTTGTGTACACTAAGTCCAACATATTCTCTCCTCTGGTCTTAAAGTCTACACATTGTTTAAACTTGGGGAGCACCCAGAAGCGCAGACCCGAATTTCGGAACTAGAAGATTGGAAAAGCGAGGCAAACGAACAACTACAGACCCTGACGACGCAAACGCAGAGGATGCAGGAGAAAATAAACGACTTGGAGAGCAGATCCAGACGAAGCAATATGCGCATCTTTGGAATTCCGGAGGGCATTGAAGGCAACTCGATGACAAAATTCATGGATCAGTTCTTAAAAAAAGAACTGGAAATACCCGGAGAAACGGATCTGCAGATTCAACGGGCGCACAGAACACTGGCACAGAACCCGAAAACAAACGCTACACCCAGGTCAGTTGTGGTAAACTTTGTGAAATATGACATAAAGGAAAGAATCCTGACGCAAGCATGGAAAAAAAAGATACGAATCGGCGACAAACGGGTATTTTTTGACCATGACTACCCGACAGAAATCGTGCAGCAGCGGAAGAAATATGCCAACATTAAAAAAACGCTGAAAGAGAAAAAAATTAGATTCCAAACGCCGCTAACGAAAATGAGGATTCATTGGGAGGAAGGCACAAGAACCTACAACACGGCCGAAGAGGCAGCGCGGGATATGATGGAGCGGGGCCTTGAGGTGAACGTGCCGAAGGAGACGGCTGGAGCAGCGGCGGCCCTGAACGCACCACGACAGACGGAGTGGAGACGAGTGAACGGCGGAAGAAGGGGGAGAGACGTAGAGCAGCGGGCCCAGGACAAGCTACAAGGCTTTCAACTGAAAGCCTAGATCATAACAAAGATTAAGAAAGGCACAGAAGAAATGAAGGCCAAGAAGACAAGGTAAAAGAGAAACAGACGGCTAGGAGAGGTTTAAGTGATATTTGTTGGACATTTCTAGACTTATGACTATTACTTTGATAGTAATTAGAAGTCTAGGGAGGGCCCTTCACTCTGTGAAGACAAACCCTCCACCCACCAACAGGGACCAGTGGGCAGAAGAAAGGCCCAAAGTACGGAGGTCGAGATTTTTTAATGTGTTTTTATATAAATATGTGTTATTTTTGTTGTTAAAGGGGCTAGGAGCACAAGTTAAAAAAATGGAAAAACATGAATATGGGTAAAAATCTTAAGATAATGACACTAAACGTGAATGGTCTGAACTCACCTGTTAAAAGGGAAAGAATAATAAGAAAATTCAAGAAGGAAAAAGCTGAAATTATATTTATGCAAGAGACACATTTGAGCAAGGCAGAACATGTGAAACTAAAGAGATTTGGCTATAAGAACTCCTACTACAGTTCATTTAAGGGAGGAGCAAAAAGGGGGGGTTATGATACTAATCTCAAACAAAATACAATTTGAAAGTGAACAGGAAATCCAGGATAAAGAAGGCAGGTATGTAATAATAAAGGGAAGAATAGATGGTATGCAGATTACATTAGTGAACATCTATGCCCCACCAGAAAGTGACAAGGGTTTTTTTCAACATCTGTTTGATCTCATAGCAACACACAGTGAAGGAGTCCTAATTTGTGGAGGAGACTTAAATGCTGTCATGGATCATGAAGTTGACACAACAAGTGTTAAGAAGACAAAAAAACATGTAACAAAGTTCATAAGAACCTCACTGGCAGAAATGGGTATGGTAGACATATGGAGGGACCTACACCCACTCGAAAAAGACTATACACATTATTCAGCAGCCCATAAAGTACACTCTAGAATAGATTACTTCCTTATGAATGAAGGTGACAGACACAGGGTGAGAAATTGTTGGATTGGAGGGGCAGAAATATCAGATCATAATCCTATATACATGGAAATATATTTAAACAATAGAAAACGACAAACAACATGGAAACTTAACGTAGGACTGTTAAATGATGAGAAAATGAAAGAAAGAATAAAAATAAACATAAACGAATATATCCAAGAGAATGACAATGAAGAAGTGGACCCAACAATACTATGGGACGCACTAAAAGCCGTGCTAAGGGGTAAATTAATTGTTGAAACAGGAAAAGCAAATAAGACTAAACTGGAAGCGTATGAACAAAGATGTGAGAGACTGAGGGAATTAGAACGTAAACATCAAAGCACAAATGATCCAAAAATATATCAAGAAATTAAAGAAGAAAAAACAAAGATAAAAGAAACACAAATTGATGAAATTGAAAGGAAAAATAGATATCTAAAGCAAAAATATTATGAAACGGGGCCAAAAGCCACAAAACTGCTGGCAAAACGGTTAAGAAAACAACAAACAATGAATAATGTATACAAGATTAAAGACTCCACCACAAATAAAACCACAGTTAACCCAGAAAACATTGAAGAAATTTTCCATAATTTCTACCAAGAACTATACTCGCAACCTGAAGAAACAAATACTAAAGATATCAAAAAATTTCTAGACACATTGGACTTGCCATCAATAGGAAATCAACAAAATGAAAAACTAACAGCAGAAATAACAACACAAGAGATCAGAGATGTGATTAAGTCACTTAAAAACGGTAAATCACCAGGTAGTGATGGATACCCATCTGAGTTTTATAAACTGTTTATAGAAGAACTCACGCCACAACTCCTAAAGTCATTTAAGTGGACGCTGAACAACAACAAAATACCTCCATCATGGAACGAAGCAATCATTTCAGTTATTTTAAAACCAGGGAAAGATAAAGAACAATGCGGAAACTATAGACCAATCTCTTTATTAAATGTAGATTATAAAATATACACAACAATTATATGTAAACGAATAAAGACATTCTTGACGGAATTGATAGAAGATGATCAAACTGGATTTATAGAGGGACGCCAAACACATGACAATATCAGGAGAACAATACATATAATTAACCAAATACATAAAGAAAAGAAAAGCGCAGTAATAATGAGTTTAGACGCAGAAAAAGCATTTGACAGGGTTAACTGGAAATTCCTATATAGTGTACTGGAGCGCTTTGGATTTAACGAAAAATCAGTACAATGCATAAAGACGCTATATCAAGAACCTGTGGCAAGAATCGAGATAAACGGTAGCTTAACAGACAAAGTAAATATACAAAGATCAACTAGGCAGGGATGCTGCTTATCGCCCACCTTATTTGCTCTGTTCATAGAACCATTGGCTCAAGCGATACGACAAAATAAGAAATTAAAAGGTGTAACAATAAAGGGGGCGGAACACAAGATTGGGCTATTTGCAGACGATATTATAGTTTACCTTGAACAACCAGATAAATCAATAATGGAAATGATGAACTTGATAGAAAATTTTGGAAAATTATCAGGATACAAGATAAACATAACAAAAACACAAATACTGAAATTCCACTATAACCCTCTAAACCAGATAACTGATAAGATCAAACTAAACTGGAACCAAAAAGAAATAAAATACCTTGGAGTGAACATACCTAAAGACCTAAGCAAAATATATAAAGCAAACTATGATAGGTTGGAACAAGAAATAAAAAAAGATATTGATAGATGGTCAATCTTAAATATGGATCTGAATTCAAAAATTGAGACAGTCAAAATCAGCATACAACCTAGATTACTTTACCTCTTCCAGGCTATACCAACAGAGATTCCAGATGCCCAATTCTCAAAGTGGGACAGGATGATATCGAGATTTGTTTGGGGAGGTAAAAAACCAAGAGTGAAATATAAAACCCTCCAATTACCAAAAGAGAAAGGAGGCATGGGCCTACCGAGTCTAAAGGAATATTACTACTCAGCACAAATAAGATATATCATATGTTGGTGCGACGAGGGATATGAGGCAAAATGGAAAGAAATGGAAAAGGAAATTGAGGGACTCCCAGTACAAAGCATAATAGGGGATAAAGATGCATATAAGCAAATCAAACAAATAGACCCAATCACTAAATTTACTTTAGAACTGTGGTATAAAATAGTACAAAAATATAATATAAGGGAAGACATAAAACTATTGAAATGGGTAGCATTTGACAGTCAGTTTGAACCGGCAAAACAAGATAGGGGATACAAAAATCTGGTGAACAAGGGAATCACAGCATGGGGCAATATCGGAAAAAAAGATCTCGGGAGCTTTGTAAATATCAGGAGAAAATTTAAATTAGAAAGATCGGAATTTTTCAGATATCTGCAGATGAGAGATTACTATATGAAGAAGATTAGGCATAACCTCCAAACAGATGTGAACGAGATTATACTACTTATTTTAAGCTCATATGCAGGAAATAAAATAAGAATTATTTCAAAACTATATCAGAAACTTATGACAAACAATCATACAAGTAACTATATAAAGGAGAAATGGGAGAAAGAGCTCAATTTAAACATAACAGAAGAAAGCTGGCAGGAAATATGGAAAACACAACACACATCAACAAATTCAAGGACATGGAGGGAATTTGGATGGAAAAACCTGATTCGCTTTTTCATTACACCACAGATTCAAGGAAAATATACAAATACCCAATCTTTATGCTGGAGGGGATGTGGGGCTCAAAATGCAGACCACTCACATATGTTTTGGAAATGCTACAAAATATCATCATTTTGGAAATCTATGCATGTGACAATACAGAGGATATTAGGATATAACATACCAATGAACTGTAACCTGATGTACTTATGTGATCTTAAAAAAGACAATGTTATACAGGCTGAGGACAGATATCTAGTTAAAATCTTGTTGATTGCATGTAAAAAAACTATCACAAAAAAATGGCGATCAGAAGTTCTTCCTGACCAAGAACAATGGACTGACATTGTTGAGGACATACGTTATGATGGAAAAACTAACATATCGACGAAGAATGCAAGAAGGAATATGGGAGAAAAAATGGCGGAAATGGACACACTACAAAGTGCAACAACGAGGCAGAAATTGAAAGAATAACCAAAGACACTGAAAAAACCAGAAGAATTAAGAGATGGAAACTAAAAACTTGATGCTCCAACATTTGTCCCCCCCCCCCCTTTTATTTTTTATTTTTTTTTATTTTTTATTTATTTTTTTTCCTTTTTCCCTACCCTAACCCCTTTGTTTTTTAAATGTAGAATGTGATCTGAATGCATTATATATGATGAAAAATGAATAAAAATCTAAGTTACAAAAAAAAAAACTTGGGGAGCACAGTCTTTAAGCTGGTGTGGTTAAAATCCCCCGCAACCACCACAAAACTGTCCGGGTGTGACGTTTGGATTTTACTGATTGCATTGTGCAGTTCCCCGAGTGCCTTCTTAGCATTAGCTTTAGCGTTAGCGCTCGGCGCTATGTAAACACCAACTACAAACACGTTGCTGAATTCCCTCGGCAGATAAAAAGGCCGACAATTAACAATAAGGAACTCCGCCAACGGAGAGCAGTGTTTAGACAGTAACGTGGCATTAACGCACCAGTTCTTGTTAACATAGATGCATAGCCCACCCCCCCGGCTCTTACCGGAGCTCGCCGTTTCCCTGTCGGCCCGGAACATCGCCATATCTTCCAGTTGAATGGCCTCGTCAGGAATGTTGTCGTGGAGCCATGTCTCGGTGAAAATAAACACACAGCAGTCCCTCCATTCTCTCCGGGTTTCTTTCAGCAAACGCAGCTCGTCTGCCTTGTTTTCGAGGGCGCGGACGTTTGATAGAAGAAGCGACGGTACCGCTGGTCTGGAGGGGTTAGCCTTTAGCCTAGCATGGATCCCGGCCCTTTTTCCTCGCTTTTGCTTGCGCTCGCACCGCTTCTACTTCCTCCTCTCCCGGGTAGCTTCCAGCGGAGACTCCGCCAAAATTCCATGCTGGCGTAGAATGTCACAATACAAAGTATATAATGTGGGTTGTTGATTCAGCAAATATTTCGCTCTGTGTAGTATTGCAACTGATTTAGATATTTTACCTTTAATATAATTAATATGTGACTTCTATGTCAAATGCTAATATTTGTTTGACACTGCGGCCCCTGGACCCCGGCTAGCTACTAGGCTTTTCAGGTTTGAAAGTTGAAGAAATATGAGGTTGTTAGCTACATTCTAACTTGATTTAATGCTAATATTTGTTTGGCGTCGGGGGGGCTTCGCCCCCCTGAACCCCCCACCAGGACTTTGTCCTGGACCTACCAGGGCCTGCGGCCCCTGGACCCTGGCTAGCTACTAGGCTTTTCAGGTTTGAAAGTTGAAGAAATATGAGGTTGTTAGCTACATATAACTAGATTTAATGCTAATATTTGTTTGGCAAATATTAGCATTATTATTATTAGCATTAGCATTATTAGCATTAGCATCGGCCCCTGGACCCCGGCTAGCTACTAGGCTTTTCAGGTTTGAAAAGTTGGCAGGTATGTGTTGCGATGAGCCTTTTTTTTTTTTTTTTTTTAAACAAGAAATGCCCCTTTCCTTTGGGTATGGCTGCTAACCCCACCAAAGTGTTAGACCCGAAGGCCAAAGAGGCTGTATCCCGCCTGTGCCCCTCATCATGCAACACCTCCATTTCGTGTAGGGACCCTCATCCTATATACATAGTCTGCATGGGCGCTAAACATGCTCAGGTGTAACTAGTGGACACTCAGGAGTGTCCCCATTGTGCTTCTATGCCAGAAAAAGTTTTGGAAAGGAGGCTCAGAGAAGCAATTGCTAGCAGTCAAGACCCCTGCTTATCTAGCGCTATGAGTGACATCCATTAGCCGCGAGCCTCTAAGAGCTGGGCGGACATGATGGAGGCCGAGTCCCCGATCGACCCTCCGCTCCCAGAGGACATTCTGGAGAGCGGTCTGGGTGAACTGGGTGGCGAGGATAACGACGCACAGTCCAACCTCCTCAACATAGCTGATATGGAGGAAGAGGAAGATGATGCCTTTTTCCCTCCTCAGTAGTCTAGATCCCCCAGCGGGGCCGGTGGTGTAACCCCAGTGGACAGCAACCTGTATGAGATCTGCAGGCGAGTCGTGACGAAACTTAACATCCCGTGGCCAGCAGCTCAGGATGTGGAGGGAACAGAACGTGACCTGTACGACGGTAAGAGGCTTCCACTTGCTTCACCACAAGCAAAGCAACTCTTACCAGCAATCCCCGCCTGCATGAAAGAAATGAGTCGCTACTGGTCGAGCCCATTCAAGAGCAAGCTTCCCACCAAAGGCTGCTCTAAGCTGGAGATCCATAGTATGGGGTGAGCTGGGATTAAACAAACCCCCAGCAGTGGAGTCTTCAGTGGCTTATCACCTTCATCCTAACCACAGATCTGCCTCAGCTTCCACAACCATCTCTCTGCCTAGTAAGTCAGATCACCTCACAGCATCGATTTACCAAGGCAGCGCCGTCTCCGTTAAGGAACAGCAGCATCAGAATATTCTCGTACATAGATGACTATTTAATCTGCTCCCGATCCCAGGAGCAAGCGGTCCGGGGTTCACATGTGTTGGTGAATCACCTCACAGAGCTCGGCTTCAAAATCAACTGGGAAAAGAGCAGTCTAATATCTGCACAGTGCACAGGGTACTTGGGGCTAAAAAAAAACTCCCTCACTTATCGTGTAATGGTGTCAGAGCAGAGAATTGTCTTGTTCACACAGTGTCTTGCCCAGTTTCAGCGACAGAAAGTCATGTCACTGCGTCTTTGCCTCCGCCTTCTAGGCCTCATGGCTTCGGTCATATCGGTGGCTCAGCTGGGACTTCTCATGATGAGGGATTTTCAGCGATGGGTAGCGAACCTGCGTTTATGCCCCCACTGTAATCCCTGCCACAGGGTGAAGATAATGCAGCGGTGCATTGTAGCACTCCGGCCTTGGAGAAATCCAGCAACCCTCACTGCAGGGATGCCGCTGGGAACAGTGTTCAGAGTCGCTCTGACCACAGATGTGTCCCTGATAGGATGGGGTGCAACTATGATGGGCAAAACAGTGAATGGCCTGTGGCATCAAAGCCAAGTGCAGATTCACATAAATAGGTTGGAATTGCAGGCAGTGTTTTTAGCCTTGAAACACTTCCTCCCCTACCTTCAGGGACAACATGTTTTGGTCAAAAACACAATTCAACAGAGTTAACCTATATCAACCGTCAGGGTGGCACCCAGTCACTTCAGCTTCACAGCTTGGCCAGGAGGATAACTGTGTGGAGCAGCACAAGGTTCCTCTCTCTTCGGGCTACTCATGTGCCAGGGATCCTGAACAGTGGGGCAGATCTGTTATCCAGAGGAAACCCACTGTTCAGGGAGTGGAGACTCCACCCTGAGGTGGTGAAGCAGATTTGGCAGAGGTTTGGCCAAGCTGCCACAGATCTGTTTGCCTTGCGGGAAACAGATCTGTGGCACATTGCCCGCTGTTTGACTACCTGTCAGACGCAGAGGCACCTCTGGGCATGGAGGTTCTGGCAACACATGGCCGGATGACCTGCTCTATGCATTTCTATCTCTCAGCCTGATCTCTCCAATGTTATCCAGAGTGAGAGAACAGGGACTGTCATTGATTCTGATAGCCCCTTGGTGGCCATCCAAGCCTTGGATAGCAAAAATAATTCAGCTATTAGCAGGCAAACTGTGGCCTCTCCCCATACGCAGGGACCTCTTGTCTCAGGCTCACAGGGAGATTTATCATCGTTATTTAGATTGTGTGGCCCTTTGGGCCTGGCCCCTGAAAGATGACCTTAGCCACAGTTGGACTGCCTCCTGAGGTTACTGACACTATTCAGAATGCTAGTGCCACCTCCATCTGCTCCCTTTACGGTGGTAAATGGAGGGTTTTTGAGAGGTGGTGTGATGAGAGGCAGGCTATCCCTTACCAGTGTTCTGTAGTGGATGTGCTCTGTTTCTTACAACATCTGCTCAATGGTGGAAAGGCTTTTTCAACAATGAAAGTCTACCTAGCAGCAGTTTCAGCACGCCATGTGAGGTTTGGAGACAAACCAGTGGGTCAGCACCCTCTGGCTTGTCAGTTCATGAAAGGAGCTTGCTGGTTGTGCATGCCATCCAACCCTCTCTTAAACTATAATGTATCACACCTGAGCCATGAATATATTCAGTTGCTTTTGTGTGTGTATTAAATCAGTGCCAAAAAACAAGGTACACACCTGTATTATAAATCTTGCACAGTTGTGCCATTTATTCAGCACAGTCAGATGTACAAAATAACAACCAGACATGTGTTTGTTTTCTTTAATCAGCCAATGAATAAAACAATGGCTCAGTGTGAGGCATCAGAGCACACAGGATTGTGCCTGCAGCAAAATCCTACATGTAATTATCACAACATCCATCAGCAAATACACACAAGACAAACACAGGCACAAAGAAGAAATCCAGGGGGGGAACAAATAGTAAATAACTTCTGAAAGCACCATGACAGCATGCAACACCCTCTGCTTGGGAACAATCAGCAAAGCCTTGGTGCCATTGTTTGCTATGAGTATTGATCAGGCAGGAGGTATAAAACATTGGGTGAGAGCCAGGCTACTTCGGCATATGCGTGAGCGTCTCTTGGGCTGCATTCAGACTAGGATAGTGCGGGGGTCTTGGTTTGATTGGGTGGGGAATGTTGGGAATTTTCATGCCTTCATTTGGTTTGGTTTGCATTCACACTGCAGTGGACCAAACTGCCTGGACAGTGTCATGCAGTTACAACAACTGCTTGTTTGAGGTGCTGTAGCTGAAATCACCACTGACCAGGAAGAAAAAAATCTTGGCGAGGAAGAAAAATCAAGCTCATCCATTGGCCAGGACCAAAAATGGAAATCCGTTCCCTTCAGCCGGGTTGTTTGTCCGCCACAAACAAGACATTTTTTTAACTTTTCTCCTCGGCTTTCTCCAATAAAAAGATTTCTTGGTGGTTACCTTTATTGTTATTTTCTACCCAAAATGTACGAAGGTAAACGCCTCTTCCTCTTCTCAGACTATGTGTTGCTATGGTTGCACAAACGCTGAGGGGCACTTCCGCCCTTTGGTCCACTGGATACTCCGTTTGGATTCACACTGCAAGCGGAGCGTACCAGACTTCGTTTGCAAGTGAACCGAGACCCCCGTTTTCAGGCGGACCAGACTTTGCTTGTTTGGTGCACACCAGAGTTCGAACGCATGTTCAGATGGCACCAAATGAACCGAGCCATCCGCGGAAGTGGAGAAGAGCTCCTTTGGTCTGGACCAAACAGTGGCCATGTGAATGTGCCCTTACTGTAGTTATTTTAAGACATGAATGTCTTTTCTGATTTACCACAAAAAGCCACAAATTACAATTAAATATTCAAAATGTATGTTACAAACCATCAACAACAAACTCTAAAGTAAACAGCAAAAATAGATCAAAACTGATCTGTTTTAGTTTGACAATAAAAAGTTAATTTTCAGAAAAATAATGACTAGTGCAGCTGGTATATCTGAGGCTACAGGACTAAAAAACCCTGGGGCAGCTGGAGAGAGCCACTTTGGAAAGAAACATGTCACATTAGTAAATGGAAGCTCAGACCTAAGCAGAAGCAATTATGCATAAATGCTGAGAAATTCAACTGGCTACACTTCTGTTCCCAGATAAGGAGTGAACATGTACATATTTCCCGAGTTCAATAATAAAAAAGCAAGAGGAGGAAATAATCCTTTGGATCCCAATTTAATCATTCCAATGTTTTTCAAACACAAACTTTAATGTTTCTTAACTACTGCACAAATGGATGTTAAGTAGAACTGAAAGATTTGTATGCTGGGTTCAACATTTTTTCTCCCCATGAGTGAAGGAAGCAGATGGGCAATAATAATACTTTGATTTATTTTTAGTGCCTAGAGTGACTGTGTTTAATGATGAGTTCATTATACCCTTTAAAAAAAATCTACCTTGTACCATGCCAACAACACAAATGACATAGGGCTGAGTCTTGGTGAGTCTTTTCTGTATACAGTTCAACTGAAATAAATGAAATGCTTCTGATTCCAGCAGATACAATTCATTACAGATCCACAAAACTGATCTCCTGATGGCAAGACTGTCAATGCTCCCTCCCACACATATGAATGCACTACAGGATAAGGCAAATGAGAGTTAAGGAATAAAGAGACAGAATGGAGAGTGGACAAGCAGACTAAATAAGAATTCAGTAAAGAATTAGAACAAAGCAGTTAAATTCTGTCCTAATGTGGCTTGTAAAACATCCACTTATGTGCTGCAATTACAGTAGTTGCTTCAGGAATGCCAGGCTAAAGCTCTGGCCATGCACAAATCAGATTTTGTTTGCACTGATTTCATATCTGCCAAACCACTTGGCGAGGAGGGCAAGCTTACATTGTTATTGGAATTGCTTGAGTCTGGACATAATCAGACATCTCTAAACCCAGAAGGGAGATAACAGGAGAAGAACCAGCTTACATATCCGGTAGGATCCGGAGGTATTATCCTGCTGTACAGCATGGACTCATTCTGCACTGGTCTGCAACAATGACTTGTTCTGACACAGATGGATGATGTCCAAACATATTATTACTTGAGTTAATTATTTTGCTAATAATAAAGCCAAATTAAACCCTTTTGAAAAGGAAGTTATTAAATGAAATTTGAATTATTACTTTCTTATATTATATATTTAATATATTAGTTAATCCCTTCCACACCTGTGGTGTATGGTGCAGCACCCATCTCCATTTCAATTTAATATATTATCCCATTGAAAATCACACTGACAATTAAAAACTGAAAACGCAGTGTTTTCTGCAGCATATTGTTTGGGTAAATTCATATGTAATAAAAGTTATTGATCATCTATTCAAATTGTAAAGTCTTCAACTTATTAAAGTGACACTCTGGCAAAAATCAAGTTTTTTCTATTGTTTGAAAATGCCCCCCCCCCCCCCCCCCCAAAAAAGATGAGTTTGGACAGACTGTTTCTAGCTACGTAAGCGTTCTTGCTTACCCTGATTGGTCATAAGATTAACCAATCAAATGGATACTCTTGGCTACCTCGGGGGAAGAGGGAGGAGCCGAGGAGCAGCAGGATTGAGGCAGAGAGAGAGCAGATGAGAGGCGGGGGTGGGGGCAACTTGAATGAGGCCCTGAAGCTACGTGTCCACCTAGGCATGCGTTTTCAAGCTTCCCATTCATTGTGTATGTGGCACGCCCCACATGAACTCTGGTAGCGTGGCATCAAGAAACCCGAGCCATCACTTGGAGGTGCTTGCCCCTCTACCTCAAGAATTCTCATTCAGCTCCATAATACCCAAATGAGGAGCAGGCGCGTGGAGCCGATCGCTTCCCGGAGCTTTTAAAATAATGGTTGTTAGTAAAAAGTAAAAACATATTTGGCAACTCCACATTTATTTCTCGTCTTGACTGTTTTCAGAAAAATGTTTTGCTTTCTACATTTGAAGATATAGGCAAAACTTTAACGTCTGGAAGTGTCGTGAACAGACTAGAGCAACACACCCACCAGGAGTCACGGCAACCAATCACATGCAAGCCCTGCAGGTCAGGGAGAGCAGAGCAGGTCGGGGTAGAAAGAAAAAGCTCATCAACCTGCAGTTTTGTAGCCGAAAATGGGGGGATGAAGGTGTCCATATTGTATTCATTTGACTCAGTTTGGTGAAGGGGTTTTCGGGAAGGGGGTGGGGGACAAACCCCCGGGTTTTGTGTCTTCCCCCCCACACCACAGAGAACGAAGGAGGAAACATTAAAGCTCCCCCACTGCCTCTGAAGGAGGGGGGTGAGTTGGCCATTGTTTGGCAAAGCAGCCTTCAGTGTTCTCAGGTCAGAGGAGAGGGGAGGGCTGGCCTTGCAGCATACACTACTGGTGGGCGGGGTTATGGATGGGGCTAATTAGAATATTCATAGATCCGTGTATACTTAAGTAGGTGGAGGATGTAAAAGCTCTTTCTAAGCAATTCTAAAGCTGGGTTCACACTACAGCGTTTGGACAGACTTTTACAGACGTTTAAAAAAATCTGAGAAATTAGTCCAAATCCATCCATCCATCCGTCTTCTACTGCTTTTCCGGAGGTCCGGGTCGCGGAGGCAGCAGTTCAAGCAGAGAAGCCCAGACTTCCCTCTCCCCAGCCACCTGCTCCAGCTCTTCAGAGAGGATACCAAGCCGTTCCCAGACCAGCTGGGAGACACAGTCTCTCCACCGAGTCCTGGGTCTGCCCCGGGGTCTCCTCCCAGTGTGACATGCCTGAAACACCTCAAGTGGGAGGCATCCAGGAGGCATCCTAATCAGATGCCCATACCACCTCAACTGACTCCTTTCAATGTGGAGGAGCAGCGGTTCTACTGTGAGCCTCCCGGGATGACTGAGCTCCTCACCCTATCTCTGAAGGTGAGTCCAGCAATCCTACAGAGAAAGCTTATTTCAGCCGCTTGTATCCACGATATTGTTCTTTCAGTCATTACCCAAAGCTCGTGACCATAGGTGAGAGTAGGAATGTAGATTGACTGGTAAATCGACAGCTTTGCCTTAGAACTCAGCTCCCTCTTTACCACAACAGACCGGTACAACGTCTGCATCACTGCAGATGCTGCTGCAATCCGTCTGTCAATCTCTCGCTCCGTTTTCCCCTCACTCGTGAACAAGACCCCAAGATACTTAAACTCCTCCACTTGGGGCAGGAGCCTGTCCCCAACCCAGAGAGGACAATCCACCTTTTTCTGGCTGAGGACCATGGGCTCGGACTTGGAGGTGCTAATTTTCATCACAGTTGCTTCACACTCAGCGGCAAACCGTCCCAGCAAGAGCTGTAGGTCATTGCTGGATGAAGCCAACAGGACAACATCTGCAAACAACAGAGATGAGATCCTGTGGTCACCAAGCATGACACCCTCCATTCCCTGGCTGCACCTAGAAATCCTGTCCATAAAAATTATGAACAAGATCAGTGACAAAGGGCAGCCCTGGCGGAGTCCAACTCTCACTGGGAGTGAGTCCGACCGAGTGTTGGCAATACGAACCAAACTCTCACAACAGTGGTACAGAGACCGAATAGCTCGTAACAACAAGCCCGGTACCCCATACTCCCGAAGCACCCCCCCCAAAAAACCACAAGGGACGCGGTCAAATGCCTTCTCCAAGTCCACAAAACACATGTACACTGGTTGGGCAAACTCCCACGAACCCTCGAGAATTCTCGAGAGGGTAAAGAGCTAGTCCGATGCGCCACGGCCAGGACGAAAACCACATTGCTCCTCCTGAATCCGAGGTTCGACCAACGGCCGGACTCTCCTCTCCAGTACCTTGGCATAGACCTTCCCAGGGAGGCTGAAGAGTGTGATCCCTCTAAAGTTGGAGCACACCCTCCGGTCCCCTTTTTTAAAGAGAGGAACCATCACCCCGGTTTGCCATACCAAAGGCACTGCCCCCGACCTCCACGCAATGTTGCAGAGGCGTGTCAACCATGACAGCCTAACAACATCCAGGGCCTTGAGGTGCTCAGGGCGAATCTCGTCCACCCCGTTGCCTGGCCACCAAGGAGATTTTTAACCACCTTGGAGACCTCAGCCCCTGTGATAGGTGAGTCATTCCCCTCGTCCCCAAACCTTGCTTCCTCTGTGGAAGGCGTATCACTGGATTGAGGAGATCTTTGAAGTATTCCTTCCACCGCCCGACGATATCCCCAGTCTAAGTCAACAGTGCCCCATCCGCACCATACACAGTGTGGACAGGGAGCTGCTTTCCCCTCCTGAGCCGCCGGACAGTTTGCCAGAATCTCTTCGAGGCCGACTGAAAGTCTTGTTCCATGGCCTCACCGAACTCCTCCCATACCCGGGTTTTTGCTTCAGCAACCACCCGAGCTGCACTCCGCTTGGCCTGCCGGTACACTTCAGCTGCTTCGGGAGTCCCACAAGCCAACCAAGCTTGATAGGACTCCTTCTTCAGCTTAATGTCCCCCCTCACCACTGGTGTCCACCATTTGGTTCAGGGGTTGCCACCACGAGATGCACCGACCACCTTGTGGCCGCAGCTCTGGGCCGCCGCTTCAACAACAGAGGTGGAGAACATGGCCCATTCAGACTCCATGTCTCCAGACTCCCTTGGAAGGTGGTTGAAGTTCTCACGGAGGTGGGAGTTGAAAACCTCCCAGTCAGGGGCCTCAGCCAGACGTTCCCAGCACACCCTCACTATACGTTTGGGTCTATCAGGTCTGAATGGCTTCCTCCCCTGCCATCGGATCCAACTCACCACCAGGTGGTGATCAGTTGACAGCTCTGCACCTCTCTTTACCCGGGTGTCCAAGACATACGGTCGCAGGTCTGATGACACGATAACAAAATCGATCATTGACCTGCGACCTAGGGTGTCCTGGTGCCAGGTGCACATATGGACACCCTTATGCTTGAACATGGTGTTTGTTATGGACAAACTGTGGTTAGCACAGAAGTCCAATAACTGAACACCACTCAGGTTCAGATCGGGCAGGCCGTTCCTCCCAATCACCCCCCTCCAGGTTTCACTGTCGTTGCCCACGTGCGCATTGAAGTCTCCCAGTAGGACAATGGAGTCTCCAAGAGGAGCACCCTCCAGCACCCCAGTCACAGACTCCAAAAAGGGTGGGTACTCTGAAACATCATTTGGTGCATAGGCACAAATGATGGTCAGGACCCGTTTCCCAACCCGAAGGCGCAGGGAAGCAACCCTTTCATCCACCGGGGAAAACTCCAATATAGAGGCAGCAAGGTGGGGGGATACAAGAATACCCACCCCTGCTCATCACCTCTTGCCCGGGGCAACTCCAGAAAAGGCCAAGCTCCAGCCCCTCTCCAAGAGACTGGTTCCGGAACCGGAGCTGTGTGTTGAGGTGAGGCCAACTATATCTAGCCGGTATCTCTCAACCTCGTACACCAGCTCAGGCTCCTTCCCCACCAGAGGGGTGACATTCCACGTACCAAAAGCCAGTTTAGAAAGCTTGGGATCAGTCCGCCAAGGTCTCCGCCTTTGACCGCCACCTAATCCACATAGCACCGGACCTCCCTGATCCCTCCTGCAGGTGGTGAGCCCGCTGGAGGGCAGACCCATGTAACTCCTTCGGGCTGAGCCCGGCCGGGTCCCATGGGTGGAAACCCGGCCACCAGACGCTAGCCTTCGAGCCCCTCCCCCAGGCCTGGCTCCAGGGTGGGGCCCCGGTAACCCCATACCGGGCGGGGTACACTGAATCCTTGATATAGAATTTATCATGAGAGTCTGTTGGATTGTTCTTAGTCTGGCCCTTCACCCAGGACCAGTTTGTCTTGGGTGACCCTATCAGAGGCAAATTGCCCCGGACAACATAGCTCCTGGGATCACTGGGGCACGCAAACCCCCCCACCACGATAAGGTGACGATCATGAGGGGGATTAGTCCAAATGTCGGTGAAATTACATTTGTGAGCAGTTTTTTTTTTTTTTTTTTTGAAAATCCAGCGCACACCAACTTTTTTTAACTTTTACTAGCATTTGCAACATTGGATTCAGCGTTGGCAAACTTTTGCCAACTTAGGCTAGCGTATGTGTAGCTGTTGCCAACTTAGGATAACTTAAGCAAACGAATACTCAGTGCAGGTCAGCTGACAACAGTATCAAGCGACGCTCATATAAAGATCAGCATTTGTGGAGGCTTCCTGCCATTCTGGTCCTGCTTTTGGAGTGAACACATCTCCTTTGGGCATATCTTTCAGTATTTATTTTTGTTTTATATTCCTATGTAGTTACTTCTACTTGCCCTTTTCCTGTTCATTCATTCATTCATCCATTCCTCTAAAAAATTACAGTTGCACTGACGTCACGCGTCTTTTGTTTACTGTGTCATTTTGGACCGCAACGAACAGTCAAATCACCAACAGCAAGCGTGAGTGAGTGTAATTGACGAGATAAATGGGTACACACAAATCAACACTGTGGTCCACTGACGAGGTGCAGACTTTTCTGTGCTTGGTAGCTGATTAAAGAAATCCAGAAGGAGCGGGACAGAGCGACCTGAAACGAATTCACGGCCACAGCGGAGGCAGAGTGGCGTAGACCTGACCATGGCATCATCATTGTTGAAAACAGTGATAGAGGATGGTGAGTGATGTGATATTATGCATCTTTGCCGTTATTTATCCCAGTGGTGGAAAGCTCACTTTGAACAAACAACATCATTGTCTCCTGTATGCAGACAATGAGCTAACTAACACACACAGCATACATATTTTAGTACCTAACAGCAATAACTAGCCGTGATTACAATGTAGTATGGGGGACTTATTAGTGCTAACTAGTATTAGCAATCATTAGCTTACCTTCATATGTGATCTAGTTCGTATCCTCACGTCTTCTGCTGATCCATGGCTTCCTGAACTCTCCAGTACTTTTCCAGTGTTTCGTCTCGCCACCTGTAGCCCTTTCTGGCTCTCCTTTGTTGCCTTTACTCTGACAAAAAGCCAGCAAGCAGCAGGCTTGCCTCGATATCCATCTTGTGTTTTTCTTGTCACATACAAACGATGTCATGGGAGTGTTGGGCTGCCTTGCTGTAACGACCTCACTCACTTAAGGTGGTATTCAGTCGTAATGGAAAACGAACAACACCGAGTCGGACTGAGCATGTGCTAGTGGAATTATTAATCTTGTCAACACAGGGTCCATGCTGTTTGCCGCCCAAAATGGCAGATGCACGTCATGTGCAACCCCTCTATCGACTCCCAACAGTAAGTCCACAATTAAAATTTGAATTTGAATAAAAAAAAACATTGTGTATCATCATATAAATAAAATGACGGGTGATTATATTTTGACTGTTACAACTCTCTTCATTAAAATAACATAAAATTCCGTTAAATGTCATTTACTTTTTGACACCACATCAGTGCTGCTTGATTCCCCACAATGAAAGCTGAACCAATAAATCCTCAAGAATGATTATGCACAGAGCAGAAAATTAAGAACAACAAATTTCGCAACAACAAGATTTTTTGGGGGGGTCATCACATTTTTGGGAGATTATATATATTTAGTCTTGTGTTTTATTCCACCTTCTCTCCCTTTCTCTTGCATCCGTGCATGTTTGAAGTGAGTTTTGGTCTAAAAGCATCTGCTTCTACCAGCATTTCAGTCAAAGTCTGCCAATGGAGCTTAACTTAGGCCGATTTAGGCGAGCTCTGCATAACTTAGTCCAGTGCGCAGGAACTTTTACAAACTGAGCACAGCTTTCACCAACATGAAATTCCAAATGTCAGCAAATTTTCAGCATGCTGAAAATTTTCAAAGAACACAACTTTTGCCAGCGTTTGCCAACAAACACTATCATTAACCCTTTGAGTGTGAAATTTTGCGTGCCCCTAGTGGCAGAGCGTGGTGCTGCGCCTGTCATCTCACTCTGACATCCCCGGCTGCACTGAAGATTTGTACTGATTTGTACTGATCTGCCAGTTTCAGAAGGTGGCAGACACGCGTTGGAGGAATCAATGGATGACACGTAATACACCAAAGAAGAAGAACTCCTCATTTCCTTTTCCTGTTTTCATCCTTTTAGCCCAGAAAGCTAATATGGCTCCCGTCCATCGTCGTGCACCATCACTTAGACGGCTTCATACATGGAAAATAGCTGCGGGATACAAGCAAAATTTATGTGGGATAATCATAAGACTTTGTAGATGTGATAGACAGCGTAAATGACTGACAGAACGCAAAATAACGACCACGATGGGTGAAAACGCAGCGACCACGGCAGCGAGCGAGTCCCCTTAGCCACCAGTGATGAATTTCTTTGTTTTTTTTAACACTGTACTGATTTCTTGTTCAAATACTTAAGATAACGTACCTCTGTAAAAAAAACGGTGTCAAAAGACTGAACCATTCTTTGTGTAAATATGTCCAAAGTCTGCTGTTGACTGAGTTATGAAATTCAATATAGCTGCCGTGGCATTATGCAAATTAGATGCGTAAAACCACTCCTATCTGAAACTTTGGATCATATTTTACATCTTTCTAATTGACAGGAAGCCATTATTTCTTACCACTTTAAAGTTATAGCCTTGGAAATCTGAACCATTTTATTGACAAAAAAATCTTTACCACTCTTGACCACTAGGGGTTATGTCGCAATTTGGCGACAGTCACACTCAAATGGTTAACTTTGCCTAGCAGAGCCAGATGTTCGCCAAAATGTCAGTAAAAGTTGGTCCAAACATTGTAGTGTGAATCCACCCTAAGGCAACAAAAGTTTTTTAGTGGGTAAAAAGCCACAATGTACTATTTTGGCAAACACACATTTGTTTTTGAGGGGGTTTTAGAGCTGCCGGAGTGTGTCTTTAAGCGCTGGTTACTACTGCTTACTTTATGAGGCCACAATAGGCAAGATATCATTAAATTCCATCAATTACAGTGGATATAAAAAAAAGTCTACACACCCCTGTTCAAATGCCAGGTTTTTGTGATGTAAAAAAATGAGACCAAGACCAATCATTTCAAACCTTTTTCCACCATTAATGTGACCTATAACCTGTACAACCCAATTGAAAAACAAACTGAAATCTTTTAAGGGGAAAAATAAAAAATAATAAACTTACAATGACCTGTTTGCATAAATTCTGATTGTCTTCTGATTGTTGCTCTGAGTGTTGCTATCCCTGTGCTGTTGCAATCCTGGAATTTCGCCATTGTGGGACTAATAAAGGCTTATCTTATCTTATCTTATCTTAAATATGCACACCCTTAAACCAGTACTTTGTTGCAGCACCTTTGGCTTTTATTACATCACTCAGTCTTTTTGGGTAGGAGTCTATCAGTGTGGCACATCTTGATGTGGCAATATTTGCCCACTCTTCTTTGCAAAAACACTTCAAGTCTGTCAGACTGCGAGGACATCTCCTGTGCACAACCCTCTTCAGATCACCAGATCTGATTCAATCAGATTCAGGTCTGGACTCTGGCTGGGCCATTCCAAAGCCTTCATCTTTTTCTGGTGAAGCCATTCTTTTGTTGATTTGTATGTGTGCTTTCAGTCATTGCCGTGCTGAAAGATGAAGTTCCTCTTCATCTTTCTAGCAGAAGCCTGAAGGTTTTGTGCCAACACTGAATGGTATTTGGAACTGTTCATAATTCCCCCCACCTTGACTAAGGCCCTAGTTCCAGCTGAAGGAAAACAGTCCCAAAGCATGATGCTGCCACCGCGATGTTTCACTGTAGGTATGGTGTTCTTTTGGTGATGAGCAGTGTTGTGTTTGCGCAAAATATACCTTTTGGAATTATGGCCAAAAAGCTCAACCTTGGTTTCTTGGGACCATAACATATTTTCCCACATGCATTTGGGAGATTTCAAATGTGTTTTTGCAAAATGTAGCCGGGCTTGGATGTTTTTCTTGGTAAGATAAAGCTTCCGTCTTGCCACCCTACCCCATAGCCCAGACATATGAAGAAGACGGGAGATTGTTGTCACATGTACTAAACAGCCAGTACTTGCCAGAAATTCCTGCAGCTCCTTCAATGTTGCTGTCAGCCTCTCGACAGCCTTTCTGACCAGTTTTCTTCTCGTCTCTTCATCAATTTTGGATGGATGTCTAGTTCTTGGTAATGTCACTGTTGTGACACATTTTCTCCACTTGATGATGACTGTCTTCACTGTGATCCATGGTATATTCAATGCCTTGGAAATTCTTTTGTACCCTTTTACTGACTGATATCTTTGAACAATGAGGTCCCTCTGATGCTTTGGAAGCTCTCTGCGGACCATGGCTTGGGCTGTAAAATGTGACTCCAAAAATGTCAGGAAAAGCCTACTAGAACAGCTGAACTTTATTTGGGGTTAATCAGGGGCACTTTAAATGGTGGCAGGTGTGTGCTGACTCTCATTTAACATGAGTTTGAATGTGACTGGTTAATTCTGAACACAGCCACATTCCTAGTTATAACAGGGTGTGTATATTTATGCAACCAGGTTATTGTAGGTTTTTTTTTTTTTTATTTTTCCCCTTAAAAGATCTCAGTTTGTTTTTCAATTGGGTTGTACAGGTTATAACAGGGTGTGTATATTTATGCAACCAGGTTATTGTAGGTTTTTTTGTTTTTTTATTTTTCCCCTTAAAAGATCTCAGTTTGTTTTTCAATTGGGTTGTACAGGTTATAGGTCACATTAATGGTGGAAAAAGGTTTGAAATGATTGATCTTGGTCTCATTTTTTTACATCACAAAAACCTGGCATTTGAACAGGGGTGTGCAGACTTTGTATATCCACTGTATTTGGTAGAAACAATTACTAGCTCAATATGAGTCACCACATTTTAACAGAATGACAGATAGCTATGACAAATTATATATGTGCATGCTGCAAAAGATATGAGCAGAGACAATGCACATGTAATTACTCATATTTCATATACTGTGGGGGACACTAGACACAGCGGGTGGACATTCTTCTCACACCCAGAAGCAGGAAGAGGGGCAGAACAATGGACTGTTATGTATACGTCCCCGGACAACGGAGAGGACATCCGGGCACCAGCTGATGTCATGCTAGTGATATGTATTGACTGATATGTATGAGATGACAATCACTATGCTAATGTGCCATGCATTCTGTCTGTCTGTATAACTGTATAAAACAGCTTGTTATACATGCCTGAAAAAACTCTCCTACCAGACACTCGGCCCCAGCGGGCAACGCTGGGGTCCACCGGCTGTATTTATGTTAGAGGGTCAATAAAGAAGCTGTGTCAACCTACGCTCATGCCTCGCCTCCACATCCTTCCCTTACACCCTCTACATTGGTGACCTGATGTGAATGGACTATCTCTCCCTTTCGCCGTGCTGTGGATTCCTTTTTCTCCACATTGGTGACCTGACGGAGATGAACTGTCTCTCCCTTATGCCACACACCACATGGTGACCTGACATGGGATGACCGTCTGCTCCCTTTAACCGCGCTGTGGATTCCAGAGACCGGGGATCGCCTACATCCTTTGCATCCACACTGGAGCGCACACACCTTATCCTCTCTTCATGATGGTGACCTCCAGGGCCGGACGGAGAGCGTGGCGCTGGGACCGAGACACACAAGGATCAATGACACGAGCAATGCACGGAAACAGCCTGAACGGGGAAGATCATCGGCGCCGTCTGCGTTGATTTCCGTCAAGCTCCCCGACCCTAACTCACCTCCCGACAGCAGACTTTCTGCGCACAGGAGCCCCATGCACACACCGCAGGATTACAAGGACAGCGCAACTTCCAGCTATGTGGTCACTGCGCCAGGCGTGCGCCACGCACCAGGCACAAACCAGCTCCACAGACTTATACATCGTCCTCTGCCGCTTCACATGCCTGAGAAACATGGCTGATCGCCATCCTCGGAACCTTTAGGGCTGCTCACGCACCTGAAGCACGCATGCAGCCCATACACGGGACTTTGTATGGGTTTCTCAGCCACGGCGCACAACAGGAATTTACCCGGTTGCTTTCCCCGATGACTTTAGGGCTGCTTCCGCACCTAAAGCCAAACCGCCAGGTCCCTCACACAGCTTCAGTTTTTTTTTCACAGTCGCTACGCATCCTCGGGGAATTTGGCCGTTCGCCTTCCCCACATCCTCACAGGACTGAGCTGCAAGAGGAGTCAGAGACTTAATTTTTTTCACAGCCACTGCGGATCACCGCCAGGTTTACCGGGAAAGTCCCTCACCATGGCAGATCCACACGCAATTTTTGCACGGCCCAGACACTTTTGACGTCCCGGGCCGGCACTCACTTATTCCCATCCACCTCCCCCTCCTCCTCCACATTGCTCTTCTCGCACCTCACTCCCTAAAGCCGGCTGATCACCCGTTTGTTCCATTACGCACGATGTGCACCGGCCCCCTGCGCCCACGATCCACCGATCCACAGCTGTTTAACGTGCTGGAACTCGGAGCGGAGCACACTGTCTTTTCCACCCTCCCCCCTTACCCCCCACAACACTTACATGACCTCCGACACTCCTCACCAGCAGACAGTCCGACCGAAGCGGCAACCCCCCGCTGCCAGGGGGGTTCACACCCCTTTCTGGGTGTTCGGGGGGGGGGGGCTGTGTGGGGGACACTAGACACAGCGGGTCGACATTCTTCTCACACCCAGAAGCAGGAACAGGGGCAGAACAATGGACTGTTATGTATACATCCCCGGACGACGGAGAGAACATCCGGGCACCAGCTGATGTCATGCTAGTGATATACAGTATATTGACTGATATGTATGAGATGACAATCACTATGCTAATGTGCCATGCATTCTGTCTGTCTGTAGAACTGTATAAAAGAGATTGTTATACATGCCTGAAAAAACTCTCCTACCAGACACTCGGCCCTAGCGGGCAACGCTGGGGTCCATCAGCTGTATTTATGTTAGAGGGTCAATAAAGAACCTGCTTCGACCTACGCTCGTGCCTCGCCTCCACATCCTTCCCTTACACCGTCTACAATACAACATTAATTCCCTGAGATCTGGTACACCAGCGTGAATTTTTAAAATTTGTGCATTGACTTCTAATGGAGGAGAACATATAAGAAATGTTTTATGGCCCAAAAGAAATATACACTTGATTTCTGAGAAAATTTTGTACTACATTATAGGGATGCATGATCGTAGAATTTTTGCCTATATGCTGATGGTTTGAAACTAGTTTTTGCCGATTGCCAATGTCAGTATATGCACATCTCTCCCCCCCACCTATTTACATCTCCTTAATTAACTTGCATATACGGACACATTCCCCAAGGAAAATAAAACTACCTCAACTTATTAGGAAAATAAATACAGACGTGGACAAAATTGTTGGTACCCCTCTGTTAATGAAAGAAAAATCTACAACGGTCACAGAAATAACTTGAATCTGACAAAAGTGGTAATAAATAAAAATTCTATGAAAATTAACCAATGAAAATCAGACAGTGCTTTTGAATTGTGGTTCAACAGGATTATTTTAAAAAACAAACTCATGAAACAGGCCTGGACAAAAATGACGGTACCCCTAGAAAAGATTGAAAATAATGTGACCATAGGGACATGTTCAACCAAGATGTGTCCTCTAACATCACAGGTGTCTACAAACTTGTAATCAGTCGGCCTATTTAAAGGGTGACAAGTAGTCACTGTAACCGGAGTGGTGGCTCAGTTGGTAGAGCATCCGCCCCACACCAGGGAGGCAGGGGTTCAAATCCCGGCCGGGTCATACCAAAGACCATATAAAAATGGTGCTTTCTGCCTTCTAGCGTGGTGCTCCGCATAATGGAATGGGGAAAGTAAAGTTACACACAGAGCTACCAGAGGACTGACCCCCCGCTGTAGCTTTCACTACTTACAGTAGCTGTGTGGCCTAGGGTCAGAGAAACGGAGATAGGCGCCGCCCATATACACCTTCAGGTGTGAAGGGATTAACTAACTAAGTAGTCACTGTGCTGTTTGTTGTCATGGTGTATGCCACACTAAACATGGACCAGAGGAAGCAAAGGAGAGAGTTGTCTCAGGAGATTAGAAAGAAAATTATAGACAAGCATGTTAAAGGTAAAGGCTATAAGACCATCTCCAAGCAGCTTGATGTTCCTGTGACTACAGTTGCACATATTATTCAGAAATTTAAGATCCACAGGACTGTAGCCAACCTCCCTGGACGTGGCCGCAGGAGGAAACTTAATGAAAAATGGAAGAGACAGATAATACGAATGGTAACAAAAGGGCCCAGAACAACCTCTAAACACATTCATGGTAAACTCCAAGGTCAAGGTACATCAGTGTCAGATCGCACCATCTGTCGTTGTTTGAGCCAAAGTGGACTTCATGGGAGACGAAAACAAATCATAAAAAAGCCAGACTGGAATTTGCCAAACTGCATGTTGACAAACCACAAAGCTTCTGGGAGAATGTCCTATGGACAGACAAGACAAAACTGGAACTTTCTGGCAAGGCACATCAGCTCTATGTTCACAGACGCAAAAATGAAGCATACCAAGAAAAGAACACTGTCCCTACTGTGAAACATGGAGGAGGTTCTGTTATGTTGTGGGGCTGCTTTGCTGCATCTGGCACAAGGTGTCTTGAATCTGTGCAGGGTACAATGAAATCTCAAGACTATCAAGGTATTCTAGAGAGAAATGTGCTGCCCAGTGTCAGACAGCTAGGTCTCAGTCGCAGGTCATGCATGGGTCTTGCAACAGGATAATGACCCAAAACACACAGCTAAAAACACCCAAGAATGGCTAAGAGCCAAACATTGGACTATTCTAAAGTGGCCTTCTATGAGCCCTGATCTAAATCCTATTGAACATCTGTGGAAGGAGCTGAAACATGCCGTCTGGAGAAGGCACCCTTCAAACCTGAGACAACTGGAGCAGTTTGCTCATGAGGAGTGGGCCAAAATACCTGCTGAGAGGTGCAGACGCCTCATTGACAGTTACAGAAATCGTTTGATTGCAGTGATTGCCTCAAAAGGTATGTGCAACAAAATATTAAGTTAAGGGTACCATCATTTTTGTCCAGGCCTGTTTCATGAGTTTGGTTTTTTAAAATAATTCTGTTGAACCACAATTCAAAAGCATTATCTGATTTTCATCGGTTAATTTTCATAGAATTTTTATTTATTACCACTTTTGTCAGATTCAAGTTATTTCTGTGACCATTGTGGGTTTTTCTTTCATTAACAGAGGGGTACCAACAATTTTGTCCACGTCTGTATGTGTTATGCATTTTCAGACAAACGTGCGAGGGGAGGGAGGCTCTAGATCCCTTTATGTATCTTTTTATAAGCCCTTATTTACATATTTACAAATTCTGCTCCCACAGCTCTTTCCAGATTCCTCTGTCCTGTGCTGTGGTATAGTTAGCGGCATGCTAGCTCAACTGCGGTATCTATGATCTTGGGGTGTAGCCAGCTTGATGATCATCATCACATAGCTGTGTCCTTGCTTGATTGGGTTATATATCCAGTTTTTGTTCATCAATCTTGTTTCCAAGGGATGGGGCATTTGTGACAAAAACGTTAGGCAGTGTTGGTTTGTTCTAAGCCCTCTTAGCCGAGCCAGCTAGCCAGACCGGCTAACCTGCTTCTGTTTACGTTGTCGTCTCCACCTCAGTCTCCGGGGAGTGTAAACGCCAGGTACCAATATGGGAACTTTGTATATTCTCTTGAATGTGCAGTAATTCCTCTGTGCTGTAAAAGATGTTTGATACTTCATCAGCGCTTAACCACAAAAAGTAATACAAACAGCAATGCAGGACTGTTTGAGGGAGTACAGAGCTATAGCATGCCAGGTTTGTGGGGGCAGCCATGTTAGTTGAGATACGCTTGCCTAACTGAAGTCAGTCCCTCATGTTGAGGGAAAAGCAGCAGAACATCACTCAAGAATGTCTACTGTAATATTCTATCAGCTGTAAATATTAAGTTTTGCAAATGATCAGTATATAATTTTTGCTTTATCGGCTGATACTGATAGCATGCTGATATATATCGTGCATCCCTACTACATAAAATGGACCAATATCTGTAAGGCTGAGACACAGTGTTGTTGTTTTATTTTATTAAAATTCAAGGGCATCAACCTGGATGAGGCAGCTGCGACGTGGCGCCAATCACCATTCACACACACATTCACACCTAGGGTCACTTTATAATTGTCAATTAACCTAACTTGCATGTTTTTGGAAGTGATTGGGAAATTAGTTTATGCTGTAAGCAAGTCTGAATAAATGATGGCAATTTTGTATATTCTGTGTGTGAATGACAACAAAATGTCATAAGATTCTAAATTTAAGTATTATAATGTTTCTGAAGACAGACCATGGCTTTACAGAGTATGATGTTTAAGGCTTTTCAAATTATACCTCTCTTGCTGTCCCCATCTCACTCTATAATTATCGGATTAGCCATAGATATCTTATTTTGAATGGAGTGGGGTTGTAATTATCAAGCCTTATAAACAGGTGCACCAACAGAAAAACCAGTGCAGTCAACACAGGCACATCATGGAGCAGGCTGCTGTGGGGTGCTGGTTGGTAGCTACTAATGGTTTATTGCCATAGCTGGGTGGAGGAGAAGAAAGAGAGCTGATCTTTGTAGAGCTCATGTTTTCATCTCAGCATGGACACAGTCACTGCTGTGAATACAAAACACAGGATACTGGAGAAAGCAGAAAAGAATGAAAGAAAAAGAGGACCACTGGAAACGACTGACATTTTTCACTTGGCATGGCATAATGGTTGCAGCAAGGTTTGATACCATCTGATAACACGTGAATGTCTTTACACATACTGCACATTTCTTTTTCTGTTAATCCTAGAGACAGAAGCAAAAGACCTATTGCCTAATTCACATCTCCAGCTTACAAATGCTAAACTACCTGATTCTCATTACAAGTGGATTAGATGACTTGTTTGATACAGGCATACAAATGCAGTATAGTGGTGGTAAAATGGGCTCCAAGATAGAGACACCAACACACAGACACACATCATGTAAATGTCTCATCCTGTGTGGCCGCTTTTTTTCCAAAATGCTGGTGGCATTTTGTAAAGAAAGACTGTGACAAATCTTGACAGTATCTCCCTTGTTACTAGTCTGTCTCCCTCATTCCCTCAACCACGATCTGTCATGCAGAAGGTGCTTGAGCATCAAATGAGACAATAGACTTTTGCATTTGTATATCAAGATGAGAGGAGACGAGGTCTTTATTTACTGCTGGGCTGCAGATGTCTAATTGAGACAGTAATTTTAAGGACTTATTGTTACATATATTATATTTGTAAATATGATTTTAAAGGCCATCAGGGGTAGAAAGGCTTTTACCAAATCCAAAAGGATACACACAATTTTTGGCCATAGAAAAAGAACGTAGACATGCTCTAATGGGGATAAAATAAACAAGCAAATAGGAGAAGCAGGGTTCAAGGAATGATGAAAACTCATGGGTGGCAGAGGAAGGAAGAGAGAAGAAGTGCAGCCTGAAAAGGCACCAGGAAGGTGAAAAGGAGAGTGGGATTTATTTTCACCTGTCAACAGCACTTAAAGCCATAAACACATACAAAGCTTCTGCTTGGGGGCACTGGGACAATATTGGTCATGTCATGTGTGTTTGTGTGTGATGGATGATTCTTCACATTTATGCCGTTTGTCATCAGGGTGTTGACCATGTCAGAACCTGGAGTCAGTCTAATCCTCCTTGAGAAATCGCAAACTCAAGGCAGTGCATTTCGCCAGTTGTCACTTTAACACTGATGCAAAGGTAACGGTTGCCCTTGTGCAACAAAAATCAGAAACTAGAAAATCCCTATGAAATCAGCACACCTGGATCTACAACTAAAAAATAAGCAATTGTTTATAACCATTTTCAAGACAGATCTGGTAAATTATAGCACAAGAGCACTCTGAGGTGAGTGCAATATCTCCCGCCTCCGTTTTCTTTGAAGATCCCAATATGTCCCTGAAGGAGAGCAGTTTTCAACTTTTCCATATAATTACTGGGGCAGAACCAAAATATGATAAGCCTATCATCCATAAATATACGACAAAAACAGCTGAAGAGAACCCATAATTGTAGGTCAGGATCCCAAGGTGAACCTGTGTATCAAGTTTGTGACTCTCGAGAGCATCAACAGTAAGAGGGCACAGGGAATGCTAACTTTGACCTTTGACCTGTTGACCCCAAACCCACAGTAAGAGGTCATGGTCTCAGGTTGAACCTGTGTACCAGGTTTGGTAGCCATAGCTTCACTCGTTCTATAGTAATAGTGAAAGGGAAATGTAACCTTGACCTTTGTAACCTTTTGACCCCAAACCTGTGGTAAGAGGTCATGGTCTCGGGGGAACCTGTGTGCCAAGTTTGGTGACTGACGTTGACCTTTGACCTTGAGATTAAAAAAAAAATCACACTTCAGTGTCACAGGGTGAACCTGTGTACACAGCTTGGTGACCCTAGCTTTACTAGTTATATAGTAATAGGGCACAGGGAATGCCAACCTTGACCTTTTGACCCCAAACCCACAGTCACAGTTCAGGGTCTCAGGGAGAACATGTGTTCCAAGTTTGGTGGCCCTAGCTTTACACATTCTATAGTAACAGTGCAAATGGAATGTTAACTGTGACCTTTGATCTTTTGGACCCTCTGCAGTTCACATATAAGCCCCATTTTGGAGTTGAAGATGCTGTCATCTACCTCCTGCAACAAGCTCATCTGCACTTGGATGGCGGAGAAGACACTGTGAGAATCACATTCTTTGAATTCTCCAGTGCCTTTAGTACCATCCAGCCACTGCTGCAGGGTGAGAAGCTGGGGTGATCGGGGTCAACAGCTCTGTGATCTCCTGGATTACTGACTACCTGACAGGCAGGTCACAGTTTGTCCGGCTGGGCAGTGTCTTGTCTGATGTGGTGGTTATTGATACGGGAGCTCCACAGGGGACTGTGCTTTCTCCTTTTCTCTTCAAGTTATACACCACTGACTTTCAGTACAACTCCGAGTCACGCCACCTGCAGAAATTCTCTGATGACTTGGCTGTTGTTGGGTGTATAAGAGCGGGAGAGGAGGAAGAGTACAGGGTACTGGTAGACAGATTTGTGGAGTGGGCCAAGTAGAATCACCTGAGACTGAACGTCAGCAAGACCAGAGAGATGGTGACTGACTTCAGGAAGAAGAGGACGCCTTCACAGCCATTGCATATTGGGGGGGGGGGGGGGGGGGGATGTGGCGGTAGTGGAGAACTACAAATACCTGGGTGTCATGATCAGCAACGGACTGGAAATCTAACACTGATGCTGTGTACAAGAAGGTGGTGAGCAGATTCTACTTTCTGAGGAAGCTGAGATCCTTCAACATGTGCAACAAGATGCTGGAGCTTTTCTACCAGACCGTTGTTGCCAGCGCCATCTCCTTTGCGGCTGTCTGTTGGGGTAGCAGTATCAGAGCCAGCGACAGTAACAGACTTGACAAGATTATCAAGATGGCTGGCTCTGTAATTGGTCTCAGGCTGGAGGCTTTTGAGAATGTGGTAGAGAGGAGGACACTGAACAAACTGTTATCCATCATGGACAACTCTGATCACCCCCTCCACCACACACTAGACACACAGCGGAGCACTTTCTCCAGCAGACTACTACAGCTATGCTGCCGAATGGTCAGGTATAGGAAATATTTTGTGCCACATGCCATTTCACTGTACAATAACTCAGTCTAATGTTGAATCTTGGTCATAACAATGCTGCCATACTGCACCTTACAGTCTAATTGGTACCTCACATTTCACCCCGCACCCAATAGTCCTGCATTGTACAGCTAGTACGATGCATGTATCTATACGGGTTATCATCTGTTCATCTTAGAGGTAGTCTGTGACGTATATAAAGTTATCTAGGCAGTTTTGCTTTCCCTGGGTAATTCCTTTTTCTATTATGCTGTGTGTGTTTCTGTTTTTTTGGTTTTCTACGATGTCATGCTGCTGTTACACTGTAATTTCTTAGTTTGGGATCAATAAAGTACATCCATCCATCCATCTATCAGGGGGTGTAATGGTACTTGTATTCATATTTAGATTTTTTGGTACGCCACCCACGGTATGGTCCAGACGCGTACCGAGGTACAACACGGACTATATTGAGTGATGGACAGAAAGTGTAACTGTCATATCATGCCCCCTCCTCCTCTCAGTTTTCCTGTCTCCGGCTGCCCGTAAGCCGACTTCTGCAGCGTTCCGCCCCGGTGAAGAATGACTGAAATTGAGCGACTTCTAAACACAACACCAGTAAGATTAGTGAATTTTTAATGAGTAAAGTTCACACTTCTTATTTTCAATGAGCAGTAACTGCAGTAAATGAGTGAATTACATGAGTTGCTTACTCTTTTTCATGTTCTCTATTATTGTCATGGTCATAAGCCCTCATTCTGAGTATTAGTGCATCTCGGTAAAGTAGAATACCATGATTTGTAATTTAATTTAAAAAAGATAACCATAATCATCACAAATAAATTAAAACAGCTTAAATATTTCACTGCATGTGTAGTGAAGACACATTCCTCTACTGTAACTTAAAGCATTTGTAAACTGTTATTTTGGACTGGAAAAAGTTCCTTTAATTTCCATTCTGAAGACTAAGTATTAAACTTTTAAACTTCTACACTCAGCAAGGTTTCAAACAGGATGGAATGTTCCTTACCCCCAAGTATGTACCACTCATCAACCGGGTGAAGCCATCAGTGAGGACAATCAAAGTGTGGCCAGAGGGGGTTGACTCTGTACTCCAGGAAAAGTTTAGGAACACAGACTGGAGTATGTTCACCTCTCAGGCTACCTGTGGCTCCCACATAAACATCCACTCTTACACCCACTCAGTCCTGGACCATATCAACACCACTATTGACAGTGTCACCACGGAAAGACAGATCACCACGTACCCAAATCAGAAGCCGTGGATGAACAGAGAAGTGCGGCTTCTGCTAAAGGCACGTAACAATGCCTTTAGATCTGGTGACGCACAGGCCTACAGTTCATCCAGGGCAGATCTGAAGAGGGGCATCAAGAAGGCCAAGCACAGCTACAAGCTGAAGGTGGAGGAACATTTTGGGGACTCTGACCCCTGACGCATGTGGCAGGGCATTCAAGCTATCTCTGATTATAAGCCCAGTAATTCCATACCTATAGCCATGACTGTGTCCTTTCTCAATGAGCTAAATGACTTCTATGCTCGTTTTGACAAGGACAATAACGAAACGAACATCAATTTCCCACCCTCTGACGACCTCCACCACCTCACACTCACCCACACCGATGTCCGTAACGCACTGAGTCATGTCAACGTATGTAAGGCTGCTGGCCCTGACGGCATTCCTGGGCGTGTGCTGAGGGCATGCGCTGAGCAGCTGGCAGGGGTCTTCACAGACATCTTCAACCTGTCCCTGGCCCAGGCCGTGGTACCAGCGTGCTTCAAGACCACTTCTATAGTACCAGTGCCGAAACATTCAACACCATCGTGCCTAAATGACTATCGCCCTGTGGCACTGATGCCCATAGTCATGAAGTGCTTTGAGCGACTGGTCTTGGCACAGCTCAAAAAATGCCTGCCCCCTACACTGGACCCTCACCAGTTTGCCTACCGGAGCAACAGGAGTACAGAGGATGCGGTTTCTATAGCGCTGCACTATGTACTCTCACACCTGGATGACAAGAACACCTACGCAAGAATGCTGTTTGTTGACTTCAGCTCAGCATTCAACACAGTTATCCCCTCCAAGTTGATCACTAAACTTGGGGACCTGGGAATCAGTACCTCCACCTGCAACTGGATCATGGATTTTCTGACCAACAGACCCCAGCATGTTAGGTCAGGCCCCAACCGTTCTTCCGTCATCACACTCAACACTGGTGTACCACAGGGTTGTGTGCTCAGCCCATTCCTCTACTCCCTCTTCACCCATGACTGCAGGCCTATGTATGGATCCAATTCCATCATAAAGTTCGCAGATGACACCACGGTGATCGGACTCATCAGGGACAACGATGAGTCAGATTACAGGGCAGAGGTTGAGCACTTGGCTACTTGGTGCGCTGACAATAACCTGCTCCTTAACACCAGCAAAACCAAGGAGCTCATAGTGGACTACAGAAAGGAGAGGGGAGAGACACATGACCCCATCCATATCAATGGCATAGCTGTTGAACGTGTCCCCAGATTCAAATTCCTGGGGACCCACATCTTGGAGGACCTGTCCTGGTCAGTTAACACCACCAGCCTGATCAAGAAGGCCCATCAGCACCTCTTCTTCTTGAGGACACTGAAGAAGAACCATCTGTCAACTGACATCCTGGGCAACTTCTACCGCTGCGTGATAGAGAGCACCCTGACCAACTGTGTCACAGTCTGGTATAGGAGCTGCTCTGTCGCTGACCGTAAGGTGCTGCAGCGGGTGGTGAAAACCGCCCAACGCATCACAGGGACTCCACTTCCAGTTATAGAGGACGTCTATAGGAAAAGATGTCTGCGCCGGGCACGCAGCATTCTTAGGGACTCCAACCATCCTGCTCATGGACTGTTCCAGCTTCTCCCCTCCAGAAGGCGTTTCAGAAGCCTTCGGACTAGAACCAGCAGGTTTAGGAACAGTTTCTTTCCAACAGCTGTCATGTTATTGAACTTAGTTCCCCGCTGACTCTCTTACCATCATCTCTTACCATCCTCACCTGTACATAACTGCCCATCTAACTTATTGTACATTATTTGCACATAACAGTACTCTTAACTTTCTGCACTGCTGCATATATTTGCATATATTTGCTTAAATTGCACATACTGTCAATTACTGTATATACTGCACTGCTGTCCTTTGCACTTCTGATTGGATGCTAAACTGTGTTTCGTTACCTTGTATTCATACATGTGTAATGACAACAAAGTTGAATCTAATCTAATCTAATGGAGTTGGAATAGCATTACTCCAATTTGTTTTGAACAGTCGAGTTACAGCAGCTCTGTATGGTGCAGTAGAAGCTGATATTTGAGTTTTATTTCTTTAGTTTTTGGGTTAAAAGACCAAACTTTAGTGTCTGTTATTTAATTGTGTTGCTACAAACACTTTTGATTAAGCTGTTAAGTTCAAGGTTCCAACTCATGTTTCATGGGTCATCATTTGATTTAGCTATGGGCAGTTTTTATAACAGGCTGCTTAAACTTCTCTTGTTGCACTTGTCTGCATCGTTCATTTCCTAAAAAGAGAATTTAATTAGAATTAATTAATTATTAATTAATTAATTAATCTAATTATTAATTAGAATTTATTTATTGTATACATTTTAATTTTGTTTATATGAGAATTTTTTTATTGGAAAATTTACTGCTGGCAGTTTGCAGTTATTTTGTCAGTAAAGCTGTTTTTGCTTATACAAAAGATAAGCAGTTTTATGTTTTGCATTTTGTTTCTTTACCAAAAATGAACCAACCCGTGACCTTAAAACCAAGGTACATACTGAACTGTGATTTTAGGTGTACCATTACACCCCTAATATCTATTTATCTATCAACCCCCAAACCCATAGTCAGGTCATGGTGGAAGCTGTCCAAGATTTGTCTCAGATATAACTATGGTATCGATTTGAAAAGCCTACATCATTTCTTTCAGGAGTTGCCACATTTACAAGATTTAGGGAAAAACTGACCTCTCACTTGACCTCAAGGTCTATAATTCCTGCAAAAATCATCAGATCAGAGTCAAATTGCAACATACGCATCATTGGTGTATATCAAACCCTAGTACTATGTTTCAAAACATTTGAAACATAAAAATGGAGGAGTTGATTTCACAAGACAGTTTTTTTCTAGTAACTGAGGTGAAATAGGAAATCACTTCAACTGAAAAAAATCAATTACATATTCAAGATTCAATGTACTGTAGATTTGTAATAAAACTAATAGCCATGTAATTGCAAGAAGCTTAAGCAAAGCAAACAATCTACACTTCATAGTGGAACAAATTTTGAGAAAATATCAGAAAATCATTTAACCCCCTCCAAGACGCACATCTTCAACACATGTACAAACACCGTGTGAAATAAAATCCTAGCTTGAACACTGCAGGAGAAGTTAGCCAGACAAACCATGTAATAATAATAGATTGGGACTGGAGATATATACATATATTTTATATTGAATGAAACTAGGAATATATTGAATGAAATTCAGAATATATTGAATGGCGACAGCTTTAAGCCTGTATACATTAAAACACAAAAAATGCACACATTCAGTCACAGCATTACACAGAATGCCTTCCTGTGTTTTTGCCTTGTTTTCACTGTTATTTCCCCTGTTTTTGTGTTCATCTTGGGATTTTTTTTTCATGTTTTTATACTGTCTCCCCTTTTTTCCCAGGTACCTACACTGTAAATGGTGTACTGTATTATAAAGTGCTACAACAAAACTTAATTTATCTTTATGAAAACCTTTCAGTAAAGCCTTGTAGCATAAACTGAAGGTGAAGTAAATGTCAAGACTTAAACTCTGAAGAGTGTGGATGGTGCCCCAGATGGAAGAACTTCATGACTGCACATGATGACTGTTCTATGAAGGAAACCCATTATTATTCTTTAATTTTTTCCCCCAGACACTACACAAAAATGTCCACATACATTTTAAACGTACAACATTGTCACAGCTTTACATTGCATCCAATTAAACTGAGTGAGGAGATGTGAAAGTTACAGCCAAAAGATCTTGCCTGTGTGTGCGTGCATGCATGTGTGTCAGAGAGAGGGGGTATGTTTCTGTGTGAGAAGGGGAAGAATTTGACAATTACAAGCACACTTGAGAAAATGAAACTGAAACCGCAGGTGTTTTATATCATTTGTCATCACAGTTGCAAGTAAAACATGCATTTGTTCTGTGTGTAATGAACAATATGCAAATCTGAGGGAGTATGCACTTTTTCTCTCTGACTGAAATGAAAGCTGTGGTTAAACATTGATAAATTGCGATTCCAAATTCACTTCAGGAAACAATTTATCCTGCCCAGCCAACTATTTTATAAACCAGGGATCTGAAGCTGCAGATAAAAAAAAGCATTTTTGTGTTCCAGTGAACCCTTTGTGGGCAGCTGCCCATATGTCCAACTGATTAACCGAGTGACCAAAACAGAAGGAGAGAGACACTGGAAAAGTGAGAGGGGGAGAGGATGAGAGTGAGCGAGTGATGCCTCAGATGCATATAGCCTGCCAGTTTGGCTCTGGCAAATACTGACCTTGTTTGCATGATTAGTAGAACCACTGAGGCGTGATTGGCCCTGTTACATTATTCTCCCTCTCTCTTCCTTCCTGCCATCTCTTATTTGTCAATCTTACTCTCCTTCATTCCCCTTCTCCTCTTTTGCCCTTTGTTTTAAAAGGTAGTTTGACCAAGGATCCAATTTATTTAACAACATATAAAAAGATGTTTCTCCTTATTTCAGAAAATGTGTGTCAATTACACTGTAATCCAGTCTTAATGGCTATCTTGAAAACATCTTGGAGAGCCAAAGCCTGCACTACAAGTTCCTATTTTTTCCTCTTTCTGTGTGGTGAGGTAAGTGGCATCAACTAAACGCATGGTAAAAATGGTAGCAAGGTAGCTGAATAATAAATGAAAACTGACCATGAGGCTGAAGGCTATAAGAACATTTGGCAGATTAGACAAAACACTTTTTCTGCATAGCAGTGGCGGGGAAAAAAAAAACATTCAGGAAATATTGGATGAATGAGACTATTCCTATATAATAGAAAGAGGGAGAAGTATTTTCAGATATATGACAAAATTGATTTACACCATCAAATAAAACCTTGCTCTGTGGGATATTAATCAACAGGGTAGCATGAAAGACTTGTTTTGGAATTAAAATGTAAGCAATGCAAGGGTTATTAATATACAACACTTACAACTATATTTAATATTTTTACCTCCACCAAGGAGGTAATGCGATCAGGGCAGGTTGTCTATTTATTTGTTAGAAGTATTATGCAAAAACTACTGGATGGACTCTGATGAAATGAAATAAATTAATTGTGTCTCTACAATTTTTGTTTCAAAACATCCCAACTTTCTTGGTCCTTCCCATATTCTCATTTTTCCTCAAATTTTATTTTTAAAATATTGTGAATAAAAAGGCTTACTTTCTTCAGAGATTTATTATTCCTAGCTTTATTACTACTGTATACTGAGGTTTTCATCTTCATAGACATCCTGTAATTGAAACAGAACAGCTGTAACCTTGACGTAATGATCTGAGATGGGCTGACACAGATGGAGTCAGGTGAAGACATTTGAATGACAGGGGCAAAATGGTACATGACGGCCAACCAGTTAGGGGGGTGGTTTCAACTGTCATCTCTGTTGACATGGGAATAGTAGCAGGATGGAGGCTGAACTGTGTGTGTTAGTCTGCAAGTGAAGTGGGTAAGCAGTAGAGAAAGAGAAATATTTTTGATCGATTCCCTGGGAAAGAAAATGATGTACGACTGTAGGGAACAAGTTTTGGTTTGTACTCATAAACTGACATTGTACATCATGAGACTTTGGTGGAAGGAAACAGTAACTATATCATGTTGTTTGTGGAGAAGCAGATAAGCCAATTTAGATGCTCAGTGCAGTTCTGTGGAAACAAAGAAAGACAGCTGTTTGTTTTTAAAGTGTGTGTTTAAAAGAGTGGCGTACACATTATGAAGAGAAGCACCTATCTTCAAGTCCCAATTCTTATTCCTTCTACATCATGAGGCAGGTATTTTATACTCTAAAAAAGTACAGTTAGAGGATCTAGTTTAAAGCCAAATTTAGCAACCTGACAATAGTTTTAATGGTTATCAGAAAATGTCTCTCTCTCCTTTGATTCCCCCCCCCCCCCCGTTTGCTACACTTTGTAAAAAGTCACTTGTCAAATATGAAGTATTAATCCTATCGTCTTGGCAGCCTTCTTACTTAAAAGCCTTAAACTTTTACACAGTACACAATGATACACTCCTCGATATACTGTACACAAAGAAGGCACACATGCTCAGACCCACTGGTAGCTCAGTGTTCAGACAGCCTGTCGTGTGCCAAATGTTTAATGAACATCAGCTGGCAGACTATCGTGAGCAAACTTTGGCCCACACCACTGTTTGATGATTAGCTACACTCTACAGGGATACACAGACTCACATTCTGAATCAATAACTGTACAGGAACAAAACTGTGCATTGACGATACACCGGCTCATTAATAAGCTTATTCTCAAAACACACAGAGAAATAAAATGCAATTGTCCTTTTTTTTTTTTTTTGCTTTAAACTAATCATGTTCAAATTGTCTTTTCTCCCAAACAGTTTATATATTTCTCATTCATTCATTTTCTTCCACTTAATCCTTTCCAGGTCGCGGGGGGGCTGGAGCCTATCGCAGCATCTTTGGGCGAGAGGCAGGGTTCACCCTGGACAGATCGCCAGTCCATCACAGGGCCAACACAGAGAGACAGACAACCATTCACTCTCACAGTCACGCCTAAGGACAATTTAGAATCCCCAGTTTGATGCCAATTAACCTAACTTTGCATGTTTTTGGCATGTGGGAGGAAACCGGAGAAATCCCGGAGTAAATCCACACAGACACGGGGAGAACATGCAAACTCCACACAGATCACTGTTGGTCGGGGGCTGGGATCGAACCCAGGATCCTCCGGCCAAGGGTGAGTTGCTGTGCTGCCGCAGTGCTAACCACTCCGCCACCGCGCTGCCCTTTCATATAATTGCTCCTTTTAATAACTGAAGTTTTTCTATTTCTCTTGACCAGCGTATTTTCAAATCTGCTTTTAGTGATATTCCTTTTCTCTCTCTAATGCTCAAGACTATTTATTATTCCTTTCTACTCCACTGTCATTGTCTTTGTGACAGACAGGTACAAGTTGCCTGTGACAGCCAAACAAAGAGGTTTTATGTTTCAGCAAAGCAAAAGTAATCTCTTTTGCAATAAGAAATTATGACAGGAAGAGGGGAATGTCTCAAAAAGGGCTTAGTCGCACAAGAGGCCTTGATTTGTAATGCACACTAGTGTAAATTCAGCTTCACAGGCGATGCAGTGTGCCTAGAAATTAATTTAACTATAGCTTTAACAAATACAGTCATCCTTGAAGCTTTTAAAAACTGCACTTGGTACAGTTTGCAAGCCAATACACTCATAATGTCAACTTACTGTTGTGAGTTTAGCAGCATTGACATTTATACATTTTGTTTATCGGCAATGATCACTGAGTATTAAGTAGGAATCCATGAGAAAGTAATTGAATTTGCAACGTGCAACAGATTAAGGTTTTTGATAAAGGTTTCTACTTTTACGCCTGTCTTTAGCAGTTCACTTTTGGATAAGAATCAGTGTTCTAATCAGCACTTTTGTCCCTTTGAACTTTAAGTGCAATGCTTTGCTATCTGAAGTTAAACCACCTAACTCCACTTTAATAGATGCACCTTGCTATTACTGGGTTGGATCCATATTGCCTTCAGAACTGCCTTAATTCTTCATGGCAAAGATTCAACAATTGGCTGGAAACGTTCTTCAGATATTGGTCCACATTGATATGCTAGCATCACCCAGTTGGAACAGATTTGCTGGCTGCGATGCTAACACCAAATTCTGACCATACCATCTGAATTTTGCTCCAAAAATTAAGACTTGAACTCAGCAAGGTTTTTCCAATCTTACTGCCCAATTTTGGTGAGCCTGTGTGAATTGTAGCCTTAGTTTCTTGTTCATAGCTGACAGGAGTGGGACCAGTTGAGATCTTCTGCTGCTGTAGGTCATCTGCTTCAAGAGTCAATGTGTTGTGCCTTCAGAGATGCTCTTCTGTATACCTATATGAGTTACTGTTGCCTTTCTGTCAGCTCAAGCCTGTCAGGGAACTCTCCTCTGACCTCTGGCATCAACAAGGCATTTGGAACTGCTGCTCACTGGATATTTTCTATTTTTCAGGACCATTCTCTGGAAACACCAGAGACAGTTGTGTGTGAAAATACCAGTAGATCAATAGTTTCTAAAATATCAGACCAGGGAATCCAGCACCAACAACTGGGCCATATTCAAAGTCACTGAAGACCTATTTCTCCCCATTCTCATCCTCAGTTTGAATGTCAGCTACTGAGCTTAACCATGCCAACATGTCTAAATGTATTAACTTGCTGCCATTTGTTCTTTAGCTATTGCAGTATGGTAGCAGTACTTAATGTACAGTGGTGTGAAAAAGTGTTTGCCCCCTTCATGAGTTCCCATTTTTTGTAGGTTTGTCATTCTTAAATGTTTCAGATAATCAAACACATTTAAATATTAGACAAAGACAACACAAGTAAACACAAAATGCAGTTTTTAAATGAAGGTGTTTATTATTAAGGGTAAAAAAAAAATCCAAAACTACATGGCCCTGTGTGAAAAAGTGATTGCACCCCCCCCCCCCCACACACACACACATTAAAACATAAATTAACTGTGGTTTATTACATGTTTGGAAAGCTGAGTTCAATTTCTCTAGCTACACCCAGGCCTGATTAGTATTAGTATTAGTATTCTCTGGGCCCCTCCCCAATCTGACCAGTGATGACATGTTTAGCCGCTCGTCATCCTTGAACCGCTGGCTGTCTGTGTGGTGTCCTGCAAATGACGTGGGCTACATTGAAAATTGGAGCTCTTTTTGGGGAAAACCTGGTCTTATGAGACGAGACAGCATTCATCCCACTTTGGATGGTGCTTCTCATTTATCTAACAATCTGGCATCTTTTTTATCCAAATTTCCAAAACCTTGACTACTCAGAGTTGGGACCAGGAAGCAGAGTCGCAGTCTTACACACCTCTCTGCAGCTCCTCTTCATCCGCCACCCCTCAGCTTAGCCCCTGTCTTCCCCATCAGAGAATCATTGTCTGCTCCCTCCAAAGTAAATAAAAATATAATATATAAGAATCCCAAAGTGATTAAGCAAAATATTGGTAAAACTCAAATTAAACATAAAGCCTCTAAATTGAATGATTTGGCCTCTGTTCCTCCTCATAATTTAAAAATTAAATGTGGTTTATTAAATATTAGGTCTCTAACTCCCAAGTCTCTGTTAGTCCATGATCTGTTAATTGATCATCAGATTGATTTAATTTCCCTTACGGAGACTTGGTTAGGGCAAGAGGATTATGTTGGTTTAAATGAATCAACTCCCTCTGGTTATTTAAACTGTCAAAATCCCAGAAGTTCTGGTCGTGGAGGAGGAGTAGCAACAATTTACCATTCCAAATTACTAGTTAATGTAAAGCAAAAAACATGTTATAATTCCTTTGAGGGCCTGGTCCTCAGTATTGGGCACTTTAGCAATTTTAGGTTAAACCCAATTTTATTTGCCATAGTTTATCGTCCCCCATCAACCTACTCAGAATTTTTATCCAAATTTGCTGATTTCTTAGCTGATTTAGTGCTGAAATCTGATAGAATAATTATAGTAGGGGACTTTAATATACATGTGGATGTAGATAGTGACTGCCTTAATGTGGCATTTAATTCAATATTAGACTCGATTGGGTTTTCTCAGAAAGTAGGAAATTCTACTCATTACCTCCACCATACACTGGACCTTGTTCTGACATATGGCATAGAAATAGAAAATCTTGTAGTGTCTCCTCATAACCCTGTACTGTCAGACCATTGTCTGTTAATCTTTGATTTTACTATTTCTGACTATTTGGCTCCTAAAGAAAAATATTATTACAGTAGATGCCTCTCAGATGATGCTGTTACCAAATTTATGCAGATTGTTTCCTCTATGCCATGTGTCAACACAACGGAAATAAGCTATAGACAGCTTGCTCCTTCTGTAATTGATAACATGGTGGATAGTGTTACAGCTTCTCTGCATCAGACTCTAGACTTGGTGGCCCCCTTAAAAAAGAAAAAGTCTAATCAGAGATTTCTAACTCCTTGGTTCAACACAGAAACTCGTAGCTTAAAACAGAAGACTCGTCAATTAGAAAGAAAATGGCGCTCCACTAATTTAGATGAAATCTATTTAGCTTGGAGAAATCATCTTTTAATTTATAAAAAATCTCTTAGAAAAGCTAGAACGAGTTATTACTCTGCATTAATAGAAGAGAACAAGAACAAGAACAAGAAGTCCCAGGTTTCTTTTCAGCACTGTAGCCAGATAGACAAAGAGTCAGGACTCTGTCAATCCTAGCATCCCCTTAGAGCTTACTAGTCAGGACTTTATGAACTTTTTCAATAATAAAATTTCATCCATCAGAGATAAAATCAATCAGATTCTTCCCACAGTTAACTTAAATACTGTAACTACTACAACTCCTTCTAGTGATGTCTGTCTTGATGAGTTTACTCCAATCGACCTTTGTGAGTTAGACAAAATAGTTTCCTCATCCAAACCTTCAACTTGTCTTTTAGACCCTATTCCTACCAGGTTATTTAAAGAAGTCTTCCCACTTATTGGTAGCTTTATTCTTCATATTGTGGGAATGTGAAAGTGACGAGGCAGAGTTTATCTCACGAGTCAGGTTTATTCACATTCTCCAACATCAGCAAAAACAGAAAGAGAAAGAATTCCAGACATTCGTCCTTTTTATACCCCAGGACATCAAAGCTCACAGTCACATTGTATTTAATCCCAAGTAACAATGCATCTTCTTCCGGATCTTAACACCTCCACCCATAATCTCTGGCAGCCAGGAAAATCCCCCAAGGCCGTCTCTCTGCATACCAAAGCCTAAACTTTCACATCCTCCTGTCATCTGCAAATACACTCAGTCCTTTGTTCAATCTAAGATGTGAAGTCAAAAGTGGTATACATATGAAGCATAAAGTAATATACATCTGTGCATATATGTCCCACAATATAATCAATTCTTCATTAACTTTGGGCCATGTACCGCAGGCTTTTAAAACGGCTGTAATTAAACCCTTACTCAAAAAGCCAACGCTAGATCCAGGAGCTTTGGCTAACTATAGACCAATCTCTAATCTCCCTTTCATTTCAAAAATCTTAGAAAGAGTTGTTGCTACGCAATTATTTGACCACCTGCAGGGAAATGGTTTACTTGAAGAGTTTCAATCTGGGTTTAGAATCCATCATAGTACTGAAACAGCCTTAGCGAAGGTCACTAATGACCTCCTCATCGCATCTGATAATGGACTGGTTTCTGTACTTGTCCTTTTAGACCTTAGTGCAGCTTTTGATACTATCGATCATAATATTCTACTTGATAGATTAGAACACTATGTTGGACTTAAAGGAACTTCATTGCAGTGGTTTAGGTTTTATTTATCTGATAGGTTCCAGTTTGTTTATGTAAATAATGAGTTTTCTTTCAACTCAAAGCTTAGTCATGGAGTTCCACAGAGATCTGTGCTAGGCCCTACTCTTTTTAGTTTATATATGCTTCCGTTAGGCAACATTATTAGAAAGCACTGTACAGGGGTACCTCTACTTACGAACGTCTCTACATACGGGATTTTCAGGTTACGACACGCCTCAATGGGAAAATATTGCCTCTTGTTACGAACGAAATTTCAGGATACGAAAGGCAAAAAAGTACGCGCTCCTCGCAGCTCCCGTAGTTTACCGAACGTAAACATACCTGTAGCTGCTCTGCCATTGGCTATCGCCTAGCATCTTCCTGGTATCCCATTGGCCACAAAGTTTGTTTTTTTTTCCAAAACTTTATTAAGAACAAGGTGAAAGTTTTACGTGTGTGTACAGTACAGAATTAACATTTATTCGCTATGGGCCCCAAGAAAGTGACAGAGATAAGTGGAAAAGGAGAAAAGAAGAAGAGAGTTTTTTTGTCCATACAAACAAAGAAGGAGATAATCGAAAGGTATGAAAAAGGGATGCGTTTGGTTGATCTTGCCAAAGAATATGGCCGTAATACATCAACGATCAGCACGGTATTAAAACAAAAGGAAGCCCTTACAAGCCGACAAAAGCAAACGTCCTTGGATCAGAACATGAACCAAAGAAGGCAAAAGGTGACGACGTCGACGACGATAGCAGTTAAAAGGTAAATGAACATAATTTTTATTATTCTTTCTCTTTTATTATTCTCTTTTATTATTCTTTCTCTCATTTTAAACTCTCATTTTATGTTTATTGTGCAGTAATCTAATTGTAACATGTATTTGTTACATGTTTTGATGCGTTTTTATGATTTATAAAAAATTTATGCCCGAATTTTGGGGGGCTTGGAACGGATTACGACATTTACATGTAAAACGCGCCTCTACTTACGGAATTTTCACGTTACGAGAATACTTCCGGAACGAATTAATTTCGTAAGTAGAGGTACCACTGTATACATTTTCATTGTTATGCAGATGACACACAATTATACCCGTCAATGAAGCCAGATGATAGTAATCAATTAGCCAAGTTAGAAGCCTGTCTTAAGGAAATCACAGCTTGGATGACTTGTAATTTCCTGCTATTAAATTCAGATAAGACTGAAGTCATTCTTGTTGGTCCAAAAAACCTTAGAAATTCCTTTCCAAATCAAACTTTCAGTTTGGATGTGGTTACTCTTTCTCTTAATAGATCTGTGAGGAACCTTGGAATTATTTTTGATCAAGATCTGTCCTTCAATTCACATATTAAATTTGTTTCTAAGACTGCCTTCTATCATTTGCGCAATATTGCCAAGATTAGGAGCATCTTGTCTCAGAGTGATGCTGAGAAACTGATCCACGCTTTTGTTAGCTCGAGATTAGATTACTGTAATTCTTTATTATCAGGCTGTCCTAAAACATCTTTAAAAAGTCTTCAGCTGATCCAAAATGCTGCAGCAAGAGTTTTAACAGGTACTAGAAAGAGAGATCATATCTCTCCGGTTCTGGCCTCCCTTCATTGGCTTCCCACAGAGTTTAGAATTAAGTTTAAAATCCTTCTTCTTACTTACAAAGCTCTAAACAATCAGGCTCCTTTTTATTTAAAAGATCTGATACTACCGTATTATCCTAACAGAGCACTACGCTCCCAAAATGCAGGATTACTTGTAATACCTAGAATCTCCAAAAGTACAATGGGAGGCAGAGCCTTCAGTTATCAAGCTCCTCTCCTGTGGAACCAGCTGCCAATCTGGATTCGGGAGTCAGACTCGATCTCTGTTTTTAAGAATAGGGCTAAAACCTACCTTTTTGATATAGCCTACAATTAGGGAGGGATCATGTGTTTCTGAACCCTCCATTAGTTATGCTGCTAATAGGTTTAGTCAGCCGGGGGACCTCCAGTAATGCACTGGGCCTCACTCCTTTCCTCACTCTCAATGAAATATTTTTTTTTGCTGGTCATTAACATTTGTTTGTTCTCTCCCATATGATTGAGTCCCCATCGTGCTGTTTGCTCTCTACATGTCTGTTCTTTTCATCTTCTCTATCCCCTCACCCCCCAGCCAGTCGCAGCAGATGACTGCCCCTCCCTGAGCCTGGTTCTGCTGGAGGTTTCTTCCTGTTAAAAGGGAGTTTTTCCTCTCCACCGTCACCAAGTGCTTGCTCACAGGGGATCGCCTGATTGCTGGGGTCTTTCTGCAACTGTGGGGGTTCCCCCTACAGTTGATAGTGCTATGAGAAGACTGTTGTTGTGAAATGGTGCTATATAAATAAAGTTGAATTGAATTGAATTACTGCCACATCTGTTCTCAAACAAGAAATCACTTAAATAGGACCTGCCTGACAAAGTGAAGTAGACCAAAAGATCCTCAAAAGCTAGAAATCATGCTGTGATCCAAAGAAACTCAGGAACAAATGAGAAACAAAGTAATTGAGATGTATCAGTCTGGAAAAGGTTATAAAGCCATTTCTAAAGCTTTGGGATGCCAGCGAACCACAGCGAGAGCCATTATCCACAAATGGTGAAAACATGGAACAGTGGTTAACCTTCCCAGGAGTGGCTGGCCGACCAAAATTACCCCAAGAGTGCAGCAACAACTTATCCAAGAGGTCACAGAAGACCTCACAACAACATCCAAAGAACTGCAGGCCTCACTTGCCTCAGTTAAGGTCACTGTTCATGACTCCACCATAAGAAAGAGACTGGAAAAAAATGGCCTGCATGGCACAGTTCCAAAATGAAAACCACCGCTTAGCAAAAAGAACATAAAGGCTCGTCTCAGTTTTGCCAGAAAACATCTTAATGAGCCCCAAGACTTTTGGGAAAATACTCTGTGGACTGATGAGACAAAAGTTGAACTTTTTGGAAGGAGTGTGTCCCATTACATCTGGCCTCAAAGTAACAGCATTTCAGAAAAGGAACATCATACCAACACTAAAATGTGGTGGTGGTAGTGTGATGGTCTGAGGCTGTTTTGCCGCTTCAGGACCTGGAAGACTTGCTGTGGTAAATGGAACCACGAATTCTGCTGTCTACTAAAAAATCCTGAAGGAGAATGTCCAACCATCTGTTCGTGACCTCAAGCTGAAGCGCACTTGGGTCCTGCAGCAGGACAATGATCCAAAACACACCAGCAAGTTCACCTCTGAATGGCTTAAGAAAAACAAAATGAGGACTTTGGAGTAGCCTAGTCAAAGTCCGGACCTGAATCCGATTGAGATGCTGTGGCATGACCTTAAAAAGGCAGTTCATGCTCAAAAACCCTCCAATGTGGCTGAAATGGCCAAAATTCCTCCACAGCACTGTAAAAGACTCATTGCCAGTTATCACAAATGCTTGATTGCAGTTGTTGCTGCTAAGGGTGACCTAACCAGTCATTAGGTGTAGGGGGCAATCACTTTTTCACACAGGGCCATGTAGTTTTAGATTTTTTTCCCCCCTTAATAATAAACACCTTCTTTTAAAAACTGCATTTTGTGTTTACTTGTGTTATCTTTGTCTAATATTTAAATTTGTTTGATGATCTGAAACATTTAAGTGTGACAAACATACAAAAAATGAGCAATCAGGAAGAGGGCAAACACTTTTTCACACCACTGTATTTCAATTTGAGACACTGAAATACACACATACTATATATCCCCAGCCCACAGAGCTCGAAGGAACTCAATAATCCTTAAACTGAATAAAATGCACCAGGGACCTCATTCATTTTAATGTGTAGAAATGCGTGTGCAGTTGCATCATTTTACAGAGAATAAACATAAAAGCAAGACAAGTGAAACATTCTGATCAATTGATACCCTGTGCAGTATGACAGTAATTCCCATAACTACAGTTTTAATTCATTTTTTCCCATCATGCGCTGCTGCTCCCTAGTTATTTGGGAATGGTGCTGAGTGAATGATTTCACCCATGTTACAAAATAAAATAAAAAGGTGCAGCAAACAGCTCTGTGGTTGTGTTACATATTCAGATAGGTAAATGATGAAATATACTGCAAAAATACACTCTTGCTGGGGTTTCCGTTATTTATACTTGTGCTTGACTGAGACCTATTATTTAAAACTGTGCAAAACCACCTTGGTATTTTAACAAGAATCTTAGAATCATATTTAACAAATAAGATAAGAGAAGCCTTTATTAGTCCCACAATGGGGAAATTCCAGGATTGCAACAGCACAGGGATAGCAACACTCAGAGCAACAATCAGAAGACAAGAAAAAACAAGAGCAGCGAGTATACATATGTACATATAAATAAATAAATATATAAACACACAGTGCGGAGCACTGTAGCTAGATGGAATAAATATATAAACACACAGTGCGGAGCATAGTCGCTAGATGGAATAAATATATAAATATATAAACACACACAGTGCGGAGCATTGTAGCTAGACAGAATGAAACAGCATAACCGTCTACTTAGTTATCCTACATGGTATGATTATGTACCCATACATATTGTCGTCCTCCGTAGCGACTGGTATTTTCCTAGTTGTATACCGGAGGGGACCATTGTGTAAGTCTGTTGCGTCTTTTGCATTCAATACTATTAGGTTGTTACGTCTTTTTGCTATCTCTGCGAGCAGCCCTGCTTAGGTTGTACAGTCTGACAGCCGTTGGTAAGAAGGACCTGCGAAACCTCTCGGTTGTGCACCTAGGATGATGTAGTCTGCTGCTAAATGAGCTCCTCCGTGCATTCAGTATGTCCTGCATAGGGTGGAACTCGGACTCCAGCAGAGATGACAGTTTAGCCACCATCCTTCTCTCTCCCATCTGCTCCACTGGGTCAAGCCGCTACCCCAGGACAGAGCTAGCTTTCTTGATCAGTTTGTTCAGTCTCTTCCTATCGGCTGCTGTAACACCACTGCCTCAGCAGACCACTCCAAAAGTGATGGCTAATGCCACCACTGTGTCGTAGAATGTCTTCAGCAGCGTCCCTTGTACACCAAAAGACTTGAGTCTCCTCAGTAGGAACAGCCTGCGCTGTCCCTTCTTGTAGAGTGCGTCAGTATTGTGTGACCAGTCTAGTTTATTGTTCAGATGAACACCCAGGTACTTGTAGGATGTCACCATCTCGATGTCAGTTCCCTGTATATTTACTGGTGCTGTGAGGGGTTGTCCTTGCCTGCGGCAGTCCACCACCAGCTCCTTAGTTTTCCTCGCGTTGATCTGGAGGCAGTTCCGATGGCACCAGTACACGAAGTCCTGGATAAGTCCTCTGTACTCAGCTTCATCTCCGTTGGAGATGAGGCCAACGATCGCAGAGTCGTCAGAGAACTTCTGTAGATGGCACTGTGTTGTGTTGTGTGAGAAGTCCGCAGTATAAAGGGTGAACAGGAAGGGAGCCAAAACCGTTCCCTGGGGGGCCCCCGTGCTACCGATGATCGTGTCGGACACACAGTCCCGGGTTTTCACGAACTGTGGCCAGTTAGTGAGGTAGTCCAGGATCCATGATGAGATGGAGAAACAAATACTTTAGAAGGTTGGACGGAACAGATACTGCAATAGACAGGAGTAGCGTGCATGAATGATTAGGTGATCAGAGACTGTCAGTAAACCACTCCAGCAGCATGCCCTGAGTTATACGTCTTAACGTTCTTCTATGTTTATTGATGGATTTATAATTTTAATTTGAAGGTTTACTGATAAATGCTTTGAAGTTAAAAAAAATATTGTAAATTTATGTAAACCTACTGTTGTAATAGGTTTTAAACAGGCAAAAAAAAAAAACAAAACAAAAAAAAACCCAAAGAGAATTATAAAGTATGGTAAATGAATGATCATACAAGAAAACTACTAAAATAATGCAGTATAAATTAACACAGAATCTCAAAGTAAACTAGAAAGATTTAAACATGGAAACAAATGGAGTAACATTCTGAAAGGACATTTCAAAGACTGATCACAAACTGCTGACCTGATTCTATCAGTTTATATTTCATAGCTTAGGGCTTCAACTGCAATGTTCCTTTGTCTACCAAAAAAACCTTTTCCTCACTTCTTTTCACTTTTTGTCTGACAAACTTTTATTCCACAGAATTGTCCCTTCTGCTCTGGTAGGCCAGGTGTTTTGACAATAATAGGCTGTTGCTTATTTGCTATACATAAGAAAAGCCCTCAATCCTCTTTTCTACTAAAATCCCACTGTTTAAACTGAGACGAATGAAGCTGAGCTATGTACTCAGTCTTTGTTTCTATTCTGAGACAAACTAGCAAGCTAAGTAAGCAATATGCTAACGTGCCACATAGCAACACAGATGAGTTATAAAAATAAGAATAAAAGACAATGTGTTTCAGGCAGTTCAGTTTCTTTTACATTTATAAAAGAAACAGGACAATAACAGCAACCAAGCTTAACCCTTTTACATTCGGGCCAAATCTGACTCTTGCAACATTTGACAGCAGTAAAAATACCCTAAATATAGGGCTGGATGTTTTCCGAAATAAAACCGAAACACACATTTGGGACATGAAACTGACATAATGTTGCACGTCATTTTTTATGTTGTTTTTTTTCCCCTCTCCCTGTTGTGTATGTGTGTTTGTGTGTGTGTATATGAGAGGTTTCACTTTCCTGCTCCTTTAACGTGAGCGGTCACGTAACTCTGCACTCCTGAAGCTGTGCCGTTAGTGCTGTTTGGAAGCAGCACAATGGAAAAAATAAATGGCTTGTATTGGAAAAAATGCGGTGTCCGTCCACATAGTATGTGATGATTGACACTCTATTTCATCTTACAATGCCAAGAAAAAGTGAGCAAAGTGCACTTAAACTAACAAGTAATTGCCCTGAAGCTAAATCACTGTTAGTCCCTAAAGCTGGATTCATGCTGCACCTCCGTTGTCCACGTACGTGCAACCGGAAACCTTGCGTGACGAAATTTACATCATCGTCTCCACTCCGCTAGTGTCCGCACAGCTTGACCATGGATGACTGCATGCAGCCCAAATTTTGTGACCGCGTGGCCTGTCCATGATCTGAACGCGTTAACAGAGCATGCACAAGACTGAACGTCCCATTCACAAGATGGCGCAATCAACACAGCATACAAAGACAAAGTAGACGAGGAAGACAATGAGGAGGCGGAAGACAAGAATAAACATACATTGTGGGGTGACCCACCACAATCTACTTGGACAGACAGAGCACTCAGCTTGAGCAGGAAACAGAACAATGACATGTATGGACTGATATCAATATGTAAATGTGCCTTGCATTCTCGTAAATGTCCCATGCATTCTCTCTTGCTGGTATAAATGTGCTCACTCAAAGCTCACTGATAAACGCATTCAGAACGCACTGACGACGACTCAGGGCTCACTCACAGCGCGCTGCCACAGCGCAGGGTGAGCCCCGTGATGGAGGAATAAAGCACCCTTAACCTTCAGCTTGCTGTGTCCGCCTGCAATTATTCCGTTCCTCCACAACATAAATCCTTTTGCAGCAGCAGCAGCTTGAGCGGAGAAGAGTACTGGAAAATGGTAATTCCTCCTTTCCTTGAAATGATGCCATTGCTACAAAAAAAAAAAAAATGTGGGTCACTCTCATGTTTTATAGCCGGTGAACAAACTGGCATGTTACCGCATTTGCGCTACCCATAGGGCTGGGGCGAAACTACAAATAACAGTTGTGCATGTGTCAACTGCTTGGCCTGGTAGACGAAAAAAGTGAGCATGAACAACGCCGCGTGCATGCCGGGCTCGTCTTAAGCGCACACGAACCAAAGCGGACTGGAAGGGAAATGCAGCATGAATAAGGCTTAACCATCTCAGCTCAACCATTTTACAGTGGGAATGGACAACAAAACGGAAGAGCTGAGGTTGGATTTAAGAATGCGATCAGAGACTCATAATCCCTATGTGGTGACAACATAATCATGACTCCTCCAATGCAGCTAACAAACTAATTAGCTGCCGCTGAGAGTCACACAAACCATCAAGAGGCATGCATAAACACTGACTTCTGCAATGGACAATATTTAATTTGGTTATGTGTGTGGAATTATTATATTATGCTCATTTACTATTGAATCGTCAGAGTGATATATTCATTGATACCACATTCTTGTGTAATAGTTAATCACAAGCCTTGTCAGTGAACTATAAGGGAGAAGGAAAGAAGGAAAAAGACAAAAAAACTAAATCAATGTGAAAGTTTCAATTAACTGTAATGCTGATTTAAGGTGAAATTGCCCAGCTCTACCGAAATACCATTCATTTTTACCTCCACCAAGGGAGGACAGAGGTAATGTTTTTAGTGGCGTTGGTTTGTTGGTTTGTCTGTTAGCAACATAACTCAAAAAGATATGAATGGATTGTGATGAAATTTTCAGGAAAGGTGTGTAATGGCACAGGGAACAGATAATTAGATTTTGGTGGTGATTTGGATCACAATGTGGGTGCAGGACTTTTTTGAATATTATTTTATATATTAAAACAAGGTAAATTAAGTTGCCAATGATGATGAACCTGTTAAGTTATGAATGTTTGGAATATTTTTGCAATGTATTTCAGTTGAACTATAAACTGGTTGTGAAACAAAGCAAATTGATAATTGAATTAGAACAACTTTTATGCTTAGACTCTTTGAATGACTGAAGTGAAACCTAATGATATTGCTGTGTGGGTGAATTTCTTGTGGACATATGATCTGCCTGCAGGTCAGGTTTTTGTTTCGCTCGAAGGATGATTCTGGATCTGATGCAGCAGCCAGAAGGAGTATCCAGGAAAGAAGACACCCACATGGAGAACTGATGTTCCAGTCAACTGGATGGTAAGCCAACCCGTGAGATCCTGGACATAGAGTGATGTGACTTTTCTTTGAAAGTATTGCTGCCTCTCTCCATGGTGAGGTAGGACTGACTGTGGACATAGTTACCTCTGGAATGGACCCCAATGGTTCAGCCACCGACTGCACGTACACATACAAACCCACACACGCGACTAAACCCAAGCGATAATATGACAAGGGAATTTTATTTTGTTTCATTTTATTTCATGCACACCTTTTATTTTGATTGTAAACACAAAAAAGCCATTGTGAATGTATTTTAAGTTTTCTGTTCAATACAAGTCTGTTTTAAAAACTATTTTTTGTGTCTGTCTTGATACTGATGTTCACACCTTTGAGCTCCACAGCGTTCTTTGACTTCTGATCCTTGTCCATCTTAATATCCAATTAAGGTAACAAAAGTTGGTTACATTCATTTTCAGCAAAATACATTAAATTGTCAAGGCTGTTATGTTTTCATGTTTTAAATAAAACACAAGTCCAATGGTATAAGTTTATTATATTATTATAATGGGTTGAATAATGGATTGTATTTATATAGCGCCTTTCAAGATACCCAAAGCGCTTTACAATGAGTCCATTATTCTACTAACAGCAACAGTGAACTTTAAATCATACTCTAAATTGCATTATTTACATAACTGTTTGTTCAAAAGAAATAATAGGAAATTAAATACTATAAAGCACGATTGCCTGGAGCAACAACTACCTCAGACGTACCGGTGTTCTATAATTCTGTGCTACTTATCGAGAGGTGCTTTCCCGTCTCTTTGCGCATATGCGTGTGTCTTCACATAACTAAGCTGAATATTATGGACTAATTAATGACATATGATCTGCAGAATATACACAAATCGTACTGATAAGCAACAGTAGCAGTTTTTGATAAAGTAGCATAAATCGATGGACTTTGCTGATGCTCGGAGCTACCAGTAGTATTTTTCACTAGGGCAGCACAAATCGACAAAACACTTGCCTCAATGACTGACCGTGTTTGTGACATGAAAATATGTGTATGCACGTTCATTGCAGAACACGATTTGTCATTCACCATTTCTCAACCGCTAGTAAATCTGTGTTAAAAAAAACTGGCTGAAGACAAAAATGTCTTACAAAACTGTCTGTTTCAAATCAGCATGCCAGTTATATAAACACACATGGCATAGCACCAGAATTTAAAAAAAAAACGTCTGTCAGAGAAGGTCAAAAACTGCATGTTTTCACTGAACATTGATGAAGCTTCTAGCCAGTGCATGGACAAAATTTTAAATGTCCTTGTTCACTTTTATGATGATAACACGACCAGAGAAACAACCCAACATTTGGCAAGCAGGAAAGTTAATATTGCCAATGCCTCAGTACTTATGGTGGAATTAAAAAAATATCCTGCAGTCTTACGGTGTTGAATGGAAAAACTGTAGTTTTCTGTAGTAATCTGGCTTTGTGGATTTCCTTTTTTGCGTTGTGTGTTGTATAGCACAGACAGCTGCTCTGTTGACGAGTTCTACGGTCATGTGAAAAAATTTTGACACCCCATGAAAGCCTGTGTTTTTTTTTTAAACATATTTAGACATGGATATTTAATATCAATTTTAACAGTACTAGGAGATTCAAGTAATATAACTAAACAAAACTGATGAAAAGACTTTTTGAAATTTTCTGTAAAATGTAATTCTAAAAACATGCAATTTCTGATGAGGAATAAATTAGGACATTCCCACTTAAAATGGCTGAAATCACACACAGGTTTATCACATGAGGTATACATGATTAGAACACTGTTACTCAGCATTGTGAAGGAGGCTTGTCCTATTTAAACCTCAGACATTTAGTTTGGCATGCTCCTGACTGTTGAAGTGAGAGTGAACACTATAGTAAGATTGAAAGAGCTGTCTGAGGCCTTCAGAAAGATGACTGTAGCAGCTTATGAGTCTAGTAAGGGATTTAAAACGATCTCAAAAGAATCTGAAATCAGCCATTCCACTCTCTGAAAAATAGTCTACAAGTGGAGGACATTCCAAACAACTGCCAACATGTCCAGGTCTGGCCATCCAAGCAAGTTCACCCCAAGAGCAGACCGCAAAACGCTAAAAGGGACTACAGATGGAAATTAGCGAGAACGTTATAATCTGGTACAGAGCAACTTCACCCTGTGTTTAATGTTTTTTTCTGTGCATGGTCCCTGACAAATAAACCAATAAACTAAAGAAGTCTCCAAAAACCCTAAAATGTCATCATGGGACCTACAGCAGGCTCTTGCTACTGTTGATGTGAAAGTGCATGCCTCTGCAATCAAGAGACTGCACAAGTTTAACTTGCATGGGAGGCGTGCAAGGAGGAAACCTTTACTCTCTAAGAGAAACATGAAGGCCAGACTGAAGTTTGCCAGAGGGAACGTAGACAAAGACCAGGACTTCAAGAATAATGTTCTTTGGACAGATGAGTCTAAAATTGAAATATTTGGAATATTCAGCAAAATCTAATCATCTGTTCCCCGTGCCATTACACACCTTTTCTGAAAATTTCGTCAAAATCCGTTCATAACTTTTTGAGTTATGTTGGTAACAGACAGACAGACAGACAAACGCCGGTAAAAAAAAATTACCTCGTTGGAGGAGGTAATAAAGAACAGAATATTTAATGGGGTGTCCTAATTTTTTCACATGACGTGGCAACACTTTTTTTTTTACTGCTAGTTGCATACATGAGCTTTGTTGAGCACAACGTGCAGAAACAAGTAGGGCTGAAACGATTAGTCAACATTGTCGATAACGTTGACAATAGAAATTTGTCGACAAAGATTTTTATTGTCGACAAATCGTTAAATTATAAAGTTTATATGCATGCCATGGAAATGATCAGTTGTAACTGCATTGCATGACTGGAATTGCAATGCACAACCAGAACTGCTGTGAGCAGTAGTGCCTCTGTTGTCCGGCATGTTTGAACAATTTCCAGCGAAGAAGAAGAGGAGTACAGCATGGCGAAGAGAAAAGATAAACAAATCAACAAACTTTCTGTACTATGGAAACATTTCACAGAAAACAAAAAAATGAAACAAGTAAAATGCAGACTTTGCAAGGCAGATCTTTCCTATCATGGCAGCACTACAGTGATGCATGAGCATCTGAAACAACGGCATCCGGGAGCCGTAACATTAACAGCTGCTTCTGCTTGGTAAGTTTTAGCGAGCAAAGAAAGTTAGCACTGCTTATTTTCAATGGCCAGCTGTTTCAAGCTTTAGAAAAATGACAATACTGTTAGTACATGCTGTTTATGTTAGCTTACCTGTTTGACAGCTCTCTGGTTGCTGAGGGATCAGCTGTTAAGGCTAAAGTGTTGAATGCAGTAAATGACTGAATTAGAGGAGTCGCTATCTCTTTACCATCTTTGTTAATATTAGCCCTCATTTTGAATATTAGTGCATCTGGGTTAATTAGAATATCCCAGTTTATAATTTATTAAATAAAAACCTACAATCATATCACTGGTCAACACCAAATTTATTGTCTTAAGTTTTTTTTAGCTGATTTAGGGCAATTTTGATGTGCTGAATCCAAAAATCACATCGGTTTTACTCAATCAGGTCAACTTTTTGAACTATGGCCACGTTTTTTTTTTACGTTTTTGTTTACATGTACGGGTGTTTTCGCTTTATATGATGCAAAATTCTTTTTTATTTCTTGAAATTCTCTGAATTTTGAACAATGATGATGTAACATTCAATTTACATGTACTTACCTTTATCAATGTCTACTATTCAATTTACAGTACACCTGTACAACTGCTGTAGTAGTAGTAGATTAGTTTATTTGACAGGGACATAGACAATTAATCAAAGACAATCAATCTGATGTGTTGCACATAGAGTGTATAGCTATTAGCTAATTTGCAACTCTTGTCCCTGGATGGGCTTTACAACTGCTTACAACTTAGCATAAAAACCTGACCTGATCGAGAGAAACGGATGTCATTTTCAGATTCAGCGGTGCAAAATTGTCTTAAATCAGTTGAAAAAACACAGACAACTTACAAAAAAATTATTTTTGTTACGTTGTGTAATCATCAAAATTAAATCAAATGGCTTGCAATATCACTAAGTGCAGTGAATACCGAATATGAAGGTTTACCTTTCTGAATTATACTGTTAAAAATGCACTTATCGAAAACTTCACTGTTTGTGGGTTGGAGCAGATCAGTAATTCAGTTGTAAGATGTTTAATCAATTGTTTAATTGACATTAGGCATTATGAAGTCTGTGATGAACTGATAAATAACCTTAACTTGTGATAATTAATACAGCTTTCTTGTTTTTTGTATTTAGCTCTGGAAACTGCTTATAAAATGTTATATTAAAGCAGGGACTGACAACAAGGTGATTTTCACAGGTGTACAGGCTTAAACAGCGGTTGAGGTAAAATATGCACTAGAGCCCCAACAGGAAGCAGAGATGGCAGACATGAGAAATAATCATGATTAGTCGACTAATCGAGAAAATAGTCATTAGATTAGTCAGCTACCAAAATAATCATTTGTTGCAGCCCTAGAAATAAGCACCTGATTCTCTAATTTTTTTTACACCAGCTACCAAAAGGCTTACCGTCTCTGCCCATTTCTTTGATGCACACCCAGTGCCATTTGTTTTTAAGTCCTTTGTCAATTAGGACATCTTCCCCAGTCTTCAAAAACTTACTCTCCATCCCAGGGAATGTATGAAAGGCATGTATGAAAGGTTTTTTGTACACTGTCACTACCCGATTAGGAGCGCGCAAGTGCAATACGGTCCGCCATCTTGGATCGCTACATACGGCAACTCCACTTGGACAAAAAGTGGTTCTGTGTAAAAAAAAATGGGAAGTACAGTGGGGCAAAAAAGTATTTAGTCAGCCACCAATTGTGCAAGTTCTCCCACTTAAAAGATGAGAGACGTCTCCAATTTTCATCATAGGTATACCTCAACTATGAGAGACAAAATGAGAAAAAAAAATCCAGAAAATCACATTGAAGGATTTTTAATGAATTAATTGGTAAATTCTTCGGTAAAATAAGTATTTGGTCAATCCCAAAAGTTCATCTCAATACTTTGTTATATACCCTTTGTTGGCAATGACAGAGGTCAAACGTTTTCTGTAAGTCTTCACAAGGTTTTCACACACTGTTGCTGGTATTTTGTCCCATTCCTTCATGCAGATCTCCTCTAGAGCAGTGATGTTTTGGGGCCGTCGCTGGGCAACACGGACTTTCAATTCCCTCCAAAGATTTTCTATGCGGTTAATATCTGGAGACTGGCTAGGCCACTCCAGGACCTTGAAATGCTTCTTACGAAGCCACTCCTTCGTTGCCCGGGCGGTGTGTTTGGGATTATTGTCATGCTGAAAGACCCAGCCACGTTTCATCTTCAATGTCCTTGCTGATGGAAGGAGGTTTTCACTCAAAATCTCACGACACATGGCCCCATTCATTCTTTCCTTTACACGGGTCAGTCGTCCTGGTCGCTTTGCAGAAAAACAGCCCCAAAGTATGATGTTTCCACCCCCATGCTTCACAGTAGGTATGGTGTTCTTTCTCTTCCCAACACAAGTTGAGTTTTCATCAAAAAGTTCTATTTTGGTTTCATCTGACCATATGACATTCTCCCAATCCTCTTCTGGATCATCCAAATGCTCTCTAGCAAACTTCAGACGGGCCTGGACATGTACTGGCTTAAGCAGGGGGACACGTCTGGCACTGCAGGATTTGAGTCCCTGGTGGCGTAGTGTGTTACTGATGTAGCCTTTGTTACTTTGGTCCCAGCTCTCTGCAGGTCATTCACTAGGTCCCCCCGTGTGGTTCTGAGATTTTTGCTCACCGTTCTCGTGATCATTTTGACCCCACGGGGTGAGATCTTGTGTGGAGACCCAGATCGAGGGAGATTATCAATGGTCTTGTATGTCTTCCATTTTCTAATAATTGCTCCCACAGTTGATTTCTTCACACCAAGCTGCTTACCTATTGCAGATTCAGTCTTCCCAGCCTGGTGCAGGTCTACAATTTTGTTTCTGGTGTCCTTTGACAGCTCTTTGGTCTTGGCCATAGTGGAGTTTGGAGTCTGACTGTTTGAGGTTGTGGACAGGTGTCTTTTATACTGATAACGAGTTCAAACAGGTACCATTAATACAGGTAATGAGTGGAGGACAGAGGAGCCCCTCAAAGAAGAAGTTACAGGTCTGTGAGAGCCAGAAATCTTGCTTGTTTGTAGGTGACCAAATACTTATTTTACTGAGGAATTTACCAATTAATTCATTAAAAATCCTTCAATGTGATTTTCTGGATTTTTTTTTCTCATTTTGTCTCTCATAGTTGAGGTATACCTATGATGAAAATTGGAGACCTCTCTCATCTTTGAAGTGGGAGAACTTGCACAATTGGTGGCTGACTAAATACTTTTTTGCCCCACTGTAAATCTTTTGTTTTTATATGAGTATCATTTTTTCCCACAGCCAAATGGCACACGCCGGAAATCCAGCATGGTGCTGGAAAACTTTAAGCCCTGCAAGTAAGAGAGGGAAGGCCGAGATGGTTTGGACATGTGCAGAGGAAGGATAGCGGATATATTGGACAAAGGATGTTGAAGATGACGCTGCCAGGCAGGAGAAAAAGAGGAAGACCACAGAGACGATTCATGGATGTAGTGAAGGAGGACATGGAGAGGGTTAGTGTTACAGAGGAAGATATAAGGGATAGGGTGAGATGGATGCAGATGATCCGTTGTGGCGACCCCTAAAGGGAGCAGCCAAAAGGAGAAGAGATTGTGAAGGAATGAAATATGAGCAGCATATAATCTTAACTATGCTTTCACCACAAGCCTTACCATAATTTTTCTTCCACATTTGGATTTTTTTTCTATCTCACCTTCAGGTATCATTTTTTTCAAAATCACATTTGGCTCAACTCATTTAATTTAATGCTCCATGAAAAGGGACATTTTTAAATCAACCTTGCTACCTTAAACATATAAAAGATTTTCAGATATATCCTGTACACTTTCCCACACAGAATATAAAGTCTACCTAACAAATTATTCTCCAGACCTAAGTATTTAGAAATGATAATAATCAGCAATGTGAACAAAACAAAGGAATACAGTGGTTTCCACCTACACATCTGACTGTAATATGAAAATTTACTACAAGTCTTATGAACGTCACAGCAATTCAACAGAGCCTAATAAGTATGCAGCCTGATATTTCATCAACAATTTGTCTTTGTGAGATGTGAAAGCTATGCTTTTCTTATGTATGATAGTTACTACTACATTTGTGCTTCCTTTTCAGAAATGTTTTCACTCTTTTTGTATCTAATGAGGTCCCATGAGAGGTTGCGGCCCACACACTCAGTCAAGTTATTCAGTCAACGCATGCAGTATGTACACAAACGTGCTTCGAGATATCCCATAAAACACATAAATACATTTAGAATGGAGCATTCAACCAACCTTCAACAGATGTATCACAATATACAGACATGGAAAAATTTGTTGGTACCTTTCCACAAAAAACAAAAACAAAACAACAAAAAAAATCTATCTCTGAAATAAGTTGAAACTGAAGAAAGCTTCATGGCATCCCTTTTTTTTTTTTTGTTACTTATTTGTACCCGTAGGTAGATTTGGTTTGCAGTCTGATGACAAGCCACCGGCTGCTGGTCGCTGCGTGCGCGAGCGCCCTAAACCTACATGTTTTTGGTATGCGGGAGGAAACCGGAGAAATCCCGGAGTAAACCCACGCAACACGGGGAGAACATGCAAACTCCACACAGCTCACTGTTGGTCGGGGGCTGGGATCGAACCCACGACCTCATGATCCCCGCGATCCCCCGGCCAAGGGTAAAACTGTGCTGCCACAGTGCTAAACCACTGCACCACCGTGCATCCCTTGTTGTTTATATCATATTTAACATAAATCACACTTTGCTTTTGATTATTGAGTCAGCTGAATATTTTATATAATTAAAGTGAAATGGCATGGGCAAAAAAGATGGTACCCTTAAATTTAATATTTTGTGGCAACACCATTTGCAGCAATCACTGCCAGCAAGCGATTCCTGTACTTTACAATGAGACATCTGCATTTGATAACAGCCATTAGGCCTATTTAAATGAAACAAAACAAACAAAAAAAAAACATGCTACTGCCTCGTCTATCATTGTGTGCACCACACTGAACATGGACGTGAGAAAGGAAAAGAGAGAGCTGTCTGAAGAGCTCAGAAAGAAGATTATAGATAACCATGTTAAAGGTGAAAGTTATAAAACCATCTCCAAGCAGCTTGATGTTCCTGTGACCACAGTTGGCAATATTATTAACAAGAGCACTCTGAGGCAATAACCCCCACCCCCGTTTTCTTTTGAGATCCCAATACTGACTGACGGAGAGCAGTTTTCAAATTTTCAATATAATTATTGTGGCAGAACCAAATTATGATAAACCCACCATCCACAAATATACAAGAAAGTATACAATAGTGTAACTGATATTCATTTGGATGAGTTTACGCCAACTGACCTTTTAGATTTAGATAAAATAATTTCCTCACTGTGTATATGGGGCGGCTGTGGCGCAGGCATAGTGTGGTCAACTACTGATCGGAGGGTCAGGGGTTCGATTCCTGCTCTGTCTGCAATCTGCATGTTGAAGTATCCTTCAGCAAGACACTGAACCCCCAGTTGATCCTGATGGGTCAGGCCAGCGCCGGTGCATGGCTGCTCCGCCGTCATCAGTGTGTCAGTGTGTGTGTGAATGGGTGGATAGCAGGATCTGTAAAGTGCTTTGGTCATCTAGAGATGAGAAAAAGTGCTATATAAGTGAATGCCTTTTACCATCCAAACCTTCAAACTTGTTTATTAGACACTGTTCCTACCAGATTATTTAAAGAAGTCTTCCCATTTATTGGAAACTCTATTCTTTAAATAATCAATTCTTCATCAACATTAGGCCATGTACTGCAGGCTGTTGAAATGGCTGTAATTAAACTGTTACTTAAAAAGCCAAATCCAGGAGTCTTAGCGAACTATTGACCAACCTCTAGTCTGCCTTTCATTTTAAAGTCCTCGGACGGTGACATTTTTTTATTGAACCAATAAACTGATTGTATGAAAATATTCCATTCTGGCCATTCCCGTGATTTAATATGTGTCACCAGCCTCCATAAATGACTTTATTTGGTAATAGCCCATCTTTCACTTAGTGATGCTGCAGTACCGCCATCTGTCGATAGGGGCAGGCAGCAGTGACGTCAGCACAGGAAGAAGTGAGGGTGATATTGCCTGCCTGTGCTGTGAGCCTCATCAGAGAAACATTCCCATCGGATCACTACAAGGCATTTTGCCTACCAAGATTAGATTTGTGAAAAATGATATTTCAGTAAAGTTTTGTAAAATCATATATTGAGTTTATTAATGTTCATGTCAATTTTATAATTCTAATATTTCAGCATTCATCAAAGTCGCATGTCATATATATTTGAATAATTTTTCTACCATTTTATGGTATAAAATTCGGGTTCCATTTTTAAAAGCACATTTCTCTTAAAATCTTAGGCTTATATTTGTTTGTCTTAGCAAAATATGTTGCTTCCCTAACAATTGAAAGCTGAACTTTCATTGCTAATTGGAAATTTCTTCTACTTTTACATGTTTGATTTTGAAAATCTAGATACATGTTGCTCAACAGCATCAGCTTTGATGGGACGCTGAAATTTGGCACTCAATGTGGCGGGAACTCTGGCTTGTACAGAGTGCCACTCCTCCCATAACTGCGTTGGATCAACCAAGGTTTTGTTGAACAGAGTATTCATCAGATCATCCACATAGTCTGAAAAAAAATATATTCAATAAAAATTAGACATTCATTTGACTACAGTATGAAATACAAATTTGACCCAAATTAACATAATTTGATAAAAGCTATGAAATGTGAAAGTTGAATGAAGACCAACCCTCCACCCACTGTAAATATCATATACAAGCCTAGAAAATGATACTAATATTTCTTATACTAACCGAAAGTTGGATTAACTTTCTTTGCTTGCAGTTTATATCCGCCTTTTTTGAATTTTGGGTACCTGATGATGAAGACCGGCTCACCATCATGATTCTGTGCCTGCTTGCGGCCTGCATTTTCATTAAAGTGCAATGCAGCTAAACAAAGTCTGTAATTAGAATATTATCACAATGATTTATTTTTGGACATATAAGTGATCTATCAGCAGAAACTCTATGTAATTGGCACTGTTATTATAATTGCATTTCATATTTTTGGTCACATATTGCATCTCCTCACCTTGTCAACATTCCAAGGAATGAGAAGTGTACACTCTTTGGTGCAAAATGAATAATCAGACTGTGGAAAGCCTCCACATTTGAAGTTTGCTGCCCTGGACTCAGCTTTCGCATATCCCTGAGGACCCGTGTTTTGTTGATCATATCAACAACTTTTTCACAGCCCTTTGTGCCTGAAATAAATAAATTGTAGGTGTGAGATATGTCACCAAAAATGATGAAAATCAATGGGATAATAATTTTTATATATATATAATACATGCACTGTTGTTTCATTGTGTGAAACTGTTTTTTGTGTTAGGTTGCAGTCTCTCAGGAGCTGGGGGATCGTACGTAGTGCTCGCATCTTTGTACTTGGGTTGATGTGCAGGCAGCAGAGCAGCGCGCTGTTCAGCCGGAAAAAAGCAGAGGACAAGGGTAACGGGCACCACACCGAGACAGGGATAATCAGTGATAATGTTGCTTACTTGCAGGGACAGGTGGCTGGCGTCGGCAGGTGATGAGCCCGGGAGACAGCGTCCTGCAGGTGGGCTAAATAGCCCGCTGCTGACGAGGCGCAGGTGTGCGCGCAGCTGAAGCCGCTGATGAGCGGCGAGTCGTGACACAAATTGCATCTTATTCTCGAAATCGCTGTCAACGAAATGTCTACTGCACATGTTGGGTGATTTACCGACATCATTCCAATTTTTTCGCGTTTTCTGAACGAATTTCACCCATGCCGTTCTGATTTTCCCAGGGACGGGAAATTCATAAACACTCACCGCATGCTCCTCTGGTATACCGTCGCACCCGTAGACAACACAACGCCAAACCATAATTAATTCGATTACTGAAATCCTAATCTTAATAAATAATCTATTTGTAATCCACAAGTACTCCGAGAAATATCCGTAATCGCCGATTTTAAAACGTAAACAACAAGCAATGTCCGCCGAGCGTGTGCGTGTCTCTTCCTGAAATGACGTCACACAGTCAGTGGCCATCTTAGCCGCTGATCGCTTGGCTGAGTCAGACAGCTCTCAAGGACAGCATACTTCAAGAGCGCATTGTCACCTTATGCGACATTTGTTGACACCAAAACATGTGCGGTTCAAATTAGCTCGTCTCACACAAAAATTTAAGATATGATTTAGCGATATTGAATTTTCGTCCGGCCGACGCCTTTAAAAATCTTAGCATTGTTGCTACGCAATTATTTGACCACCTGCAGGGAAATGGTTTATTTGAAGAGTTTCAATCAGGGCTCAGAATTCATCATAGTACTGAAACAGCTTTAGTGAAGGTCACTAACAATCTCTTGATAGGATCTGATAATGGACTTGTTTTTATACTTGTCCTTTTAGACCTTAGTGCAGCTTCTGATACTATCAATCATAATATTTTACTTGATAGATTAGAACACATTGTTAGACTTAATGGAACTTCTTTGCAGTGGTTTAAATCTTATTTATCTGACAGGTACCAGTTTGTTCATGCCAGTAATGAGTTTTCTTCAAATTCAAAGCTCAGTCATGGAGTTCCACAGAGATCTGTTCTCACTCCTATTCTTGTTAGTGTATATATGCTTCCGTTAGGTAATATTATTAGAAAACATTGCTACAATTTCGCTGCCGAATGGCTAGGTACAGGAAATCTTTTCTGCCACATGCTATTTCACTGTATTCCACTCTAATGTGGAATTTTGGTCATATCAGTGCTGCCATACTGCACCTTACAGTCTAAATGGTACCTTGCATTTCACCCTGCGCCTTATAACCCTCCTTTGTACAGTCAGTACTATTCATAGACTCATATGGATCATCATCTATTTAACTTAGTAGCAGCCTATGTAGTATAAAGATATCTAAGCAATTTTTTTTTTTTTTTTACTTCCCTGGCTAACTCCTTTTTCTACTATGCTGTATGTATTTCTGTTGGTTTTGGGTTGTCTACTGTGTCATGCTGTTGTTACACTGTAATGTAACGCAGTTTGGGATTAATAAAGTCCATCCATCCATCAATCCATCAATTTCCATTGTTATGCAGATGACACAATTATATTTGTCAATGAAGCCAGATGACAGTAATCAATTAACAAAATTAGAGGCATGTCTTAAGGAAATCAGAGCGTGGGTGACTTTCTTGCTATTAAATTCAGATAAGATTGAAGTCATTCTAGTTGGTCCAAAAAACCTTAGAAATACTTTCCCAAAATCAGACTCTTAGTTTGGATGGGGTTACGCTAGCTTCTAACAGTTCTGTGAGGAACCTTGAAGTTGTTTTTGATCAAGATCTGTTCTTAAATTTACATATTAAACTTGCTCCCAAGTCTGCTTTTCATCATTTGCGTAATAGTGCCAAGATTAGGAACATCCCGTCTCAGAGTGATGCTAAGAAACTAATCCATGCTTTTGTTAGCGTGAGATTATTGTAACTCTTTATTATCATGCTGTTCTAAAACATCTTTAAAAAGTCTTCAGCTGATCCAAAATGCTGCAGCTAGAGTTTGAACAGGTACTAGAAAGAGAAATCATATCTCTCCGGTTCTGGCCTCCCTTCATTGGTTCCCATAGAATTTAGATTTAAGTTTAAAATTCTTCTCCTCACTTACAAAGCTCTAAATAATCAGGCCCCTTGTTATTTCAAAGATCTGATAGTATCTTATCCTCCTAACAAGAGCACTACGCTCCCAAAATGCAGGATTACCTGCTCACCAGGTTTGGTGGCCTTGTGGAAATGCATATTGCGGGGGAATCTGCAGACAGCGTCTCAGTCAGGAGGCAGTGATTAAACATAAGAGAATAATAGGCCTGGGGAGTCCTGGGGAGTTGTCAGGAAGAGGGAGCTGGGGGTTGAAGGCAAATGTATTGTGGAGCTGGATATCATGCAGTGTGATGTGAAATGCCATGCAGATGTGAGATGATCTGTGGAGCTTATAAGAAGAACCCTGGTTTGGCTGATTCATTGCTTTTCTGTGTATGAATGTTGAGAGTGTTAATAAATTTCGTCTGCTCGTAAACTGGCCTCCTGATTTCCCACACTCTCCACAGCCTTAGCTTTATTCGTTTTATAGTAACAGTGCAAATGGAATGCTAACCTTGACCTTTAACCCCAAACCCATAGTCAGAGGTCAGGATCCCAAGGTGAACCTGTGTACCAGGTTTGGTGGCCCTAGCTTTACTCATTTTGTAGTAATAGTAAATGCAGCATTTACTATTAAAGCTGGATTCATGGTACTTTTACAGTCTGGTCCGCTGAGATACGTGTCCGCTTTGGACAAGGCGTGCAAGCGGTTGTGTATATGCTTAACTTTTTTCGTTTATAAGGCCAAGCAGCCTTGTAAATGTGCAGTCAACCCAGTTGGGCCGCGCGGTCAAAAAATTTGGGCTGCACATGGACATCCGCAGAGGGGCTCTGAGACATTCACAGACTGGAGACAATGACGTCATTTTCATCAGACAAGCTTCGCAGTAAGGTGGACATGGACAGTGGAGATGAAGCACGAATCCAGCTTTACCACAGTGCAACTGCAATATTAACTTTGAACTCTGACTTTAACCCCTTGACCCCCAAACCCATAGTTAGGTCAGGGTGTAAATCGTCCAAGATGTGTATCAGATACAACTACTGTCTCAATTTGAAAAGCCTACATCATTTCTTTCAGTAGTTACTGTGTTTAGAAGATTTAGGGAAAATCTGACTTCTGACCTTTGACCTCAAGGTCATCCGATGAGAGTGAAATTGTAATATGCACATCATCAGAGTATATCAAACTATGGTACCAAGTTTCAAAACAATCGGAGCAAAACTGTAAGAGGAGTTGATTTCATAAAAGTGGGACAGACGGACGGCTGGACGGACTGACCCATAACATAATTCCCCTTCGGTCTTCGACCAACAAGGGATAAAAAGTATAAGGTTCATGGGACTAAAGTTAACCTCCCAGGATGTGCAAGCAAGAGGAAATGCAACCACAGGTTTATCAGAAGGATAGTACATATTGTAGAAAAAGAGCCTATGAAACCATCCAAACTGAGCTCCAAGGTCACGGTACGTCATTTTTTTCATCACACCATCCGTCAGATTTTGAACAACAATGGGCTCCATAGAAGAACACCAGGAGGGCTCGACTATTGATAGAAACACATAAAGCCAGCTAAAAGGCACACTGCCAAGCCCCAAAGTTTCTCGGACAATGTCCTTTGGACTGATGAGACAAAATAAGTTTTTTGGACAGTCACATCAGCTCTATGCTTACACAAGGAAAAATGAAGCTTTAAAAGAACACCATACCTACTGTGACACATGGAGGGGGCTTGGTTTTGTTTTGGGGCTGCTTTGCTGCACCTGGTACTGAGAACCTTGAATCTGTGCCCTGCACAAACTTGTCCACATCTGTATACTGTAAGTACAACTGTTATTAGGTGACTTAAAATACTATTATTTAATCCAAAATTAAAACTAGTCAATATTCTAATATCCAAATTTATCATCAATTGAAAGAACCTTAGTGAGCAAACTCATATCACACACATCTGCATACCAGGGCCCTTAATGAGAACTGCGATCAACATAAAATGGCTGGGAAAAAAGTGCCCCTCCCTAGAAAGTGAATCCCTCATTTGATCATTTGAGTCAGAGCTTCTACATAAATAGGAAGTCAATCTAGTCAGAAATGCAGAAGCTATACTGGTGACATAAAATGGAGTGAAAAAGTACAAGGTCCCTCCCCCCCAAAATAGACCCCCTAATGAAATTGAACAAGACAGAAATTCATCTGTGGGGTCAACAGAACAAGAAACAGAAAAGTAGATGGTGTTTGGAACTGCATACATATGGGTTGTTTAACCAACTGAATCTGGGAAACTACAGCACAGTATTGCCTCAAACATGTATGGCACAATGGACTTGGAATTAATCCTGGCAGAGATTGGTAATTGTTGATGACGGGTAAGAGGAGGAATGGAAATGAGAAGAAAGCCATTATCCAATTAATCTGCTCTTAGTGAGCACCATCTGTTGCAGGCCAAAAAAACTGTCTCCTTCAAAAGAGGGTATGCACTGTTTTACATCCTTAAATGTCACTAGGAAATTTCCAAAATAAGCCATACATAGTAATACACATGCATTTGTTAAAAAAGAGATTACATAACGCAAAAGTACAATTTTCCTACACAAATGCAGAGTCTATTAAAACATTTAAAGTAATGCAGTGTGAAAAAAATCATGGCCACCAAACTGTAATAAGAAAAAATAGAAAGAACTAATTTGATTCAAAGGAGCAATTATGTTTTTTTATGCTGATCCTATTTTGACCGTCATCAGCGGACTTTTGTGCTAGACTTCCCGCCTGTGTTTTTGTTAGTTTCTGTCAGCACATTGTTTTTTACGCTTTGCATCACACCATCTAATTACCAGTAGACAGTACGCCCACTTTGCGCTGGGAGGAGAGTCATTTCACAGAAGTGTGGTAGCATGCAATCTCATGCACATCGGTATTATGATGCATGCTATGTCAATGCGCTTTTGATCAGGAAAAATGAGGTCTGTTGTCAGAAGTGCATTGTTTAATGCTATTTCAGCAGTGTGTTTTGAAACCATGCAGCTCTGGAGCTCATTAGTTCATGAGGAAATGGCATGTGGTGGGATTTTCTGTTATTTTAATGAAGAGAGTTTTAACAGCGATAATTTTATCACTTGTCATTTTAATTATAATATGAAAACTTAATAGTATTTTATTCCATCCATTCCATCCACATTCTCATTTTAATTGCAAACTTAATAAAGTTGAAGTATTTCTGGTACAATTTGCAGCATTAGGTCACTAAGATGTTTTTTTTTTTTCCTGGCAAGTAAAATAGCTATTAAAATGGTTATTTCCCTGATTGGATCGAATCAGAATTGAATTGATTGTGAAGCTCAAGAATCGGAATCAAATCGATTCTGGAAATTAGTGATGATTCCCAGCCCTCTCAAGCAATGGCCTACAGGTCTGGCGCGATTTGCTACTGAGTGTGAAGCAGCTGGGATGAGAATCGGCACCTCCATGTCTGAGTCCATGGTCCTCAGCCGTAAAAGGGTGGATTGTCCTCTCTGGGTCGAGGACAAGCTCCTGCCCCAAGTGGAGGAGTTTAAGTGTCTCGGGGTCTTATTTACAAGTGAGGGGAGAATGGAGCGAGAGATGTGCAGCATCTGCAGTGATGCAGATGTTATACTGGTCCATTGTGGTGAAGACGGAGCTGAGCTTTAAGGCTAAACTACCGATTTACCAGTCAATCTACCTTCCTATCCTCACCTATGGTTATGTGCTTTTGGTAATGACTGAAAGAATGAGATCACGGATATAAATGGCTGAAATGAGCTTTCTCCGTAGGATTGCTGGACTCACCCTTAGAGATAGTGTGAGGAGCTCAGTCATCTGGGAGAGGCTCCGACTAGAGCCGCTGTTCCTCCACATTGAAAGGAGCCAGCTGAGGTGGTTTGAGCATCTGATTAGGACGCCTCTTGGACACTTCCCACTTGAGGTGTTTCCACGGGGAAGACCCAGAATGTGCTGGAGAGACTACCATATTTTCCGGACTATAAGTCACACTTTTTTTCATAGTCTGGCTAGGGGTGCGACGTATAACCAGGTGCAACTTATATATTAAAACATTTAACATGTTTGTTATTTTCACACTGACAGCCGCGAGAGGGCACTCTAGGCTTGTGTACCAGCATCTGCTGCACCTGTACCACTGACAATTTAAAATGTAAACATTACCGGTAACAACTTAGGTTATAAAGACAACTGAGAAAGACCGAACACAAATGCCCCCCAAAAGAAAATCATATTCTGCAGATTACAAGCTGCAAATAGTGAAATATGCAGCCGAAAACGGTAATCGAGCAGCAGAAAGAAAGTTTAGAGTGAGCGAGAAACTTGTGAGGGACTGGCGGAAAGCGGAGGTTACTCTTACTGCAATGAAGAAAACAAAAATAGCTAATTGCGGGCTAAAAGCTAGATGACCACAGCTAGAGGAACGAGTTCACAAATGGGTGCTTGAACAACGTGCTGCCGGGAGAGGCTTGTCAACGGTGCAGTTACGTCTCCACGCTCAGGTACCGTAGTTGCCAAGGAGATGAATATAAATGACTTTGCGGGAGGACCTTCTTGGTGTTACTGCTTCATGCAACGCAAAAGCCTCTCCATCAGAGCAGTGGATGATGGATGGAGAGCACAGCTTCATGGCAACCGGGAGGATGCGCCATGCAACTTTCCTGCAAGTCATCGGATGGATCGACAAGGCATGGACTTAAGTGACAAACGAAACCATCCTGTCGGGATTCAGAAAGGCCGGAATAATTGGAAATGGAACTGATGCTGAGTCTGACGACAGCCACGCAGAGGAGGAAGCGACGCTTCTTCTACCTCCGGAGTTAGCGGAGTTGTTCAGAAGCGACACTGAGGATGAAGAATTTAAAGGATTTAGCGATTAGGAGTGAGATCGTGAGTTTGGTGAACTTGTTATATTATGTTCTTTATGCTATAGTTATGTGAATAACCGTTAATATATTACGTTAACATACGAGACACCTATTCAGTTCGTTGTTTATGCTTCATGTAGCTGAAAAACCATCAATGTGTTACGTTAGCATACGCACACCTATTCAGCCTGTTGTTCTCTATTCTATTATTACTATAACTTGCCTTTCAAGATGAAATGTCTGTTCTTGGTGTCGGATTTTGTAAAATAAATTTCCCCCAAAAAATGCGACTTATAGTCCAGTGCGACTTATATACGGTTTTTTCTTCTTCCTTATGCATTTTTTGGCTTGTGCGACTTATACTCCGGAGCGACTTGTCTGGAAAATACGGTATGTCTCTCAGTTGGCCTGGGAATGCCTTGGTGTCCCCCGTGAAGTGCTGGAGCAGGTGGTTGGGGAGAGGAAGTCTGGACTTCTGTGCTTGAACTGCTGCCTCCGTGACATGGACCTCAGGAAAAGCGGTAGAAAATGGATGGATGGATGGACATATATTCTGTAATTTCCCAGTTTTGGATCAATAAAATACATCTATCTATATCGATATATATCTATCTTTATGTATATGCACTTGTCAATAATTCACATAATTGACTGTAGCAAAAGCACATTTCTTCATATTTACCTTTAGACTGTTACCTGTAGATCACATAAGAAAAAAACACCCAATAGCCTTTTACTGTATAGTTCACAGCTTTTCATACTTCAGGTCATTTCTTGATGTTTCCTTTTGTGAGCTATGCTTTGGCAGTGAGGAGCAAATGACACGAACCTCGCCCCATGCCTTCTATTTGACAACTTCTAACAAAATAGCTCTTGCCAGGCAAAGACCTTTGGAATACAAGTGTAATTAAGCAGAAAGACCTCCTCACAAACTTACAAAGGCAATGAATTTTGAAGGAAAAACCAACTGTCTGTAAATGCAGTGTCAAAGTTTAGAAATGATAGAATCGGCTTTGAGTCTTCTTTACAGAAGCTCAAATATTCAACACAAATTCATCTACTTTTCATATTTGGTCCCACTCTTATAATAATAATAATAATAATAAGGGATGAGCCGATACCACTTTTTCAAGACCGATACTGAGACTTTGAGTATTGGCCAATACCGATACAAACCCGATACCATCTCTCTTATTTAAACAACAGTACAGAACACACTTTGGTACTTGTTATATCCACAAACCTGGTGATGAATGAGGCGAAGAGAGTGGTAACGTCGAACACAGCTTTATTGAGTAATAAAGGTAGTAACACTCTGCAAGCACCTAGCGTGGTCATCCAGCATAAGAGGAAGTGCCGACGATGACCCACCCCGCTATATGGGGCAGAGCGGTGACATGACAGGAAGTCGATGTCACCACACTGCATGTCACAGTAAGTATGCCAGCACATTCCTCCCCCATTTGCAAAGTCCAAAAACATGCACACAATCAAACCCACCTCAATTTGGAACCCGAATCACACTCTAAAATAATGAAAACTAAGGTACTAAAATGGCCTAACACACTCACACAAAACAACCTAAAATAGGGCCAGTTGGTGGATTACCATGCGACCCGCATGGCACAGTGGATTATTCTGCCACCGGAATAAACTAAAGTGTCCTTTATTAAAACTAAAAATATCTGCTATGCTCCTAAACTACATATTAAACACACAATAACAAGAGAACTATAAACCAAGTGCTACCGCACAGTCACTTGGGTGGGAAAGGGGGAACCGGCATGGGGGGGGGCACAGGGAAGCCCCTCAGCAGGCCCTCGGAGCGATGGCTGATCTTATGGACGGCAAAGCCCGGATCCCACACTGCCATCACCAACTCCCGTTCTGCCTCGCCACCTGGAGCGTCCTCTTGGACACACCATAGCTGGTTGGCATGCCTCATCGAGCCGTTGGACAACCACTCACCACCTCGTCCTCTTGGGCACACCACTCTCAACTTCGCCACTATCCGCAGACATGCCTGATGTTTTGCTGGCTGTTGTCTGGCCCATCTTCGTTATGGTCATTCATCACCCCGAACCTGAACCAAGTCCATAACCCAAATTGGAATCTTACTCGGCCTGATGAGCTGCTGCTGAGCATGAGGCAACTCTATGTTCGTTGGTCTGGCCCCATCCTCTTCTATAAATGTTGTAGTGTTCACCGTCGTAGCTGCAGACCCCTACCCAACTGCGGCCAAGTACTGGAGACATCTGGGGTTAGCAAGGTGTCGCTCATCGGCATGGGTAATGACACTGAGCGAGAACTGGCTGACTTGAAAGCAAGGGTGTCCATTAGCTGTTCGTAACATTTGCTCCCAGTGTTGTTCATTGGGGGCGGGTGGGGTGATTTCTCCCATGGGTTCCCCGAGTAAGACAAACCGCACACCCTGGCGTAGTGATTGAAGTGTCCACATCTACTGCAACATTTTCCTCTTGGTGGGCACTCTATTGCTTTATGGTAGTGCGTCGCGGACCCATAACCCCTGCAACAGGAGTTTCCCGAGGCAGACTTTCAGTTGGAAGCATTGGTTTCCCAATAATCTTTGTCCAAGCCATCTTCACTATCAGGGTCCGCAACATTAGCTGAGGCGGGCGGCTCCGGAGGCTTCTGTAACTGGCGCCAATTTAGCTCCAGAGCTAGCTTATCGAAGGTCTCCAACCGGAGAGCTAGCTTGACGGCTCTAGCTAATGTCAAGTCATTAGGTGCCATTAATAGCCTAGCACGCAGCTAGCACGTGTGCTCTGCCAGTTGGTCACGTACCATCTCGTCTTCAAGTGGCCCAAAACGACACTTGCTAGCTAGCTGCCTCAATTCAATGACATACTGGCGGATAGTCTCACCTACACTCTGGTGTCTCTGGCAAAAGCAAATTCTCCAAACAGTCACACTGTCTGGGGTGGAGAAACAGCTAGCTAGCAGCTCCACGACATCTTCATACGAGTCCGACGCATTGAGCATCCGTAAGACCCTCTGGCCTTCTATGCACAGATTGTGGACGAGAAGCGCACGTGCCCTCACCTTATTGAGCTTCCCAAGGTCCAGCGCCATAATGTACACTACTGTTCAAAAGTTTGGGGTCACCCAGACAATTATTTTGTGTTTTCCATGAAAAGTCACACTTATTTACCACCATGAGTTGTAAAATGAATAGAAAATATAGTCAAGACATTGACAAGGTTAGAAATAATGATTTGTATTTGAAATAATAATTGTTTCCAGATACTCAACCTGCTCAAAGGAAGGTCAGTTTTATAGCTTCTCTAACCAGCTAAACTGTTTTCAGCTGTGCTAACATGATTGCACAAGGGTTTTCTAATCATCCATTATCCTTCCGACGCAATGAGCAAACACATTGTACCATTAGAACACTGGAGTGATAGTTGCTGGAAATGGGCCTCTATACACCTATGTAGATATTGCACCAAAAACCAGACATTTGCAGCTAGAATAGTCATTTACCACATTAGCAATGTATATTAGATATTAGAGTGTATTTCTGATTAGTTTAAAGTTATCTTCATTGAAAAAAACAGTGCTTTTCTTACAAAAATAAGGAAATTTCTAAGTGACCCCAAACTTTTGAACGGTAGTGTATGTTTGATAGGCCTCCAACCAATGCGGCCATGGCACCGGTGGCTTGCCCAGGATCTCAAGGAAGGGATGGAGTGGAATAATGCATGCCTCCATGAGCTAATCCTTAGTTGCCAAATGTTATGTCAACAAACCTGGTGATGAATGAGGCAAAGCGAGTGGTAACGTCAAACACAGCTTTATTGAGTAATAAAGGTAGCAGTACACGGCAAGCACCTAGCGCGGTCATCCAGCATAAGAGGAAGTGCCAATGATGACCCACCCCGCTATATAGGGCAGTGCGGTGACGTGACAGGAACTCAGTGTCACCACACTGCACTTGACAATAAGTGTGCTAGTACAGTACAGACTGGTTGCATTTTGCATACATATGAAATCATAAATTTAAAAGTCAATGAATATATTACAAACGACTCAGTTCAGCAATGCTGCTGCTTTTTTTTAATTTTAAACTTTGCAACATTGGCAACATTTCACTGGTCAGCACTATGTAAACATGCATTCTGAAGTTTTAAGTGCAAGTTTATTACAAAACTTTAAAGCTGAGTATTTACGTAAACATCCACGCATCTTCTTCCGCTTAATCCTTTTCGGGTCACGGGGGAACTGGAGCCTATCCCAGCATCTTTGGGCGAGAGGCAGGGTACACCCTGGACAGATCGCCAGTCCATCGCAGGGCCAACACAGAGAAACAAACAACCATTCACTCTCACAGTCATACCTAAGGACAATTTAGAATTCCCAGTTTTATGCCAATTAACCTAACTTGCATGTTTTTGGCATGTGGGAGGAAACCAGAGAAATCCCAGAGTAAACCCACGCAGACACGAGGAGAACATGCAAACTCCACACAGATCACTGTTGGTCAGGGGCTGGGATCAAACCAAGGATCCCCCGGCCAAGGGTGAGTTGCTGTGCTGCCTCAGTGCTTACCATTTCGCCATAGCACTGCCATTTAAAAAAACATTCAGAGGAAATGTTTTCTTAAAACATTAAAATCTTAAGTATTCTCCTGGTGCTCAGTTTATTTAGTAGTCTATTCTCTGTCCATAGTTTCTAGATTTGCTTTTATTTTGAAGTCATACCTGTTTCATTTCATGTAGCCTTGTTAGTCCTGCTTCCAATTCACTGGTTATAATTTGCTATTTATGTTTCTATCACCTACCTCTCATAAGTTGTAACTGTCCATCTAAAGATAAGACAGCAGCTCCTGCTGCACGACACACTTGCTTCTGCTCGGTTCTTGACAGAATTCAGCATACTTCTTTGCCATGATATTTTTGCAAGTGTTTTATCAAGTTGGTGGTGTAAAATTGTAAATGCTGGTACCACACAGCAACATACTGAGATGAGTCCCACAGACAGGCTCCAGTGATTTGACACTTGTTGCCTCTATTTACAGAAGATGTGCGCAGCATGGCTGAGAACATGATCGCGCCTTCATTTTATTGTTATTAACGTATCGGAAAATTACTTTTATTCCTTACCGATACCGATCCGACCATCCACTGACGAAAGAAGTGAGAAGTCGACAACATTCTAGCAAAAAATATCCACCATTAATATCATGCAATCCAACGACCTACTGTATGCAGCTCCAGTGGTTGTAACAGACAGTAGGCGCAAAGATCAGTAGAAAATATGACAAGAAAACACTCATGTGGAAGAGAAGGCTCGAATGCCAGGTGCGAACACTAAGACAGGACTTGAGTAGACTCGAGCGCTTAGCAACCGGTAAATCATTGAAGACACCAGTTAAGAACTGGTTAGAACGAAAGTACCGACTTACCACCAAGGAGTACAAACTATAAAGGAAGAACTGAGGCAACACTTGACAGCTAAAGCAGCCAAGATCAGGAGGTATAATGAAAGGATCAAGAAATATAGACAGAACAGGCTGTTCAGTTACGACCAGAGCAGGTTCTATTCAGAGCTCGACAAGGAAACAAACAAGGAAGCAGTTCATCCCAATCCAGACGAGTCTAGAGAGTTCTGGAATAGGATTTGGAGTGACGCTAGTGAACACATGAGGGACGCGGAATGGCTGACAGAGTTGAGGAGTGAAAGAGATGCACACAGTCAGAATGACTTGGTGATCGATATGAAATAGCTGAGGACGACCCTTAAGAAGATTCCTAATTGGAAAGCTCTTGGTCCTGACTTGGTCCAAGGCTTTTGGTTGAAGAACTTCACCAGCGTACACACCAGATTGGTCGATCAATTCAATACTTGTCTGGAGGTAGGAGAAGTTCCTCTGTGGATGACCAAGGGGAGAACTCTTCTGTTCATCAAAGATACCAGTTTGGGTAGCAACGCCAGTAACTTTAGGCCCATCACGTGTCTTCCACTGATATGGAAATTATTAACTGGTTTAATATTTGAAGATGTATACTGGTATATAAATGACATGGAGTTGCTACCAGAGGAGCAAAAAGGAGCGTGGGAAAGATCTAAGGGACCCACGACCTTCTGTTTATGGATAAGATCATAATGCAGAATGCTTGAGCTGGTAAGAAGAACCTGTTCATGGCTTGGATCGACTATCGAAAAGCATATGACATGCTGTCACACTCTTGGACAAAGGAATGTTGTTCGGAATAGCAACCAACATAAGGAGGCTTCTCTCTAACAGTATGGAGGATCGGAGGACTGAACTGTACTCATCGTCAACACAGATAGGTGAGGTTGAGATCAACAAAGGAATCTTCCAGGGACATTCCTTATCACCTTTGCTGTTTGTGATCTTGATGATCCCGTTAACCCCACTGTTAAGGAAGAACAAGTACGGATATGAGCTTAACAGCGAACAAGTCAATCATTTACTTTACATGGATGACCTTAAGCTGTATGCAAAATCACAGAAAGGCTTAGAATCCCTTGTTAATACTGTCTGAGTCTTCAGTGCAGATATTGGGATGGATTTTGGGGTTAAGAAATGTACAAAGCTTGTCATACGAAGAGGATAGGTTGTCAAATCCGATGGAATCAAGCCACCAGATGGGAGAGAAATTAAGAACCTGGAAGAACAGGCCAGCTACAGATACCTGGGCATTCTGGAGGCCGACAAGGTTTAGGGTGACAAAATGAAGATCAGTCTGACAAAAGAATACTTTGGAAAAGTGTGAAAGCTGTTGCAATCAAAGCTAGATGGAGCAAATGTCATTTGTGGGATTAACATGTGGGGTGTCTCTCTCCTAAGATATTCAGCGAGTTTTATCGACTGGACACGAGATGAATTTAGAGCATTGGATAGAAGAACTAGGAAGAGCCGCACCATGCATGGGGCGCTCCATCCAAGGGATAGTGTGGCACAATTATACTGTACCTGTCAAGAAAAAGAGGTAGTAGAGGACTTTTGTTGATAGAAGATTGTGTGGCTCAAGCCTCAACTGGGCTCACTAGCTATGTAGCTGGAAGTGGAGAAAGGCTGCTTGCCGCAGCACAGAGAAGAATGAGCACCCCGAAAGAGAGTTGTGATGAGTTCAAGAGGGGAATGGAGGAACGCATGGAGGAAGCAACAGAGAAGAAACTCCATGGACAGTTTCTGAGAGAGATGAATAGGACACCAAGTGAGAAAAGCTGGGGTTGGCTTGAGAAGTGCCATCTAAAGGCCCTGTCACACCTAGATGATTTAGGCAACGTTTGCCAAATGCATGAAACATTTGGAGAATACACTGGCTTAAGTAATGGGTAAGTTTTGTATAAGTTAAGAGCACACTGAAGAATGCTGGTATAAGGCATTGTACGCCAAGCTCCTCTGAAAATTTTCAGCATGCTAAAAATTTTCCGGCCTATGGCCGAAACATCCCACATACATGGAGCATAAGTTGTATGGAAGTTATGCGTTCATTCACACGTTACTTGTAAGCGACTCATAAGTTGCTCATAAGTCAAAATATGTTGAGATAAATTGTCTAGCGTACCCAAAACTTATTTGTAACATGCGAGTAACCCTCTTTAAACCTATGTGCAACTTACTGAACGGATTTGTAACTTACAGCTACCGTATAATGGCATATTGGCAGCACTGGCTCACAGGAGAAACCCAGATAAACTGGTCTTGTTCTTCTATTCAGATAAAATATAGAGATGTTTCCTACCTTGATATGTTTTGACTGTGATGTTCTCTGTGTAGACTAGGCAACACCTTTACTAATTAAGAGCTGACTTGATCCAACTGCTCTCTGTTCTGATCAGCTCAGCTGGTGCCTGTAGCGCATACACACATAGAGAGCTACACACACATACTTGTTCATGTAACAGGACATGTCAGGGACGTGTCCGAGGATATTATGAAGATCCAAATCACTGTTTAGCCCTCCTTGTCATGTTTTCCCTTTGATTGCAGTCTGTAACATCAGCTGTCCAGTCCTGTTCTGATATGCCAAAATGTCAGAACACTGGAGGAGGTGGATCCAATCAGCTGATCACCAGAAGCACAGAGCTCAGCTGTTTTCCATCATAAATCACACTTTACTGTCCCTTGGCTGCTGCTCACTGATGTTTTTGGGCTCACACCAGCAAAAGCACACACCATGCATTATCTTGCTTTTTTTTTTGTCCCCACTTTACTGAAAATAAACTTTATCACCATCAGTTTGCATGCCTTTGAGCCAGGTTATGACAACTGTCATCTGATATTCATGACGTGTCACATTATCTGTTTTAGATGTGACCGACCCAACAGACTTGACAGCTCTGCGATGGCCTTTGGAGGGGAGAATCATCTCGGTTGAACAGAGATGATCTCTCGCACACCTAGGATTCATGGATCGGGAGGTGACAGCAGTTTGGCATGACTGGCCCCCATGGGGCTTCCCGTGCCTTTCTGCTGCCTTCCCTGGGTGTGGAGGCCTGGGGGCTCCCGGGGCATGGGTGCTGGGGTGGGCACAGGCCCGCTGTAGGGGAAGGGGGGTTCAGGGGGTCCATGCCGGGGGCGTGGGCCGGTTTCCGGCCTGGGGAAGGGAGGGGGGATGTTGGCCTGCTGGCGCCTGGGAGCTGGCGCAAATACCACGTCGGTCTCCCTTGGCCATTCCTCATGGTACAGTTGCATGGCTGTCCTGGGGCTTGCTGGCTTCAGGCATTTGTGCTCTGTGGGGGTTGGTGGCGCTGTCTTGTTTGCTCAGCGTTTCCGTGGGCGGGGGTGTTGCTGTGACCTGCAGCCCTCTTTGTATGTTTCCTGGCAAGCCACTCACACGCACACACTCACTTTGAGCGTGCTCTCATACAAGTGCATGCATGCACGTACTTTTACAGGTGCAGATACCAGACTCGTGATGAGACCTTTTCAGAAGAAGAAACCGTTTGTCTTCTGTTTGCTTCAGTTATGTCAGTTTGTTTTTAATGTTTGTTCCTCTCGCTTTTCTTTCCCCCTCCTCACCATTCCCCATTCCCCCCGTCGGGTCTTTCATGGGTAAAACAAGTTAAATAAAGTATTAAAAGTTATTACAAGAGGAGTCTATAAATAATATACAGTACATAAATATGTGCTGTATAAAGCCCCTTTGGGCAAAGTAAATCTGTTTGGCACAATAAGGGAAGCAGATTTCTGTTCTGCTTACCTAGCTGCTTGACAGGACAAGAGGGGAAAAAAATGAGTTATCTAAATGTTCTATATAAGTTACTAATATTTTATGGATACGTCAAACTCATTATGGATACGTGATGAATATGGCCAAAAGTGAAAATTTTGGCGTATGCCACCATTTTAGACCAATTTTTATATGTTTGGCAAATGCTGCCTAAATTGTCAAGGTGTGACAGGGCCTTTAAGAAGCAAACCGAAGGCTCAATACTGGCAGCACAGAGTCAGTCACTTAGAACGAAGGTGATCAAGGCCAAAATTGACAAGACCCAGGAGGATTTGCTCTGCAGATTATGCAAAAAGTCTAATGAAACGGTCAACCACCTTTCTGAGTGAATGCCCCAAAGTGGCACAGCCTGAATACAAGAGACTACACGACAATGTCGCCAAAGCAATATACTGGGATCTCTGCAAGCAGTTAAATGTTGAGTGCGGGGAGAAGTGGTATGAGCATAGCCCAACCCCAGTAGTAGAAAATGACAACATGAAGATCCTATGGGACTTCACCATTCAGAATGACAAGAGGCACTCGCACAACAGACCCGATATTGTGGTAGTTGACAAGGAGAGAAGAGTATGAAAGGTCATTGATGTTGCCTGCCCAGGGGATAGTAGGATCCTACTGAAAGAGGAAGAAAAGATAAACAAGTACCAAGACCTCTTAGTAAAGATGAAGGCCCTGTGGCACATGAAAAAAGTGTCTGTCACTCCAGTTGTTAACGGGGCGCTTGGCAGCATAATGAAGAATCTCGATGATTATCTGAAGGAGATCCATGTGTGTCTTAGGCCATGCACATTTCAGAACACAGTTCTGCTAGGATCAGCAAGGATCCTGAGAAGAGTCCTTGACTGCTAACACTGCTTGTTGCAGTCAGACTCGGACTCACCAGTGATTTTACACTGTGATTTAAAAGCAAATAATAATAATAATAATGGATTAGATTTATATTGCACTTTGCATATCAAGTGACATCTCAAAGCACTTACAGTGAGGCTATTATTCATTCACTCTAGCCAGACACTGATAGTGGTAAGTTACCTCTGTAGCTACAGCTGCCCTGGGACAGACTGATGGAAACGTGGCTGCCCATTCACGACAACAGCCTCTCCGACCACTACCAAACATTTATACACATTCATACCCAGTGTCATGGACACTGGAGGCAAGGTGGATAAAGTGCCTTGCCCAGGGACCCAAGGGCAGGATGGCTGGGGAGAGTGGGCTTCGAACCACCAATCCTCCAGTTATTGGATGACCCGCTCTACCTACTGAGCCACTGCCACCCTATTATAGCAGAAATACTGTAGGCAAAAGCACAGGTTATCTGTAAAGTCGGTATATGAGGAAACGTAAAATTTCGAAGTCCTCTGGCAACCTAACATTTTGTTGTCAGTTTGCTTCATTTAAACCCAGTCATTAATTTGGAGATGCATAGGACCTGTTTGGACCATAAAGTCTGTACCGAGTGGCAGAGGAAAAGAAAAAACATGAATTATCTGAGGCTCTACATGGCTCTGACATGGACAAAACAGCAGCCTGTTACATCTGTCACTGACATCTGTAATAAATTATTGGCAATTTTATCATTCAAGAGTAAAAGAAAGAATGTATAATAAAAAGTGTTGAAATCTGTCATCTAAATTTGTTTCTGCTCTGTGTTTTCACTTGTCCATTCCATTCTCCTTAGTCTCGATTCTGTATGAAAAAAACTGTTTCAGTACAGAATGTTACGGTCTGGACACCTTTACACGAAGGAATTGTGCTGTAACTCACCTTGAAGCATCAGTTCCCACAAAATAGAAAAAAAGTATTTTTTTTCTTTTACCCCTAGTGGCATCTAGCCATGCACACAAATCTTTGGCTCTATCCGCTCTAATTTAAGAGCCTGTCTTTAAAGATTGTTGCTGCAACATCAACACACTAAAGATGAACTTTGTGTGATTAAAATGATCCCTTAACCCTGAGAGATTTTCTGTCGCAGATCTGCACCATCTGCATCCACCCTCTGGTGGCAACGATTTTTTTCAAGAAAATATTCAGTTTAGATCTCATAAATTCCAAAGGCTGTAACTCAAAAGTGGTACGAGATAATGGCTTACTGTAAATGAGAAAGATGTAGAATATGATCCAAAGTTTATGATAGGAGTAAATTTATGCATCTAATTTGGATAATGTGATGGCAGCCATATCGGATTACAAAACTTTTGGTCAAAGTGGACTTTGGACATATTTACACAAAGGATGGTTTTGTTTGCTTGTCTTTTTTGTTTTTTGTTACCTTCAAAATATATGAACCAGAAAATCAGTAGAATGTAAACAAACTAATAAAAACATCAGACCTACCACTCGTCATGTGTTGTCATGCCTCTGTGTGCTCATCCCCGGTTCTTATTTTGTCCTCTGTCGGTCATTTTTGCTTTCTCTCCCACATCCAGAAACGCTCACATTTATCTTCTGATTTATTCCACCTCAATTTCGGTTAGATAACGCCACTGAACCAGCAGTGTTGTCCTCTTGGTCACATGCAGCTTCGTCAATGGCGGATGAAAAGTGTACATGCTCTGGTCCATTTTCTGCTGTCACAGAAAGTAAATATTTCCCTTCAGATGCTAAATAATCCCTTTTAGAATCATAGTGTGCAAAATTTGGAGCAAATGCTTCCTCCCTGTTGAAATATAAGTTGCGCAATTGTTTATACGTCTCTTCTTCTGCACCCTGGAAGTGATATCAGATTCAACACAATTCTGGTGGGCTGAACTGAGTCTTCCAGTGAAGAGCAGTAAGCTATATGCATCTGCCATCTAGTGATGTGAAATGCTTGGTACATCTGGGTTTATTTTGGGGTTTTTTTTCCCATACTTTTTGACCTATCATGTAACAGGTGCAGATCTGTGACACCAGCCGCAGGAGAGGCAGATCATGTAATCAAATTTAATCCTGACAGGGTAAACCCTTGACTTGTAAGGAGGAAAAAATACTTAAAAAATTACATATGACATGACATAAAAAGAAAAACACGACTTTGTGAAGCAGAACAATTTAGGAAAAAAATAATCTAATTACATTTGCTGGACTTTATCATCACTTCTGCTCGCTTCCAGACTGACCTGTTAGCATGCTAGAAATATTCCTAGAAATTACACTCCACTGGTGATTTATTTAACTGTTATCATCAAAACAGGTGACAAGACTATGGTGTTGTGGAAGTTGCCACCTAAGTTTTTAACAGTCTTTGGTATTCAGGGTAAGTCTTTCCAAGCTCCTGTGGTGTTTATAGACCATAACTTACAATCAATAAGGCAGCACTGTGGTGGGCTGCTGCTCACACATAGAGAGGAGACATGCAACTTCAGAGCTCGGAGCAGACTTTAAAATCAGACATCGGACATGATGTCTGATTGTTTCATGAAGTGCATGGTATATAATTATTTTAGCCTCTAAAATAAACACTAAAGTTCATCAGCAAGTCTGAAAACATAACAGTTGTGATAACTGTTTATAATAGACAATAACTTTCTATGTTTACCTATATTGTGTCTACATTTCATACAGAGAAAAATAATTGTTGAGATTACTTTTCCATCCCAACAGTACAGTTTCGGCCCTTTAAGTATAAGCAAGTGAGATTGATTCTGCTCTGGATCCAATATCAAATATGTTGAGTTCAAAGGCATAAGACCTGCAAGTTCTGCTGTAGTATGAGATCCATCATGACAAGTTCTATGAACTGTGCCCAATAATAGTAAGAGATTTGTAAAACACAAGCAAGAAATCTTTTTTAGAAATCACTACTTTAGATGTAGACAACTGGTAAACTCAGCCTACAGCTGAACAACACACTTTTCTAAATAACTCACAAGCCCATATTTCTTTCTCTAAATACTGTATATAATCATTTCTGCAATTATGTCACATTAAAAGGGTCACTGACTGAAATATTGTGTTTTTGTAGATCTTAACCTTCTGAAATGTGTCTATTGCTCACGTGATTATTGAATAAACATCAAAACTCTCACTTCTCTTTAAAAAAAAAAAACCGCACACACAACCTTTATCACATTTTTTTCTCCAAGAAGCTGTTTTGACTCTTCCGGGGATTTACTTTGAGAAAAGAAAAACTTCACTAGTTTTATTCATCCCTATTAGGAATGAGCCAATACCACTTTTTCAAGGCCGATACCGATACCGTGACTTTGAGTATCGGCCGATACCGAGCCAAACCCAATACCATCTCTCTTATTTAAAATAACAAAAGTACAGAACATAATTTGTTAATGACTGGTTGCATTTTGTACACATATAAAAACAGAAATCTAAAAGTCAAAGAATATATTACAAATTTGATTCAGTTCAGCAATGCTGCTGCTTTTTTTATTTTAAACTTTGCAACATTGGCAGCATTTCACTGGTCAGCACCATGTAAACATGCATTCTGAAGTTTTAAGTGCAAGTTTATACAAAACTTTGAAGCTGAGTATTTAAATAAACATTCAGATGAAATTCAAACTGCCACTTTATGCATGAAGTAAAAAACGCTGTAGATCTGAAAATAAAGGAACTAACCCTTTTGTCATCCATTATTATTATTATCATCATAAGTGTTCTCCTGGTCCTCGGTTTATTTAGTAGTGTTTATGATATTATTCTCTGTCAATTCTTAGTTTTTAGGTTTGCTCTTATTTTGAAGTCATTCCTGTTCCATTTCATGCTCATGTAGCCTTGCACACACTGGGGTTAAGTATACAAAATGAAAACAAAATACAAAAAAAAAAACAAAAAATAAAAAAATTTCTACGACCCAAAAAAGGATTAAGCGGAAGATGGATGGATGGATGTTTCTGTCACCTACCTCTCATCAACTGTAAGACTCTCCCCTGAAAGGTACTCTCCAGTCTGGTTTTTACTTTGTTTCGTTCTTTTCAGGTTTCACTTTTAACGTCCAGACTCCTGAGCTGGAAAAGCCACAGCTGCTGCGGCACAACTTACGTCCTTCTGTTCGGTTCTTGACAGAATTCAGCATACTCCTTTGTCGTGATACTTTTGCAAGTGTTTTATCAAGTTGGTGGTGTAAAATTGTAAATGCTGGTACCACACAGCATCATACTGAGGCGAGTCCCACAGACGGGCTCCAGTGAGGTGGCACTCATTGCCTGTTTACAGAAGCCATGCGCAGCGTAGCTGAGAACATGATTGCGCCTATTAATGTATCAGATCTGTAAATTACTTTAATTCCTTACCGATACCTATCCAGCCATTTTGCCTGGATCGGATCGGCTCAATCCCTAGTCATGATACCTGCCCTCTGCTCTAGAAAGATGTTAGCATCAAAGCAAAGAATGGTACTAGGACATCTGCACCAATCTTTATATTGTTAACTTCTTTAGATTTCAGTCACCCGAATAGACATCCCTGTTTCCATCTTGTACACTAATCCACAATCGATAATGTATCGTGTGTCATTCTGGCTTATGCTGATGTATTTTCACAGTGATTTTACATTAAACGGTTAGCACTAGCCTGCTAGGGAGTACTAGTCGTTCATTCTCTCTCGACATCGCTTGCCTTGGTGGGGACGAGATGATGGATAGGCCACCTGGATCTGGCTGGTTTTGATCGCCATTTTTTATAAATTCAATTAACTCCCACTGGAATCCTTCTATTCAACCCCAGTGGGAGCCTTCTTCATCTGACCATGTTTCATTCTCGACGTCATTTTAGCTTAATTAAACTTTTATTTTCGCAAAACGGAATTCAAGGCAGCTAGCTGAAGCTAGCAGTTTAGCCACTCCTTCGCAAATGTTTCTGTGCTTTTTGTACTCCAGGGACAGGTCATATCCTACTGACCATTGAAACCAGACACCTTTGCTCACCAGATATGCATTATTTCATTCATTCTTTGAAACAAACTTACGTTAGTTGGCTCTGAGCAAAGCAGTTACGAGCAGCTAATGTTAGCAATAGTGATGTAAGAGAGAGCTGAATGCGGTCTCAGAGAGTTGAGTGAACGTACTGAAACCAGCCATTCTTAGAAAAGCTTGAAAAATATAAACACCTTTGCTGCAATAATTAAATAATTAAAGAAAATTTGAACAAAATATATCACAAACATTTCATTAAGATGTTTGAGCTGTTAAAATGTGGAAAAGGTGCAATCAATGCCCCTTCAAAATTGTTTTCCCCCCTGTTGTTTCTTTTCTTTTTAACAAGCATATTTCAAACAGCACTTGTTCATGTTATATAACTGGTACATTTGGGGAGAGCAACACCATAATTTGAGGATAAGACAGTCCCATATGTTCTGCAATTGACTCTTATGACGATGGCCCCCATTCATTTCACAAACTAAAAAAAATAGCTAGATGTTAAGTTGTTAAAAGTATTTTATAAAGAAGTCGCACTCTGTGTGCACACAATCTCCAGGGAGATTCACCTCTCATTTTAACACCACACCCTCTCTCATTCTGTGTCAATATCTTAAGCATCTATCAACAAGCTCTAAATGTTAAAAAAAAAGGAGCTAAAGAAGTAAGTTGGTCTGTAATCATTGTATGTTGATGTTTATTTATCTCTGTTTGGGTTTTCAAAGTGAATCATTTAAGCCAACTAAAGTGGATGTCAACTTCTTTACCCGCTTTCATCGAAGTACGGATCCTTCATGGTCTTAGGAACTGGGACAAAAGATAATGATTTACATTTAATAAAAAAAGATGACAAGCAAGATCCAAACCAGTCATCTACAGAGCCAGTGTGAACTGTCAATGCACGAAGCAGAATTTGCACATGAAAAGCGCAGTGGTTTAACGTTAAGTGTTTCATTTTTGATTCTGCTGCACTGCCAGGAGAAGATCAGAGACTTTTCTCTTTTCCTGATCTATTTTGGTGCTCATCATTTTCCCCTCTCTAACACCTGAGACAGATAATTATCCATTAAAGGGGGAAAAGTGCTACATTCTGTCATTTCTCTTCAAGTAAGATTTTCTAAAATACGCCACAGTGGAGTGGCAAGTTGGAAGGCCATTGATTATAGTAATTAACAAGAAAATGCCAACAGTTGTCACGGACGGCTTTAGTTCTTGAGGGCTATTACATATTTATTTAAACATGGGGTGGGGGTCATTTTTGAAGTTTTCTGCTTTCTGTTCAGCCTAAGCACACCCAAAGTTCATTTATCCAGAGTGTCTTCACATGGCTATATTTCACATGCACCCCATGGACTATTCTTTGCATGTTTCATGAAACCATATGAGATCATCTTTTAGGGCTGGTCATCTCTCACGTACAGATGCTTTGCAAAAATCACTCACTTGCTTGATAAATCATGTCCCCACTGCTGTATCCCAAACACCTTCCACTGTCAGCGCTCAGGCCCAACTCGCTGCCGAGGCTGATGGATGATTTGCCTCTTCTCTCGAAAACCTGCTGAGATTGATAAGCTCTGGTTTCTTAACCCTCTCACACTTTTAAGCTCAGACAGGCTGACCAGTCTGTACCTGTAATACAGAGACTATAAAGACAGATGTCTTCCAAGTTCCACTACGAGTGTGTGCCCTGATAAGATTTTCTGGTGCATTTCCTTTGTGACTTTTTCATGTAAATGTGCAAATTATTACTTGTAAATTTGCAAACATTGACTTGTATATTTTCTTTATCTTTTGCACCTTCATTCATTCATTCATTCATCTTCTTCCGCTTAATCCTTTTCGGGTCGCGGGGGGTGGGGGCGGTGGGGGGCTAGAGCCTATCCCAGCATCTTTGGGCGAGAGGCAGGGTACACCCTGGACAGATCGCCAGTCCATCGCAGGGCCAACACAGAGACAGACAACCATTCACTCACAGTCATACCTAAGGACAATTTAGAATCCCCAGTTTTTGATGCCAATTAACCTAACTTGCATGTTTTTGGCATGTGGGAGGAAACCGGAGAAATCCCGGAGTAAACCCACACAGACACGGGAAGAACATGCAAACTCCACACAGATCACTGTTGGTCGGGGGCTGGAATCGAACCCAGGATCCCCCGGCCAAGGGTGAGTTGCTGTGCTGCCGCAGTGCTAACCACTCCGCCACCACGCTGCCCCTTGCACCTTCATATTCAATAATTTCCACCTTTCTTACTTTATTGCAGGGGTCACCAACGCGGTGCCCGCGGGCACCATGTCGCCCGCAAGGACCACATGAGTCGCCCGCAGGCCTGTTCTAAAAATAGCACAACTCGCAAGTGAGCTGCGTCTAAGATGTAATTTTTTCTGCCGCTATTTTTTAAAATCACACTTGCATTTATATAGATTTTAAAATGACAATGTCTTAAAAATAAAAAAAAAATGAAAATACGTTTATTATACGTAAAGTTAAGGTGAACTCTGACCTAGTTCAAAGGTCAGTATTGTGCGCATGACAAAACCTTCACGCTTGTGGAGAGTAAGCTAGCGAGCAGTGAAGATGGTGGGCGGAGTGCAGTTTCCCTAGCCCAAAAACATGGCAAAAAAAAAAAGACAGAAAATTTATCATTTTCAAAGTGAGCGGGAGGAAGAGTTCTTTTTTCCTACCGTGAAAGGAAGCTGCGTGTGTTTCATTTGCGGGGCGACGGGGAACGGCACTATGTGGACCTTGTTCTCAATAAAGTTTTGAAAAAAAAAAAAAAAGAAAAAAACCTTCAATACGCGTCATGAAACTGCTGCCCACTCTTTTTTTTTTTTTTGTACCCGTAGGTAGATTTGTTTTGCAGTCCGGTGACAAGCCTTAACTCCCTAACCTGCATGTCTTTGGCATGCGGGAGGAAACCCACGCAAACACGGGGAGGACATGCAAACTCCACACAGATCACTGTTGGCAGGGGGCAGGGATCGAACCCATGATCCCCGCGATCCCGCGGCCGAGGGTAAACTGCTGCCGCGGTGCTGGTTATTACTCCAGCATGATTCTTGGCAAGAACTGTATGGATATAATTCCAGTGAAGAAGAACACACAAAAGTGTGTTTATTAAATGTAACAGATTTTGAGCAGAATTGCAGCAGATTTGTTCAGTTAAAAATGTGAGAAGATTTATTTAATATGAAAGTTGATTTTTCTTAAATGTTGCATAACTTTTTCAAACATGGTTCAACATAGTTCATGAATTAAAAGGGTTTAGTTTTTTATGGTTAAAAGGGACTGGTGAAAACTGGACATTTTTTTAATGAAATGTAGAAGTGATCATCTGAACAATTGCTGAGATTAATAAAAATAAAGTGTTGAATATTGATCTTGTCTGTTACCCACTGTAAGTTATTGATATTTATTTATGTATATATATATATATATATATGTGTGTGTGTGTGTGTGTGTATACAGTATATACAGTATATATATATATATATATATATATACAATTTGTTATTTTAGAGGAGTGTGTCAAGTTGGTGCCCTTCACATGACTCGATACCCATGGAGTAGCTCTTGGTTTCAAAAAGGTTGGTGACCCCTGCTTTATTGTATGTCGGCCTTTGCTCTCATTAATTTGAGTTTTTTTTTCTCTTAAATATGTCAAGTTTAAGGAAAATAAAATATAAACTGTGCACACCTACTTTGAACATCATGCAAATCACAGAGAAAAGCACTAACCATTGGGTTTTCCTAATTTCCAATTTGATTTAATTCAATATTGATTCAGTCAGTGAAATGTGCATTATAAGTATTATTGTCTTTGCCAAGGAAAGTATTTCTCAGAGACTGGTGCTATCAATTGTACCAGGAACCATCTACTTTGGTGAATTAAATAAAACGAGAGCTGAGCCACACAAAAGATCTCTTGCAAACATCCCGCAGAAAAAGAGACAACAAAAACAACACACTGATCTCCAAATTTTATGAACCAACATCAGGTCATTCAAATAAAATTGATTCACTAGAAAAAGTGTATGCAGGAAATAACCAAAAGTTAGAGAACGAATTACTGATTCTGTTAGCTGAATATGACAAAAAAATCAGCGAATAGAGCTGCCTCAAGTCTTCTAAGATTGAAGCAAACTTTTTATGAACAAGGTGAAAAATCAGGAAAATTATTGGCATGGCAGATTAAACAATTAGAATTTAAAACACCAATGACCAGTATTATAAGTAATGGACAGGCAGTTGTAGATCCTTTAGAAATTAATAGTGCCTTTAGAGATTATTATGAAAAACTATATGATACAAAAAATGAAACTGACTTAACAAAACTAAATGGGTTTTTGGGTGGATTATCTATACCGTGTATTCCAAATGAAAACAGGGAGATACTGGAGTCTAAAATTAGTCAAGAAGAAGTTGGGCTAGCCATTGATGATATGAAATCAGGAAAAAGAGCAGGACCAGATGGTCTTCCAGTTGACCTCTATAAAAAATTTAAGAATAAATTAATAAAACCACTTTTGGAAATGGTTTTAGAAGCATTTCAAAATAGTAATTTACCACCATACATGAATAATGCCTTAATTATACTGTTGCCAAAACCAGGTAAACCCTCTAATAAATGTGAAAACATGAGACCAATAAGCCTATTAAATGCTGACCTTAAGATAATCTGTAAAATTTTAGCAAGACGACTACAAGAAATTTTACCAAATATTATTAACCGAGATCAGAATGGCTTTATAATGGGAAGACAAGGCTTCCATTTATTTATTCCAATAAAGAAGCACCGGATACAGCTCTCCTATCATTGGACGCCGAAAAGGCCTTTGATAGGGTCGAATAGCCCTCTCTTTTTGAAGTCCTACAAAGGTTTGGACTTGGAAATAATTTCGTAAAATGGGGTCAGATAATATACAATAATGCTACAGCAGAAATCCTAACAAACAGCAATATCTCAAAATCAATAAAAATGAATAGAAGATGTCGACAAGGCTGTCCACTTTCACCCTTATTGTTGACTATGGCAATTGAACCTTTAGCGATGGCAGTACGTTTACATCCACAAATATATGGAATTAAAGTAGGACCAACAGAACATAAAATCTCTCTGTATGCCGATGACATAATTTTGTTTATGTCGAATTTTAAAAAAATCAATTCCGACCTTGTTAAATTTAATAAAGAACTTTGGGGAAATATCAGGATATAAAATAAATAAAACTAAATCTTCAATATTAATGCTAAATGAGACCCAGAGAAATCATCCAGCGCCTGAGGTAAATCAATTCAATGTTGTAAATCAGTTTAAATATTTAGGAATTCAAATTGTGCCTAAGCTAAAATCAGTCGCCAGTGCCAACTATGAAGCCTTAATGACAGATACTAATGAGTTACTTCAGTGATGGATGTCACTACCTATGTCGATGATCGGGAGAATTAATATACTTAAAAGTAATATCTTACCCAAAATACTTTATTTATTTCAATACATTCCTTTACCACCACCTTCAGATCTATTCTCAAGAATTAAAAAAAAGTTAGTGGAATTTATATGGAACAATAGGAAGGCTAGATTACATCTGTCCTTACTATATTTACCATTTGATCGTTGAGGTCTGAAATGTCCAAACTTTATGTTGTATTACTGGTCAGCACAACTGAGGTCTATGACATATTATTTTTCATTAAATGATCTCCCTCACTGGACTGAAATGGAATCATACAATTTACCTTTACCTCTTCCCTTATTCATATACTCAGACTCGGCTAAAAAATTACAGAAACAAGTTAAAAATCCAATTGTAAAGCATATGATCAAAATATGGTGTGAAACAAAAAAATATTTAAAAGAACCACACTTATTGTCACAATTTAGCCCAATATGGGGCAATCAATATTTTACACCAGGGAGAGCGGATGCTGTATTTAAAGTATGGAATTTAAAAGGGATTCAAAAGATTCAAGACTTATATTTGTCACGTTCAGATAATGTCTTTTGAAGAACTGAGGATCAAATTTAATCTTAATAGAACACATTTTTTTAAATACCTTCAGCTTAGGAATTTTATTCGATCAAATCAAAATAATGCTCTCACCCGACCTACTTATTCATCCTTGGAAAAAATTTTGACGAAAGATAGTAAGAGAAAGGGTATTATTTCAGAGTTTTATAACTTATTGACACTATCCTCAAGTGAAAACTCACAGAAAAGACTGAATAATTGGAAAGAAGACCTGCAAATTGAAATTTCAGAGGAACAATGGGAACTGGCTTGTACAGAAGCTCAAACCAAATCAATAAATGTACGTCTTAAATTGATACATTTTAAATGGTTAATGTGGATGTATGTTACACCAGTGGAGTTAAATAGATATAACAAAAACATACCAGATACATGCACAAAATGCATGGAAAGTAAAGGAACCCTATTTCACTGTTTATGGGAATGTAGAAAAATTAGAATGTTTTGGGAAGAGGTGAGGGTAACAATTGAAAAAATAATTTCAAAACAATTCACATTGAACCCTAAACTGTTTTTGCTGGGTCTGTATCCAGAAAAGCATAACTTTAATAAGAGTGAAAGAGCATTCATTGACCTCAGTTTGCTTAATGCCAAAAAATGTATTGCACTACTGTGGAAAAAGACTCATAGACCAGATGTGACTCAGTGGTTAAGACAGATGTTAACAAACCTTCCACTAGAAAGAATAACATACATACTGAAATCAAAGGAAAATGTGTTTGAGAATATATGGAGACCTTTCATTGATTATGTAAAGAAATTAAACATAACTTCTGAAGAAGAAGGTGAATGATGTGTGTGGACCTTGCAAATTCCAGATTGGTGAATGTATAATATGTATACTTATGTAAAAGATTACCTAGACTAAACAGAGGAGCATTGTTGATGACTTGCCTTTGTTAGTGGTTGTTGGTGTTTTCAGTACATTTTTTTTTTTGTAGTTAGTGTTTTTTGTTTTTTTTTATTTTTAAATTACTTTAGTGTTAGTGTTTGATTGTTTGTGCCATGTTTGTAAAAAAAGGTTCAATAAAAAATATTGTGGAAAAAAAATTGATTCACTATTGATCAGTCAATATTTTGACCTCCCCAGTAAACAAAAATAAATTAAATATCACCTAAGTAAGGACAAAAAGACAGTGGCTTCAATTAATGTGGGGAGAAAAGCCAAAAAAAAAAAAAAAAAAAAAATCAGGAAAATCAAAAAGAAACTAGAACACAATGTCTAAGTATACTTGAATAAAAGGACAGTTTTTTTCCTACAATAAAACCATTCAATAAATTGTAATTTTGTGAAAAGATGTTACTTCAGTACATGCACTTGAGCAGTGTTTCCTCTGGTTTAAAGACCTTGGCGTGGTGGCAACATATTTTTCTGGGAAGGGGGAGGGAGTGTGATCAGAAAACACATGACCCATGACACATGAATTTTTTTGGGGGGCGCATGCGCACGCAGCGACCAGCAGCTGGTGATATAGTGCGTGTGTGTGTTTTTTGTACTTTTTTACGTTTTTAGAAAATCCTCTGTGTCGTTTCTGCCCTGGAGCGTTTGTGGAATATATGGCGAAGAGCTCCCTGGTATCTACAACATGGATTTCCTCTCCTCTCTCGCACTGCTGCTATCTGTGCTGTGGCTCTTTGTCTCTGAGGTAAACGCGTTCGGCCCCATGGCGAGAAGAATAGCGGGCAGAATACAATATTCCAGGGACGTGTTGCTACGCTTTAACACAGCTGATTCAGCGCCTGTGATTGAGCCCAAACTTCAACTGCCGGACTTTATTTTGAGAGACGGACACAGCGGTGAAAAGAGAAGCGGCAGGAGGAAGCGTGGAAGACGTGGAGGTGTGAAATTGCGCCTTAGGAGACGTCAGTTTGGTAACATTCCTCTTCCTTCGATCATTTTTGGGAATGCACAGTCTGTGAGAAACAAGGTGGAGGAAATTCAAGGCAATGTACGTTACCAGAAGGATTTTAAGAACTGCTGCGTCATGGCTTTCACTGAATCTTGGCTTACTGCGCATGATCGAGATGCAGACCTGTGGATTGACGGCTTTGGAGCCCCGCTGCGCTCGGATCGCCAGGAAGAGGTAACTGGGAAGCGTCAGGGGGGCGGTGTATGTTTATACATTAATAAGCAGTACTGCACATCTGTCACGGTCAGAGAGCGCATCTGTACACCCGATGTGGAGTTGCTGTCTGTGTCACTACGCCCCTTTTATTTGCCTCGAGAGTTTCCCCAACTTTTCATCACAGTTGTGTATATTCATCCAAGGGCAGACGCTGACTCCGCCTCCAGCACCATCTCTGATGTGGTGCAGCGGCTGCAGTCAATTTCTCCAGAGGCGCCAAACTTCATTCTTGGGGATTTTAACCATGTTTCTTTAAAGAAGACACTTAAAAACTTTCATCAGTATGTCTCCTGCCCAACCAGGCGAAAAAAGACATTGGACCTGTGCTATGGATCCATAGAGAGGGCCTATAAATCACTCCCACTTCCTCCTTTAGGATCATCAGATCACAACTGTGTTCATTTGCTGCCCACATATAAAACTGCTCTCAGAAGAGGCAAGGTGGAGATGAGAGACATTGATGTGTGGACAGAAGATTCAGAGCACAGCCTCCAGGAATGCTTTGACTGTACAGACTGGAAGATGTTCATAATTGGCCTGCAGGGATGACTTGGACTCTCTGGCTGAGCTCACATGCTCATACATGGCTTACTGTCAAAATAAGTTTGTTCCACGTAAACGTATCAAAATATACCCCAACAACAAACCATGGGTTACTAAATCAGTTAAATCCTGCTTACAGAGGAAAGCTCTTGCCTTTAAACAGGGGTCTGTTTCTGAGCTACAGGTTGCCACTAAGGAGCTGAAGGCCGAAATTTTAAGAGCAAAACAGAATTATAAATCAGAGTTGGAAAGCAAGATGGCAGCAAATAAACTTGGTTCGGCCTGGGCCAGTATGAAAACTATTGCAGGCCTTCAGAGCACAGAGCGCAGTAATCGTGTGTTTTTAGATGGTTTTAATTCAGACACAGAGCTGGCTAATGCTCTTAATTGTTTTTATGGTCGTTTTGACTCCTTTGATTTTAGCACAGAAATCCAAGATTTGAAACAGAAACTCAAAGACAATCAGCACTTTAATATTGAGATGCAGGATGTTAAAAGGGAGTTCCGCGCTGTAAAAGTGAACAAAAGTCAGGGCCCTGATAATATATGTGGGCGCCTGGTAAAGTCCTGTGCACATGAACTGAGTCCTATATTTCATTACATTTTCAATAAGTCCTTACAGACACAACATGTGCCTAAGATCTGGAAAGATGCCGTGGTTGTTCCCGTTCCAAAATCCAGCTGTCCTAAAACGGTAAATGACTTTAGACCAGTTGCTTTGACTTCAATTTTAATGAAAATTTTTGAAAAACTGGTCAGATGTGAGGTCCTAAGGCAGACTGAACATGCATTGGATCCTCTGCAGTTTGCCTATAGGCCTCACAGAGGAGTGGAGGATGCCACTGTCACTCTGTTTGACATGCTTTTCAAACATCTGGATTTTAATGGGACACACGCCAGGCTTTTATTTGTGGACTTTTCTTCTGCCTTTAATACAATCCAACCTCATATTTTAGTTGAAAGGCTCCTGCAACAATTTGATTTAAGCAATAATCTGGTGGGTTGGATTCTGGATTTCTTAACCAACAGGACGCAGAGAGTAAGGGTCAATGGCACATTGTCTGACCTAAAGTGCTCTTCTACTGGCTCTCCTCAGGGGTGTGTGTTGTCACCACTACTCTTCATCCTGTACACAAACATGTGTCGGAGCAGACATGACAACAGACACATTATAAAGTATGCTGATGACTCAGTCATTGTCAGTCTCCTCCAGGATGGTGAGAGTGGCCACGGCCCAGTAGTTGATGACTTTGTTCACTGGTGTGAGGATTCCTACCTGCAGCTGAATACAACAAAAACGAAAGATATGATTATTGACTTTAGGAGGAAAACTCCCAGGCACAAAGTCACCATACTAAAAGGCCAGACCACCGAATGTGTACAATCGTACAAATATCTTGGGACGATTATTGATAGTGGATTGAACTTTGAGGTGAACTGTGAAAGGGTGTGCAAAAAGGGTCAGCAAAATCTGCATTGTTTGAGGAAACTTGCACGCTTTCAAATTGACCGAACCATAATGACTATGTTTTATCAGGCTTTTATTGAATCTGTTTTATCCTTTTCTTTAATGTCATGGTTTGGTCAGATAAAACTGAAACAGAGGAAATCTTTGGATCAGGTAGTCAGATGGTCCAGTCGTTTGCTTGGTGAGTCACAGCTGAGCCTGACATCCCTGTACACCAGACAAGTACAGAGGATGGCCGACTCGATTTTAAATGATGACTCCCACCCTTTGCACTGCAACTTTCAGCTTCTTTCCTCCAGACGGAGGTTTGCTGTCCCAAAAAGTAGAACCCAGCGCTACAAAAACAGCTTTGTCCCTGCTGCTGTCAAAGAGTTGAACAAGCTATAAAAATTATATTGTACATATTTTATATTTACCTGTTTTGTAAGATGTGTGCCTGTGTTTGTGTCTATGTTGAATGTAATTAGTGGCTTGTAAATATGGATGTCACCAACTGCAAAACAAATCTACCTACGGGTACAAATAAAGTAACCTGAACCTGACCCTATTGTAACTGAAATATGTTCATTTTATACTATTTATTTTATTTTTTTTTTAATTTTGCACAGTAACTTTGCATATGGAACTTAGCATTTGAAGTATTGTACAACAAGGGCTTGAATTTTGGATTATTGTGTCAGATGGGGACCTACCCAGACGTCCTGTGTTTGGACTTTTTACTGGTGTCATCCTTCTCTCCTTCCTCTGCTCTTACCTCTCCTGGACCCTCTGCCTGAACACTTTCTTCTCCTTGGCTCATTTTGTCTGTCTCATCTTGCCCTCTCTGAGCTCTGTCTAATTCAGGTTCTCTCTCTGTCTATGGTGGTATACAAACAGGTTAGAAAATACCAAGTGTCACGTTTTGTCCTGCAGGATTTTTTTGTCATGGTTTACATTCTTTCATCTTCTTCCGCTTAATCCTTTTCGGGTTGCGGGGGGGCTGGAGCCTATCCCAGCATCTTTGGGCGAGAGGCAGGGTACACCCTGGACAGATCACCAGTCCATCGTAGGGCCAACACAGACAGACACGGTGGCGCAGTGGTTTAGCACTGTGGCAGCACAGTTTTACCCTCGGCCGGGGGATCGCGGGGATCATGAGATCGTGGGTTCAATCCCAGCCTCCGACCAACAGTGAGCTGTGTGGAGTTTGCATGTTCTCCCCGTGTTGCGTGGGTTTACTCCGGGATTTCTCCGGTTTCCTCCCGCATACCAAAAACATGTAGGTTTAGGGCGTTCGCGCACGCAGCGACCGGCAGCCGGTGGCTTGTCACCAGACTGCAAACCAAATCTACCTACGGGTACAAATAAGTAACAAAAAAAAAAAAGACAGACACCCATTCACTCTCACAGTCATACCTAAGGACAATTTAGAATCCCCAGTTTTTGATGCCAATTAACCTAACTTAGGTCATGGTTTACATAAATGACAAAAATGTGTATTTTTATTCAAGTGTTTCTTTTTTCCACGGAGAAAGAGTAGGGAAGGGAAGGTAAAAAAAACCCATTCATACTAATTTACTCATGCATACTTAACTTATATGATCAGAGGTGAGTATAGTAGCCAGAAATTCATGTAAAGCAGTGCTATGAAATTAATAATTAAAAGTACAGCAACTCACCCTTGGCTGGGGAATCCCAGGTTTGATCCCAGCCCCCGACCAACAGTGATTTGTGTGGAGTTTGCATGTTCTCCCCGTGTCTGCGTGGGTTTACTCCGGGATTTCTCCGGTTTCCTCCCACATGCCAAAAACATGCAAGTTAGGTTAACTGGAATCAAACTGGGGATTCTAAATTGTCCTTAGGTATGAATGTGAGAGTGAATGGTTGTCAGTCTCTCTGTGTTGGCCCTGCGATGGACTGGCGATCTGTCCAGGGTGTACCCTGCCTCTCGCCCAAAGATGCTGGGATAGGCTCCAGCCCCCCCGCGACCCGAAAAGGATTAAGCGGAAGAAGATGGATGGATGGATGGACGGATGAAGCAGACAACCAAAAATTTCTAGTACAGTTAAGGATGCAAAAAGCACCCACTTAAAAACTTGAGTAATGACTTCAGTCTTGAAGGTTTGAGAATTTCCTCCAAAATTTATAACAATTTCTACTTTTCTCTGTGAATTCTGTGAATTGTCTATTTTTTCATAAAATTACTGTTTTTTTATAAATTTGAAACCGATTGTGGTAAAATTATAACTTTTTTTCCTTATACAAATTTACACTTTTGACCATAATTTTGCAGAGCCATAACAGAATAATTTAACTCTGATTTCAAAGAAAAACATATTAATAAAATTATATTTAATGAAATAAATTAATTTAAATTATCAAAGATGCAGTTATTTGTTAAAATATTTCTATATATGTATAGTTTTTTTGAACTCTCCTCACCACCCAAACAGCAGGAAAAACCTCCCTTATTCTGAAATCCCAGTGTTGGCACGTTTAGTTTGTCTGAAGGCTGTTGACAGATTAAAGTCATTGACTTCGTCAATTTCAGTCATCTTAACGTGCCAGGTACATAATGATGAACATAAATTATTAGTTAATATTGTAGTAGCTGGTCAATTAACTCTTCAGCGATTCAGTCACTCTTGCCTTTCCCTGCATATGAAGCCTAACCACACCTGTTTGCTAAGAGAATTAAAACCATCATAAATGCCCCCACTGCCTACATACCTCTTCTGCTTTTTCCCCACGTTTAAAGTACTTTAATAAGCTCATGCTTCTCTCGGACAGTGACACTAGCAAGCCAGTCTGCCTGCCGACTGGAACAGTCATGCGGGCGGGTTGCTTTTGAAGTCCGTACGGATGACGGTCACGCTCATTGTCCGTGTGCGCACTTGCAGGCCATCATCTATCCATCCATCCATCTTCTACCATTTTTTTTTCGGAGGTCCAGGTCGCAGAGGCAGCAGTTCAAGCAGAGAAGCCCAGACTTCCCTCTTCCCAGCCAAGTGCTCCAGCTCTTCAGAGAGGATACCAAGGTGTTCCCAGACCAGCTGGAAGACGTGGTTTCTCCAGCGAGTCCTGGGTCTGCCCCGAGGTCTCCTCCCAGTGGGACATGCCCAAAACACCTCAAGTGGGAGGCGTCCAGGAGGCATTCTGATCAGATTCCCGTACACCTCAACTGGCTCCTTTCAATGTGGAGGAGCAGCGGTTCTGCTCTGAGCCTCTCCTGGATGACTGAGCTCCTCACCCTATCTCTAAGGGTGAGTCCAGCAATCCTATGGAGAAAGCTCATTTCAGCCGCTTGTATCTGTGGTCTCATTCTTTCAGTCATTACCCAAAGCTAATGACTATAGATGAGGGTAGGAACGTAGACTGACTGGTAAATCAACCGGCTGCACGGTGGCGCAGTGGTTTAGCACTGTGGCAGCACAGTTTTACCCTCGGCCGGGGGATCGCGGGAATCGTGAGATCGTGGGTTTGATCCCAGCCCCCGACCAACAGTGAGCTGTGTGGAGTTTGCATGTTCTCCCCGTGTTGCGCGGGTTTACTCCGGGATTTCTCCGGTTTCCTCCCGCATACCAAAAACATGTAGGTTTAGGGCGCTCGCGCACGCAGCGACCAGCAGCCGGTGGCTTGTCACCAGACTGCAAACCAAGTCTACCTACGGGTACAAATAAGTGACAAAAAAAAAAAAAAAAAATTAAAAAATTAAAAAAAAATCGACAACTTTGCCTTAGAGTTTAGCTCCCTCTTCACCACAACAGACCGGTACAACGTCCGCATCACTGCAGATGCTGCTCTGATCCGTCTGTCAATCTCTCACTCCATTCTCCCCTCACTCGTGAATAAGACCTCAGGATACTGAAACTCCTCCACTTGGGGCAGGAGCTTGTCCCCAACCCGGAGAGGACAATCCACCTTTCTCTGGCTGAGGACCATGGACTTGGACTTGGAGGTACTGATTCTCATCCCAGCCGCGTCACACTCGGCAGCAAACCGTCCCAGTAAGACCTGTAGGTCATTGCTGGATGAATCCAACAGGACAGCATCATCTGCAAACAGAGATGAGATCCTGTAGTCACCAAGCATGACACCCTTCATTCCCTGGCTGCACCTAGAAATCATGTCCATAAAAATTATGAACAGGATCGGTGACAAAGGGCAGCCCTGGCGGAGTCCAACTCTCACTGGAAATGAGTCCAACCGAGTGTTGGCAATATGAACCAAACTCTAAAAATGATTATATAGAGACCGGAGAGCTTGTAGCAACAAACCCGATACCCCAAACTCCCAAAACACCCCCCACAAAAAGGGGGCAGAGACCTTGGCTTTCAGACTGTCATTCCTTCATATTTTTTTCTTAAATTTATATTTCCTTGGCATGGCGGCATAACTTAAAGGGTGGAAACCCACCACGTGTAAATGTTACCAGAGGAAACCCTGCTTGAACAAATGTAAATTTGTGGCCCTGGATGATATGGAAAGATTCTGTAAGGAGGAAGGGTCTCAGAGACAAGGCCATGCTCTGCATTCTCTAGTGATCTTAAAAATATGCAAAGGAGAAAATACTCACTGCACATTTATTAGCAAAGGAAGATTCAACAAACTATTAAATGCTAGAGTTCCAATAGCTGTGGTACAGCTGTTATTGTTAAATACAATTATTTCTTGATGAAGCCCCCCCCCCCCCCAACTGATTTTTCCTATTGCTGCAGTGTAATCTACTTAACAAACCTGGGTGCAAATATCTGTGTGACAGTGAAGAAGTGTGTTAATTTAATAAAAAAACTTAACTGGATTAGAAGTAGCAGATACATTTTTATTAATTAAGAAAAAAAGCTGCTTGAACAGATATTTCACGCATTATTTCTTAAAGCACAATTTCCATATAAAACATCTGACATCTACAGTGGATCAAAAAAGTATTTAGTCAGCCACCAATTGTGCAAGTTCTCCCACTTCAAAGATGAGAGAGGTCTCCAATTTTCATCATAGGTATACCTCAACTATGAGAGACAAAATGAGAAAAAAAAAATCCAGAAAATCACATTGAAGGATTTTTAATGAATTAATTGGTAAATTCCTCGGTAAAATAAGTATTTGGTCACCTACAAACAAGCAAGATTTCTGGCTCTCACAGACCTGTAACTTCTTCTTTAAGAGGCTCCTCTGTCCTCCACTCATTACCTGTATTAATGGCACCTGTTTGAACTCGTTATCAGTATAAAAAACACCTGTCCACAACCTCAAACAGTCAGACTCTAAACTCCACTATGGCCAAGACCAAAGAGCTGTCAAAGGACACCAGAAACAAAATTGTAGACCTGCACCAGGCTGGGAAGACTGAATCTGCAATAGGTAAGCAGCTTGGTGTGAAGAAATCAACTGTGGGAGCAATTATTAGAAAATGGAAGACATACAAGACCACTGATTATCTCCCTCAATCTGGGGCTCCACGCAAGATCTCACCCCGTGGGGTCAAAATTATCACGAGAACGGTGAGCAAAAATCCCAGAACCACACGGGGGGACCGAGTGAATGACCTGCAGAGAGCTGGGACCAAAGTAACAAAGGCTACCATCAGTAACACACTACGCCGCCAGGGATTCAAATCCTGCAGTGCCAGACGTGTCCCCCTGCTTAAGCCAGTACATGTCCAGGCCCGTCTGAAGTTTGCTAGAGAGCATTTGGATGATCCAGAAGAGGATTGGGAGAATGTCATATGGTCAGATGAAACCAAAACAGAACTTTTTGGTAAAAACTCAACTTCTCGTGCTTGGAGGAGAAAGAACACCATACCTACTGTGAAGCATGGGGGTGGAAACATCATACTTTGGGGCTGTTTTTCTGCAAAGGGACCAGGACGACTGATCCGTGTAAAGGAAAGAATGAATGGGGCCATGTATCGTGAGATTTTGAGTGAAAACTTCCTTCCACCAGCAAGGGCATTGAAGATGAAACGTGGCTGGGTCTTTCAGCATGACAATGATCCCAAACACACCGCCCAGGCAATAAAGGAGTGGCTTTGTAAGAAGCATTTCAAGGTCCTGGAGTGGCCTAGCCAGTCTCCAGATCTCAATCCCATAGAAAATCTTTGGAGGGAGTTGAAAGTCTGTGTTGCCCAGCGACAGCCCCAAAACATCACTGCTCTAGAGGAGATCTGCATGGAGGAATGGGCCAAAATACCAGCAACAGTGTATGAAAACCTTGTGAAAACTAACAGAAAACGTTTGACCTCCGTCATTGCCAACAAAGGGTATATAACAAAGTATTGAGATGAACTTTTGTTATTAACCAAATACTTATTTTCCCGAGGAATTTACCAATTAATTCATTAAAAATCCTTCAATGTGATTTTCTGGATTTTTTTTTTTTCTTATTTTGTCTCTCATAGTTGAGGTATACCTATGACGAAAATTGGAGACCTCTCTCATCTTTTAAGTGGGAAAACGTGCACAATTGGTGGCTGACTAAATACTTTTTTACCCCACTGTAGTATATAGTGAAAATGTGCAATTGCAAAAATAAGACAAAATTCATACTCCCAATTATTGATAATAAAAACCAAATGGATCTGTGCAGAGCTTTACCAAAAAAAAAAAAAAAAGACTAAAATAGTCATCTGAGCAGCAATGTTTTTAAATTAAGTAACAAAGTTAACTTCAAAAAAATGGTGAATTTTATGGTAAATTACTGGTAGCTGTGGTTACCAGTAATTTACAGTAAAAAATATGGCGTTAATGTATACCTCTTGAAGGTATACTGTTTTGGCAACCATAAATCACACAGTTTAGAACTGTTCTATTAACAGTAAATCACCATTAAAATAACTACAAATTTGTAAATGTGATTATGGAAATCCTTAAGTCTAAAAGGTGCATTAAAGGCCAAATGTCACGTAATTTTTTTTTCTAAATGACAACGAATTTAGATAAAATACACATAGCTTAAACCAAATATTCATACCGGAGACCATATCACCCACCTGTATTTACATAATTGCACAAAATACACCAGGTGAAGGCCCCACCTTGCTTGCTGGCTTGTGACAGCCAGTCCAGACCACGCCCATGTTTTTGACATCACCAGTTGTACCCTGGCTGCCCTGCCTATCCACATTCACACTTATCAACATTGGACAATCATGACGGAAAGTGACAGCGATTGTGAACAAATTAGTTTAGTTTTGTCTTTTTTTTTTGTCTTTTTTTTTTTGTCAGTGGTTCAGACAGTGACAGAGGCATAGAACCTTACCGGTTCTAGCCGTCCGAGACGGAATCAGATGCTTTGTCTGATGACAACAGTTCCAACAATGACCAGAGAGCAGAACCAGTGGAAAATGTCATTGAACTGGACATTAATCGCCTCCAGAATTGCGAAGCCGGAGGGGGTCTGTCGAGGGCGCCCCATAAATATTGATTTTTCGGAAGCCATTATTATTGCAGTGGAGGAGAGCCGCTGCTGTCAAGAAATTGACCAGATCAATATGAAAATGGAGGCGCATACCTGTCAAGGGAGACGTTTTCGCCGTATTTTGGTGCCAAGCGCGGCTGTGGGGGACGGCAGAGTGGTTTGGGACACTTTTCTGGGAAATGTTTTAAATGTAGTTCGTGTTGTTATTGTCAAATATTTTAAGGAAAATACGGGGAAAATGCAATTTTAGCAAAAACGGGCGTATTGCCATTTCTGTACGCCCAAAAGAAAAAATATACTGGAAAAAAAAACTGAGTGTGTTGAGGAGCAGTCCTGTGTGTGATCACTCACAGCTGGGGCGGGCTGATCGCTCAGCGGGAGCGCTTCTCACTACTGTCCGAAGTGTGGAGTCACTCATTAGTTTAATTGTCTGGGCGGGCTGATCGCTTAGCGTCAGCTATTCTCACTACCATGAGAAGTAATTAGGACAATGGTTTAACACGTTGAGCTGTGCAGCAGTTGCGGAACAGACAGATCCCAGAGAGGTGTGCCTTGTTGCTCCGCCGTTGCTTATAGCCGCTTTTTACGGTGTTGAAGTACGGCGAAAACGTCTCACTTGACGGGTATGAAAACATTTCCCAGAGAAGTGTCCCTTATTACCCAGCTGTCCCTGATAGTCCCGTTTTAAGGTATGGGTGAAATATCCAATTTTTTCTTTCTTGTTGCTCACTTCAACCTTCCAGTCTCCATATAAACAATCAATTGAAATACCCCAAGCATCAAACTAGGGTACAATCGATTTCGTCACTTCCGCCTTCTTCCCCAGGCGATTCCAGGGGCCGTGTCAGGCCAAGCGCGGCAGTTTTAAATTAACGAATATTCCGTTGTTACTGAAGCATATGCACCAAGACCCGAACGGATCGGTTCCCTTTTATATCTAGTTTCAAGATATTTAAAGTACCCTGTTACGTGACATTTGGCCTTTAAGCAAATAAGTATTTGGCAAGGAGACTTGGCAAATCTGAACAATTATAATATGTCGAAATTTACTGGAAAATTATGTATAGGCGATTAGTCAATTATCAGATCAGTTGTTGAGTATCTTCTCTGTCAATTATCTAGTTTTGTTCTACCTTAAATTTATTGTGCTAAGTCTTTATAACAGTTCAATTTTCTCCATCTGTGTACAACTACACACAGTGACTGCCCTTCAACAACTGCAAAAATGTCAAAGCAGCCGAGTGAACACTTTCTTTAAATGGCCATACAGTTGCGATGTTGTTAAGTAGGGTAAAAAATAAACAAACGAGGGAATGATGCAGTGGAGAATGAAGCACAAACATGCTGGTGTACCTCTGCATCTCCATGCCCTCCACTTTCACTTGAAGAAAAAAAAAAAAAGAATGTGCTTTATATGGCATTGAACAACACTGACAGAAGATTTTTTACAACCCTGTGTTCAAAAATGACAAATAACAAGAAAGTCAAGCACAACCTCTGGCTTGTAGCATAGGTCTATGAGTGAAAAATAGCCTAAACAAGGTTTGAAATGATTTAAGAGCAAAACAGTCACGTAATGTTTACAAGCTGTTTTAGGTGTTCTTTCTAAAAACGTTTAATGACTTCTTTCTCAGAAGTGCCAGTCTGTCTGTGGAACAATTGTCGAAGTCATTAGGAGCACAACAACAGAATAAGGAGGTACACAACAATAAAGCTAATATAGTCAAATGACTCCTGCTCTGCGTTGTTGGCAGTACCATAAAATGTTATACTGAAGAAGCAAATAAGCAATTTTCTATAATTTTAACTTGCAAATGTGCCGTCATATAAAACAATAGTTATAAATAATTCTATTTGGCTGGAGATGCTCCTGCATGCTTAATATAATCTGTGGGTATGCAAATGTGTGCCAGCCTGTTTGGACAAACACACAATAAATATCAGAGTGTCTGTGAAATACATTTAGACAGTCTCTTTCCTCTTTGGTAGATGTAATTACTATTCAAACTAGCCGGCCTAATTAACTCCCTGTTTAGAAAAATAATCAGGTTTGTACACAAATCAAGGCTAGCCACAGTTGCCACGGCTGGAAAACCAAAACAATCATCGAGTCAGATGGGCATGATTATTATGTTTTCTAATTAATCAAAACTTGCATTAAGTTTTAAAGTCATCAATTATTCTTCTGATTATTTTTCTAAAGATTATTATACAAATTCCTAAATTATTCATTATAGTCTGTCAATCACACTTTCTGTTGAATTTGTTATTGTTAAATTTGAACCCCCATTCCTACTAGGCACTAATGTGATTAATTAAGGATAATTAATATAGCCCGTTTATGAAACATGTTTTACTGTCCGATGAAATTTTTACTTCATTAGTGAGACACTGGAAGGAAATTATTTGATAAAAGATTAACTTCAACTTCAAGATAGAAACGGCTCTATTATTTAGAGTGCCTAATACATTTATAGAAGAATGCCAAAAAAGGATCAGGGCAGCAAATGTCATAATGAACAGGGACAACAGTGCTTCTAATCCTGAGAGATTTCCAGACTACAGTTTGTTGATTTGTCTTATGAATTTAATAATCAGAAAGCTAAGGATGACAGAAAGTCAGAACACAGAATTTAACATTCTTCATTTTTTAAAGCCTGCTGCCAAATGCCCTATAGCAAGGCTGAAGTGAGATTCAGTTTCTAGCAAGAGTTGCAAAATGCACCATTACTAATTTCCTAAGAATACGAAGAAAACAATAGGCGCAAACAAGTTCCATTCACTGTTAAAGAAGTATAAATGCTGGCAATTACAATTTACTGTACTGTATCTGGACATCTCAAAAAAATAAATGTAGTACGGTAGTTCCAGGGAAAAAAAGGTTATACAACACCTAGTGGGCAATAGCAGACATTTTAAAAGAATGTTTTTGCCCATGCCCTTTGCCAGCCAGCAGCTTTTTACTTTGCTTTATGCTTCTGCCCTGTATCTGCTTTATTGTGATGCTAAATAGTAAGTTTTGACATTCAGAATGGGCCTGCCAAAGGACAGGCCAGTGGATGCAGTAGACAAGGGAAGGCATTAATGGGTTCAACTGGAATGGAAAGCATCTCCTAGTCTCCACAGGCTGGAGGAGAGAGAAATGTCAAGTACGGTTATTACAGAGCAGGCAGCAGGCTCTAGGAATTTTCACCTGAGTGGAAAACAGTCTTGAACAATGCACACGTGCTAGCTACATCACCACACATTAATGTCCTCACTGAGGCAGTGAATTAACCCATTAACACCCAGATGCATGTGTTCAGAGGAGTGTCGCACAAGTTGTCAAAAAAAATCAAAATAGATTAAACTTGCATGTTTTATGGTGCATGCATGCCTTTAAGGATGCTTTCACACCTAAATTTGCTTACTTTGGTCTGAATCAGTTGATAAGTTTCTTACTTCAAATGATTTTCTCCTTGGTTCGGTTCCTTTTGACACAGGGAAAGACTCAAGCAGGCCAATATGCATCACGTTAAATCACACAAGACTCAGGTGAGAAGGTTCTCTCCTCTGACTGGTCAACTGCTTTTGCCATGGGAACAAGAAAAGTAAACACAGGAAGTAGGTTTCCCAACCATAGTTAAGATAAGATAAGCCTTTATTAGTCCCACAACGGGGAAATTCCAGGATTGCAACAGCACAGGGATAGCAACACTCAGAGCAACAATCAGAAGGCAAGAAAAAAAAAAAAGCAAGAGCAGCTAATATACATATGTACATATTACTATAAATATATATATACACACAGACACACAGTGCAGAGCATTGTAGCTGGATGGAATAAATATATGAGTATATAAACACACAGTGCGGAGCATTGTAGCTTGATGGAATAATATGTAGATATATAAACACACACAGTGCGGAGCATTGTTGCTAGATGGGATGAAACTACACAACCGTCTACTTAGTTATTCTACATGGTATGATTATGTGCCCATACATATTCTCACCCTCCATAGCGACTGGTATTTTCCTAGTTGTATGCCGGAGGGAACCATTGTGTAAGTCTATTGCATCTTTTGCATTCAAAAACTATTAGGTTGTTACATCTTTTTTGCTATCTCTGTGAGCAGCCCTGCTTAGGTTGTACAGTCTGACAGCCGTTGGTAGGAAGGACCTGCGAAACCTCTCGGTTGTGCACCTGGGATGATGTAGTCTGCTGCTAAATGAGCTCCTCAGTGCATTCAGTATGTCCTGCATAGGGTGGAACTCGGACTCCAGCAGAGATGACAGTTTAGCCACCATCCTTCTCTCTCCTATCTCCTCCACCGGGTCAAGGCGCTGCCCCAGGACAGAGCTAGCTTTCTTGATCAGTTTGTTCAGTCTCTTCCTATCGGCTGCAGTAATGCCACTGCCCCAGCAGACCATTCCAAAAGTGATGGCTGATGCCACCACCGTGTCATAGAATGTCTTCAGCAGCGCCCCTTGTACACCAAAAGACCTGAGTCTCCTCAGTAGGAACAGCCTGCGCTGTCCCTTCTTGTAGAGTGCGTCAGTATTGTGTGACCAGTCTAGTTTATTGTTCAGATGAACACCCAGGTACTTATAGGATGTCACCGTCTCAATGTCTGTTCCCTGTATATTTACTGGTGCTGTGAGGGGTTGTCCATGCCTGCGGCAGTCCACCACCAGCTCCTTAGTTTTCCTCGCGTTGATCTGGAGGCAGTTCCGATGGCACCAGTCCACGAAGTCCTGGATAAGCCCTCTGTACTCAGCTTCATCTCCATTGGAGATGAGGCCAACGATCGCAGAGTCATCAGAGAACTTCTGTAGATGGCAGTGTGTTGTGTTGTGTGAGAAGTCCGCAGTATGAAGAGTGAACAGGAAGGGAGCCAACACCGTTCCCTGGGGGGCCCCCGTGCTACCGATGATCGTGTCGGACACACAGTCCCGGGTTCTCACAAACTGAGGCCGGTTCGTGAGGTAGTCCAGGATCCATGATGACAGGTGCTGGTCCACTCCTGCGCGCAGCAGCTTGTCCTTCAGGATCATCGGTTGGATGGTGTTGAAAGCACTGGAGAAGTCAAAGAACATGATCCTCACCACATTCCCGGGCTTCTCCAGGTGGGACAGAGAACGGTGAAGGAGGAAGATCATCGCATCCTCCACCCCAATGCCATGCTGGTAGGCGAACTGGAGTGGATCCATCGCTGGTTCCACCAGGGGGCGGAGGTGAGCAAGGAGCAGTCTCTCCAGGGTCTTCATCAAGTGGGACGTCAAGGCCACCGGTCTGTAGCTGTTCAGGTCTTTGGGGTGGGAAGTTTTTGGTACAGGTACCACACAAGATGTTTTCCACAGCTGTGGTACCCTCCACAGTTACACAGAAATTTGTGACCCATCAGAATGTGTGACTGCACACGATGATGTTGTACATTGTCTGCATGTGTGTGGCCAAAAAATCAGAACTGAAGTGTCTATATTATGTAAGAGGTGGACAGATCACCCGAAAATTGTTATTTTAATGTTTACATTATTTATTAAGCAGAACAAGTAATAAGGGGGCAGACTGTGAGGGGTCACAAATTTCTGTGCAACACTAAAGCTCCCGTTTTTTTCAGCGCATTTTACACGTTATTGTCCTCCTCACAAAGCTTTTGAAAGTTGCTGCAACTTTGAACAGCTGATTTCTGAATTCCCCTCCATTTTAACAAGTCTTTTTCTGTATTTTTGTGTTTTGGATAGAGGAGTATTTATGTGATCATCCGGCTAGTCTTCACCTCCTCACAGCAACAGGTTTGTGCACGATTCATCCTGCCGTGTGTTTTAGGTGTTTGAAAGAAATAAAGTAAAATCTGCTGATAATATAATGTTCTTAAATCATGTGTTTTCTAGTTTTTGGTTTCGTTTTAGTTCGGTATGCTTTCTCACCTGGAGGACCCCATCAGAGTTTGCCAGATGATCTGGATTGAGACCACCTAAAACAGGTGGTCTCTATGCAGTTACTAATGTAATTTTGTCTTAAAGAATGAATGTAATAATGCATCACTGGTGGATAGGGATATGTGCTTTCAGTGGTCAACAGGATATTACTGGTCCCTGGAGTACAATAAACAGAATTATTTGCAAATGAGTGAATAGTGGCCCAATGTAGCTAACTGACACTAGCTAGGTGCTAGCGTCAGCAAGCTGCTAAAAATATTGTCTAAGAGCAACATGTATAGTCGAGTGCTGGTAGATAAACAAGGATTCCAATGGGCAGAGGGTGAATAGAATTTAAAGAAAATAGCCATGAAAACCGGCTGGATCGACAGTCAAGCTAACGCCAGGTGGCCTTTCTGTCAGCATCTCCCCTCTGGGGTGAGTTGTAATATAGTTACACTGACTGACTCCAACCACCTAGCCAAGCTAATGCTAAGAGTTTGATGTAGCATTGTGGTAAAAATATAACAAGCCAGAACGATGTGACATTTATTATCGATTGTGTGTAAGTGAACCAGGTGGAAACAGAGATGTTTATTAGGCTGAGTGAAATCTAAAGAAAATAACAATATAAATCATCCTTGGTAAATGACTCCTTAGTGGTACTGTTGACTCTAAAGCCAATACATTGGCTGGACTCCCCCCTCATCTACACGTTAGCAGACCGACAGCTAGACTGGCCAATAATTGAGCAGTAGGCAGTTATCAAGACTGGGGTTACCTTGTCATGAAGTACAGAAACAAACCCGGAACAATTAAAACAGCTCATCAGAGACAGAAACGATAAAAAAAGCTGCGTTTCTTATAAGAGAAGTCTTGATATATATTTTTTTTCTGATAATCACGTGACCAACAGATGCATTTCAGAAGGTTAAAACTGACAAAAGCACCATTTTACAGTGAATGGGACCTTTAACACTCTGATCCTGCAGTTATTTTTTTAAATCTGTTTTTTCACTTGGAAAAACCGCAGTCTTGTGAATGCCAGGGAAAAACTGCATGCTTGTGAAGTGTTCATATACAGTATCTGCAGAAAGTCCCACAGAGGGTATTTCTTCACAGCAATACTTGGGCTTGTTTGCTAATTTGTACCCCAGAGGATGCTAATCAAGGCTAGTGCCAGACTAATGAAGCTCTTTAGCCCAGAGGCCAGCGACACATACATGGCCATGCGGCTCACAGCTGAGTGTCTATAAGGAGTTCTTTACATGTGTGTGTGTATGTGTGTACACCAGTATATACATGCTCAAATGAGTGCAAGTGGCTGTATACAGCTAACTGTGTAAATGAAAGTGTAGACATGAGAGGACTGTATAAGAACAGATGAGCAAGACCAAATCCCACTCTCTGTTGGAGAATCCTCCATCAAATAGTTTTTGCTGCCTGAGGGCAGGCCTTCCCTGCTTTGTTGGTGTGGAAACTTCTGTTGCTGTACTTAGAGCTTCTGGGTCAGTGAGAAGAAACACCACAGGTAGAGGGCAGCAGCAAAGGCTGCCACAGAAAAACAGGATGTTAGGCAGTTTGGAAGAATATGATCAGTTTTTTTTTTTTTTTTTTTTTTTATCACTGCAGATTAAAGTGGGCCTGGGATTCATCTGTAAAAGGAGCCTTGGCATCGCTCCCATTTTATGTGCGAGTCTGGCAGACCACCGGATGACACCACGATAAGGGAGTGTTTACAGATTGGATACTGCAGGATGGCGAATGGAATTTAAAATCATAAACTATCATGTTTTATCACTTCAAACTAAATTCTTGAGTTTTCTGTTGAGTTGAGCAAGTTTACCAGCAAATATCACAACACAAAAAAAAAGTTGTGGATTTTCACATTTCTCACAAGTTGCTGCCAAGGTAAGCAAATGAAGGAAAACTGCAAATGGCAAAATACACATACAATTTATAAGTCTGATTATGCCACAACATTTCTAGTACTACTACTAATGTGTTATAACAATGAGAGTACTCAAGAACCAATCTTCATAAAGGCCATAGATATAAAGGTATGATGGTGTAATTTACGTCCGAGAACAACATAAGTTCATATTATCATCTCCCTAGTTGCGTCTCTTCCTGACGGCTATGTGATATGGCTGCTGGCACTAGTAAATGTGGGAGGACCAGGAATGTGTATGGCCGAGGCGATAAGGCTGCTGTAAAATTTAATTAGCACAAAGCCATGGTGAAAATGACTTCATTTCTCACTGCATTATTAACTAGAGCACTGTGTAAGAGTCTATTCTCAACCAATGTAAATAACATGCTCACTAGAGAAACAGAGAGTCAGAGAAAAGAGGGGTATAAAAAGTGACGAGAGATTTTCAAGGGATTTGGTCCTCAATATCACTAAAATTCAGGTATGTATTTCAAGCAAATCCTTATAGAATCCTGAAACTTTTGTTCAGTGGTTCTGAGCCTCTCTCCTTTGCACGGAAGATGCATATGCAGTCAGAAGGTGAGAATATATGCAAAGTGAAAAAAAGACTATCAATAGCTGACTGAATAACAATCCTACATTAGCAGTTTCACCTGCTGTTTGGGGCCGGAGCTGGTCTGAATGGGCTGAGTGATTAGGGTCCTTGGCTCGACATGCTGAACACCACTTTCTATTTCACGACTCAGAGCCTTTATTATAGCCTAGCTTCCTCATAATCCAGCTAAAAGTGGATATCTGAGGAGCCTGATCGGCTTAGGATGGCTAAAAATGTGGGATGTACAGCAGAGAGACATGGAGCTGAGTGCAGAGGTGTTCGGTATCATCTGTTTTCTATTTAGGTCTGAAGAGTGAAGTTTGGCCTCTCTCTGTGTGTATGGAAGTGTGTCCACTCTGCCATTATCCTTCATGTTGACCTCCTTAATCAGTCAAGGGAAAATATGATACACTAACTGTATATATTGATACAATTTATATGATACAATGTTTCATGTAAATCGTCCCCTCAGACTCACTGCCCAATTAACAGGTTGAGGCAGTATTTGTTCATCTGGCCAACCAGCAATCGTTGGGCTACAGTTACTCTAAAGAAAGCAAACCCCATTATTTTTTCAGCATAATGGAGAACAGTTTTTGTGCAAACCAGTGCCACCCCCCCAAAAAAAAATCCAGTTATCGTGCAGTATCTTCTTTTTTGTTTCATTATTTTCTCGAGTGAAAGAATGATGGAAGTTATAAGATGCTAACTAGCAAATATAGCCTGGTATACCCAGGTGATCATTAGCCCTTCACCCTTTGTGGCATTCACTGATGGTGAAAACAGTTGGCATATAAAGCTAAAGTCAAGGCTTCTATATGGAAATCAGGCCACATACTAATTGGTAATGTTGCTGTTTCTACATTTGTTCTTTTTTATGCACTATACTATGGTTTTTATGTAGCTCAATGAGTGAATAATGAGGAAGCAATATTCTACAGCTGCATCCCATGAGGGAGCCATTAAAGTGCGTTTTCATCACCTTCTGTATGTCCTTGCCTTTGAACCAACACAAGAAATACGCAGCATCATGAGAACACGGAGTGTAACCAGCCACATGGAAAACTATAATCTTAATTGGAGCCTATATAACAAACGAGGGACATGATCCCAGTTTATGTTTAGTTGTCTACTGGAAAACAGATGTTGGGTTGACTGGTTTTAATGTTGTTAGTAAGGTGTCTATAGTTCAGTGATTTTCTTTAAGTGGGGTTGGTTTGGATTTGGATTCACAATCAGCTGATGGAGTAGGCACCCCCCCTCCCCCCGCATACTGGAGCACTAACCAAAATAGACACTATGAAAATTGCATTGTACTGATGTGAATGGGCATGAATGAAAGGAAAAAGTGACCAATTTAAATTTAAAATCGTCATTGCTTTACCTGCTGTCATACAGCCGACACGCCTAAATTGTCACTTTGGTTATTGTTTGGGTTTTAGTGTTTTAAAGGCTTACTTTGAATGGAAATTAAAAAGAAAAAAAAAGCTAGAGGGCACTCAGAGAATGCATACCTCCACCAAGGCCCCGTCACTTCCTTCCTCCCTCCCTCCATCCATCCAACTGTCTCTCCATCCTTCTGTACATTATGAGATATTGCCTTGGTAGAGGTATGTGCTCATGAATCACCTCCAAAATCTAATGGGTTCAGCCGAACCCCAAGGGGCACCTCTGATGAAAATGTAATCAAAATCTATCCAGGAGTTTTTGCCTAATCCTGTTAACAGACAGACAAACGAACCACCCTGATCACATTACCTCCTTGGCGGAGGTAAAAACAAACAAACAAACAAAAAAAACCAGAGGTTAGTTGCCACTTTAAATTGGGTAGGTTTTACAAAAACATGTTTATGGTCTTTTAAATAACTATAAAAAAAAACCTCTGCCAACCATAGTCATACATGGACTTTTAAATAGAAGGGTAACATACACCTTCCAACACCTTATTTCACTGCATTGTCACAACAGGAAAACTTGAGACAAGCAAGGAGATGCAAATATAGGCTTTACAATGTGCAGCCCATCATCACTTCATATTTTTAGAGCTAAAGTGTATAGCTCTTTAATTTTAAGTTCTTCTGATACAATAATAAATGAAAGGACCAAGGTGCTGATGCCTTTGTGCCAGAGCCTTGGCAGAGGTATGCATTCTCGGATCATCACCAAAATGTTATGGGTTCCTCTCTCGCCCAAGAACCACCAAATCCATCTAGTAGTTTTGGAGTATTCTTGCTAACACACTGTGAGAAGGTAAGAGCCTTGGTGGAGGTATGTGTTCTGGGATCATCACCAAAATGTTATGGGTTCCCCTCTAGCTCAAGGACCACCACTGATAAAAATTTAATCCAAATCCATCCAGCAGTTTTGGAGTACATGCATGCACAGTGAAAATAATCTGCAGTTCACATGCCTGTACTGTCGGCGGCAGCCAAGAGCCACCAACCTGATTTGAGCAGCTGCAATCCAAACAAATGAAGAGCACGGTGGCAGACGTTTTAAATGGCAGAAGTGATAGAGGTATGTGAATACAATGACAAAGCCAAATGGGAGCTTTTGCTGTTAAGTGGCAGAGGAAGAAAACAGACGGGTAAAAAGACCGACATTTGTTCACCCAGTATTGGCGGATTGCTCAGTACTTCCCTGTGGCGGGAGTTTCTGGGTGCATGCGCAGTTCACTGCAACATTTGTGGGCGAGAAATGTTGGGTTTACTCTGGGATTTCTCTGGTTTCCTCCCACATGCCGAAAACATGCAAGTTAGGTTAATTGGCATCAAACTGGGGATTCTAAATTGTCCTTAGGTATGAATATGAGAGTGAATGGTTGTCTGTCTCTCTGTGTTGGCCCTGCGATGGACTGGCGATCTGTCCAGGGTGACCCTGCCTCTCGCCCAAAAGATGCTGGGATAGGCTCCAGCGCCCCCGCGACCTGAAAAGGATTAAGCGGAAGAAAATGGATGAATATAGATGGAATATTGGGAGTTTTTAGTGCGTTTTTAATGAGTTTTACCTCGTCCTCCCTCTGCAAAACTAAACAGCAAAACCAATGTGAAAACAATTAATGTGATGAATAAATGGTGTAGTTGCTGAATACGTTTTTTTTTTTTTCCCAGTAACCGCTATTTTATAGCAGTTCAGCTAGAGATCAGCTGTGACAGGAAGTCATCCATGTGCTGTAAAAAAGTTGCACTGCAGCCTCTAGTGGCCCGGCATAGTTATTATACCACCTTTTTCCCTGGCTTCATTGATGTTAAAGGTGAGTTAAATTTGTGTTTATTTCAAAAATAAAGCCTTATCTCAGAATTCTGGCAAATTAAAAGTCGAGAAAATATGGTGATACAATGATACAAGCCTTTGGTTCCACTTAATTTTGACTGGGTGTGCTGAAATAGAGAGGTGGACGGACAGACACACACACACACACACATACTAACTGATTACTGTATGCCTCAGTTTCAGCGAGGCATAAGAACAAATGTATATATTATAGCCTGCAAAGCTTTCTGTAGCAATGAAGAGCCAAAGCACTGCTATACTTTATATAATAAGAGTAACTCCAAAAGGGTGCAGCAGCCAGTGTCAATAAGAGCATGGTTGCCAGCAAAACTTGAATAAATGGGGGAAAATATAATTCTTTCAATTATTGTGCTCTACAACCTTCAATTACTATTCCACAAGTCTTACAGCAAAGGCTAGACCTAATTACACCAGCCACTTTGTTAAGGTGCCCTCTTGCTCCATCTGTTCACTGAATGTGTGCACAGGCTCCCTCCCGCTCTCTCTTTCTCTCTCTCTCACACACACACTGAGAAAGACTGGCAAAGGCAGGTCAAGGTACATTTTCCCATCTGGATATACCTTTGTCAACAACAGCAGTTAAACATCTAAACCACCAATCAAGTGTAGCGATAAGAGAGACACTGTATTTCCAAGTGGACAGATGACTGGCGACATGAATACAGAGGGAACAGGCATTACACCTGCCCATGATTTACACACAGTTAATGCCTCAACCCCAAACTGGCCTTTAGCCTCTTGCATGCACATGATTAAAACACGGGGTTTAAGCTGACAGATTTTATGCATGTATGCATGAGTACCTGTGTGTGAAAGTGAACAGTGTTCAGGAAGAGAGCCTTCTTGGCAATCATCTGTCACCTTAATGAAAAGCACACAGGCCAAGCGATGTGTGGATGATATATTATGACCAAAAGTAGATAAATCAGCAACTTTTACACTTGCACTTTTGAAACAATGACATGTTGTCTCAATTTAAATAGATCTAGGGAGGAGAGTGTCTGCTCGTGGTTCTGTCTTGAGCTCAAATGAAATGATTTAATAACCTCTTCTTTTCTGCTTATGTCATGTCTAGGGGAAAAAAAAACAGGAGGGAGGAGACCAAGTGAAGACAAAACAAAGTCAAAAGGTACAGTGCAGGCTGGGGAACTACGACGGAATGGTGAGCTTTCTCCCCTAATTGACACTGATATGAAGAGACAGAAATGTGTGAAGGAGGAATGAAAACGCACATGTGCAGGCTGCAGGATACAGCTGGCCTGCCGTGGAATTTACATTTCACAGCCTATAAGACACCCAATCAAAAAGGCAAACATCTAACAGCAGATTTCACAACAGTGTCCCAGCCCCAGGTAACTGAGTCTCATTGCTAGTAAAGTCTCTCATGTGAGCCCACAGAGCACACAAGTTGGAAGGAAACAAACTTCCATTTTTATCCTATTTTTTTGACTTTCATTTCAACTTCACACTCTCCCCAGTTTCATCTTAATGATTTTCCTGTGCACCACCTCTGAAAGACACAGTGGGTTGAGTAACAAATTAAGCTTATAAGCCATGGCTACCATTTGCACTTACACCCAAGCAATTTAAAGTCTGCTGTGAAAAGCTGCCTGAAAGAACTGACACTGCAACAATATACTGTACACAGAAACAAAGTCTCAAATAAAGGGTCATGAGGTTGACTTGTCAAACACACAGCACATGAGATCTTCAGTAACTATGGGTATGCTTTTAGTGTGAAAAGATTATTGCTTTCAACGGCAAGTAAGACAGAATAACTCCATGTAGTGAAGGGACTTGCTGACTTTGTGGAGTGACCTTTGCATCAACTTCAAGCTGTAGTTCATTGCTAAATCAAACAATAATAGTTAGGTTGGGTGTTACTGAAGACAAGTGAAATAATTGCTCATCAAGAAAGGTACATGTATAAATTCATGGATGTCATGGACAACCTTTATGAACAACATGGGCACTATAGCATACACACTCTTAATGTAATTCTGACCTGCACCGTATTTTCACCTTCACTCCTCTTCATCAAATACAAAGATTAAAAAGGAAAGCATGGGGCACCCAGTAACCTAGCAGTCAAGGACTGCTAGGGCTGCACGGTGGCGCAGTGGTTTAGCACTGTGGCAGCACAGTTTTACCCTCGGCCGGGGGACCGCGGGGATAGTGGGTTCGATCCCAGCCCCCGACCAACAGTGAGCTGTGTGGAGTTTGTATGTTCTCCCCGTGTTGCGCGGGTTTACTCCGGGATTTCTCCGGTTTCCTCCCGCACACCAAAAACATGTAGGTTTAGGGCGCTCGCGCACGCAGCGACCAGCAGCCGGTGGCTTGTCACCAGACTGCAAACCAAGTCTACCTACGGGTACAAATAAGTAACAAAAAAAAAAAAAAAAAAAAAAAAAAAAAAAGGACGTACGCCATAAACAGTATGCCACTTACCTGCAGTGATTTCTGGTTCTTTCCTGCATCTCTCTCCTCTGCTCTTCAACCCCATTTCCTGTCTCTCTTCACGGTTACTGTTTAACTAAAGCCGAAAATGCTGATAATAAATAAGTAATTAAAAAAATAGAGATGCACTGATACCAATATTAGGTTTTGGCTGGTATTATTACTACTGGAACTAAAATTGGCTAGCAGTGAACAAGAATGTCCTTGGTTTGAATCTCCTAGCCAGCAATCAGAGGTCTGTGTGGAGATTGATTAATTTCGCATGATTGCATGTGTTCTCTCCAGATTCTCTAGTGTCTTCCCACAGTCCAAAGACATCCACACTAGGTTAACGGGACCCTGTAAACAGGTACTGACTGGGGATTCTTAACTAGCCACAAGTGTGAAAGTGGGTGTGTGTGGTTGTCTGTCCCTTTGTGTTGGCCTTCTGATGGATTGATGGACTGTCCAGGGTGCACCCAGCATGTCACCCAAAGAAGCCAGGGTAGGTCCAGTCCCCTGGGACCCAGCAAAGGTTAAACTGGTAAGCACTGATGCACTGTTTTGATATTACAATGAAGCACAATGTAAAAGTACTATGTAAAAAAACTGAAGATAAAACAATCTAGAATACAGTGAATTTGCTAATGCTAGCAGTTGCAAATAGCAATCAACTCTGCAGCCACAATGACAATATTTGAGAAAACGTCAACCAACAGAGTAGTGAAAATAACTAAGCCTCCGGCCAATTACATAGTGTTGGTTGACTAACCTCTATTGATGGTTAAAGGAACTATCTGTAAGTGAAAATTACATACCATACATACCACATTACCAGAGATTGATGACACAATTAAGTTGAAAAACAGACTTCAGCAACAATTTTACAGACCAGATATTCCTATTTACAGGGTTTACAATGAGCCTAGAAAGGTTTGCGTTAGTTTTGGTGATACAGACTGGTTCCTACAACCAAATGCAATCATGTTTCGACCCCTTGCCATGCCGATAAGACAGTAAGGGAGAGGGAGTAAGAGAGAGAAACATGTCTAAAAAAAAGTGTGCTGCAGTCATGGAAAGAAGCAAATGAATGGGACTGAGATCATTTCCACCCAGCCTATACAGATCAACTTACTGTATAGACATTATACTAGCTTTTACATGTGTGATGTAACTCCGGTTTGTATACTCTTAGTCTCTTCACTAGTGTGGCTACATGTGTGACTCTAGTCAGGAGCAGAGGAGGGACAACCTTCTAAACTGTTTAGAATTTGGACTGCACAAAAATGTAGGACTGGAGTACCTGGTGGACTAGCGTTTGAGGATGTATACTGTACTTTAAAGTGCGTGTTGCTCATCCTTGCAACTTGCAAGAGATTTTGGCCAGACTGTGGTATTAACTCAAGAAAAACAAACAAAGAAATAATTCATATATAAAGTTATGTTGTTACGACCCACTTTCTGGGCCAAGGCCAAAACTGCCTATTCAGCCTGGGATCACCAAGTCTGTTTCAACCTCACGTCAAGGTGGACTAACCTACTGTATAGTCATTTTCACCCACAGGCAAGGTAGATCAACACCTACACAGTCTCTTCCACGCATGGGCAAGGCAGACATACACCTATATCCCAGGCCGGGATTTGAACCTATGACACTGTGATCTCAAAACCTCTCACTCTACCACTGAGCCAAAGAGAAATTCCTCTGCTAGCACTGGGCTAGTAGTGGAGGTGTATCTTAAGGTGTCAAGGACCGCACCACTGACTAATTCCTTATCGAGGGGGATCTGTAACACCTCCCCCGTTAAGGAAGTGGTTCAGGTGTTAAAACCCAGACGAGCCCCCACTTTTTTGTTACGATCCACTTTCTAGGCCAAAGCCAGAATTGCCTATTCAGCCTGGGATTGCAAAGTCCGTTTCAACCTCACGTCAAGGTGGACTAACCTATAGTCATTTTCACCCACAGGCAAGATAGACTAACACCTACAGAGTCTCTTTCACATATGGGCAAGGCAGACATACACCTATATCCCAGGCCGGGATTTGAACCCATGACACCGTGATCTCAAAACCTCTCACACTACCACACTGAGCCAAAGAGGTGGAGGTGGAGGTGTACCTTAAGGTGTTAGGGACTGCACCACTGACTAATTCTTTATGGAGGGGGATCTGTAACAAGCACAGGTGTTGCTCAATGCACGTACACAACGCTGAAGGCAGCATAGCAAAGTTGGTCAGCACAGAGAAGCGAATATATTAAATAAAGGTGAAACAAAATAAACACTAACGTAGTCCTTCAGTCAAAAACACAGAATTTCTAACATATAAATATCAGACTTCTAATAAAAACGGGAAATAAGCCTACTGCTGTCTGACGGTGGCTCTCTGACTTTCGTTTTTGCGTCATGTTTGGATTGCTGGTCCGTGGGATCAAAAAGGCTTCGGGTCCGCTATTTGAGGAGCCTGGCAAATAACCGAACCACTCCAAAAGTGAAAGTAAAACAGAGCTGCTCGCGCACTGACAGGCTGTCAGAACATCATTGGCATGGAGATAAGAGTCCATGTTTACAGGTGCTGACAAAACCAAAATGCATAGTGAAGGAATCACAGCACAGGGGCCGCAAATAGGGGGCTCGCGGGCCAGATGTGGCCCATGAGCCGCCTATTGAGGGCCACCGCATTGGGATGAGGATGAGACATGGGTGAACCTTTCAACAGGACAAAGGAATTGGTTTACACTAATGAAAATAAAGTTGTTGAAATGGCCCTGCCAATCACCAGAATATATTCCATTTGAAAATTTGTGGAAAGAACTAAAGCTCAAGATTCACATGAGAGCCCCCTGGAATCTTCAGGATTTAAAGTCAGTGTTTAGTAGAATGGGCCAAACTCCTGCTGGAGAACTTCGGGAGATTAGTTTCTTCATACCTGAAGCCCCTTGAAGCTGCCATTGCAAACAAAGGCTTTTCTACAATGTATTAGATACATTTTAGTTATTGTAGCCAATACCTTTTTCTGTTTCATTCCACTTTATTCCAAAAATTATTTATGAACCTAAATGTCTTGATTTCTTTATATGCATGGATACACATGCTTTCATGTTTGTGCATATAGAATGCCTGTCAGGTTGTCTGGAATGGACTAGATGTAATACATGGTGTTGTGCATTATTTTATTTTGTTTATTGAGATATTTTAGGTGATATAATTTTAATGATGTTTTGTTGTATGTATTGTGAGCCATAAGATATCAGAATTTGCCCATGGGGATTAATCTCTCTCTCTCTCTCTCTCTCTCTCTCTCTCTCGTCAATACCAACGTCTGGTGAAAAATTCATATGAGTTGCCTCATTGCTAATATATGTACTGAAGAAAACGATGAGGATTTCACTACTTATTTCCTCAACTGTAAATAAAGTCTAAAAAGCCTAAATAATGTTTAAAGTAGGACTTATAAGTCCAGAAATGAATTCCTGGTTGTTGTCATAACAGACACTTATTACCAAGAAAAACATGATTTAAAAGTGAATAGCACTAATGTTGTTGAGAAGTTAAAACAAGTTATAAAAAGGCTGAACTTTACTGAGTTTTTATATTTGTCTGTAACAGAGTAAAGAATAAATGTAATAAAGACTTCAAAGTCATGAGAAACATTGGGAATAAAAGATAAAATAGCAAAGTCACTGATCTCATACCAAGTACAAAACCTCATTTTATCATGTACTGGAATTAGAAATTGGTATCAGTGAGTATCCAAACTGAAGTTCCCACACACTGAAAAAAAAAAAAAAACCTAGCATCATTGTATCCCTAATAAAAATAGTATCTGCTTCATTTACCATGCACACACTAGCCTGGAAGTCAGCAAGGTTGCGATGAGAGATTGCAAAAAAGGCTGAAATGACCACATGGTACCTGGAGAGATGTTTTCAGAGGGACACAGTTAAAAGGCAATGGCTGCTTTATAGATTCAATAAGTATCTTACACCTGTGTGGCTAACCACCATCGATCCACCATTCTGTGGAGCCCAATCCAATTTAGAGTGTTGAGGAGCCCCAGAGCCCCACAGCTTTATCCTAACCCAGGCCACAGGCACTGTAAAGCCTGCTTACCTTCATCTCGTAAAGTCTGCGGGTGTGCCTGTGTACTTTTATGTGCATGTGTGTTCTTGTGATGGGAAGACTGCAGACCAAGCTAAACACCTTAGCTGCTGGCTCATGTTAAAGCGCAACACGCCAATTTAGGGGAGGGCCAGGAGAAGGAGACGAAAGACAGGGGAAGCTGAGAAAAATGGTGGAAACTTAGGGCAGGTCCCCACCTTAAATGCAATAGTGCAGGAAAAGGGAAGCAGTAGGGCTCCCTTTGTGACCATCCAAAAAGGACTATACTCTGCAAGGTGTCTTCTAATTTTGTTTTCCATTCAGCGGCAACCATCATCACCACAAAGCTCTATAGACATAATCAAGCTTCTCCACAGCATTCACAGTGTGAGAGGAAGCATTTTGATATCTGCCATCGGATTTGTTTGGCACACACAATAGCTTGGTGCACTGGAGACTCCTTAGGTGCAAAAACCTAATGGCACCGTGGATGTTCAGATTGACCATTCAAATCTTTCCCCTTCACCGCTAATTACAGTATCTTCTGGAGCAGATGTTTCTGTTTTAATTCTCTTTGCTGCTCCACTGGAGTGGAACAAAACCCCTGAGATCAATTATTAAAGGGTATTTAAAACAGTGGGAAAAGGAGGTGTTAGGGTGGTGTTAAAGTGAAAGCAGCTGTTTAAGTGCCTGTGTCGCCGACCAAACTTCATCACCTCCCAACTAAACAGAGAGCATCCTGTGGGTTTCACTCAGTCTAGCTACTAAACCCAAGGCAATTAGGGCCTGGATCTCTGTAGGAGTACAGGAGGGAAGGGAAATGGGAGAAAAAGAGTTGAGGCAGGAGTAGTGGTGATACTCCATACCAATAACAGGCAATTATGTATGGGGAGGGCCATTGCCCGGTCATGAGAGTATAGAAGAAGACAGCAGGGATATGGGATGGTAGGGAAATGAGGAGGAGTGTTATTTAGGAGGCAGATGGCAGAGAGGGGGAAATTAAGATGAATGGGCACTGAGAGGGCTGAGTTTGTGCTTGGGCTGGGCAGAGAAAAGTAATTAGCTGTGTTTGCTCTGGGAGGCTGGCAGTGAGTATGATGCCTACAGTGACAGGCAAAAGCCTTGAGCTTTATTAATCAAAGCGCCATGTCTGAAGTTGTCGGTAGGGGGCAGTAAGGTCAGCAGTCCCTTCAGTAGTTTTGTACCACAACACCCAATGAGGAGCTTTTCACAAAGTGAATACAGTGTACTGTAGCAGTCCCTTCATAGTCTGAACTGTGTTAATTTATTCTAACATCTTGTTAATGCAATAAGACCCAACTTTCTTATAGTTGCTGATTTACGCTCATATTTTTTCTCATGCACACAGACACACACCAAAAAATGGCCTCCCAGTGTAGTCCAATTTCTCTTTCTCACACATTTTTCCACAGTTTCACCCTTACCAACTGGCTCCATCGTTTTTCCTCACACCATTTCTTCCCAGTTCTTATGTTACAGCCACATCTGTCTCTTTCCTCCCACCCAATATATATCCCTCCCTCTCATCCCTCTGCAATCTAATTTCAGATAAGCTGTAGCAGAACAACAGAGCAAGGCCCTTTATCATTGCCATCAATGATGTGGGTGGATTGAGCGTGAATAATTTTATTCATGTGAGCCTGCACCCAGCCCACTGGGATTCCAATTACAAGTAATAAGAAGTAATAGGGTTACAGCATAATTTTTTAAGTGCTTTGGTGATGACTGTTGAAAACTGACCGAAGAGTTGTATACAACTAAAATCACAATATTTGTCCAGAATTGTAAATAATTAGGCATAATCCACTTTGGCAGTTGGAGCTAGCATCGCATCTACTTTTTTTCTTAAAGGTAAATGAAGAGTTAAACCTCTTCGTTTTTACATTAAAACATTAATATGAGCAATTATTATAGAATAACAAATGATGGAAACTCAAAATAATCTAATCTAGAAGTGGTGTACAACCAGTGTATGACAGAGCATTTAGTTTGTTTGCCTGATTGCTCTTATATGGAGCCCCCTAAGGCTCAGCATGAGATTTTTTTGGCGGAATGGTTACTTTTGTGTTCCCTCACAATACTTTTGTGTTCCCTCGCAATACTTTTGCATTTCCACGTAAAAGACGGCTTCCTCCATTCTGCTTTGATTCGCACGGCTCCATAAAACACCCAGCTACAACATGCAACAAACATACCAGCAGGAGAGGGTCACTGAATTTTATCTTGACCTTGGCCTCAAGTACAAAGACATTATAGGGCAGATTTACTAACATGCTGCGCCAGAGCAAAACCTTTTTCTGGCATTAAAAAACTACTGTCAAGATTTATTGAAGGGCACAGTGCAAAGTTAGTGCTGGAAAGGCGTGGACAATGTTAATTTTGCACCTGCCTCATTGCATATGTATTTATCAGAGTTGCCATGTCAACATGCAAATTTGAGGGAGGAGAGTATTTAAGTGAATGGCACAAGGTGATTGAATAAGGTTTGCGGCTGTTAATTTCCTGCTAATTGCACCAGGATTTAACGCCCTCAAAAAGCATGTTTTAACTCATTTGCACCTGACATGACAGCGATAGTTGGTGCCAGGAGGAGATACCGGCGAAAACAGAGGGCGTGTGGCAGAAGAGAGAGAATTTTCTCTCTGTGTGTTACTTTATTTGGCATGACAAAAGAACAGATTATATGAATATTAACGGTCTCACAGAGTTCAGTGTTGTGCTGAACTGGAATATCAGCTGGCAGGGTATTTTTTTTTTTATTTCATTTGTTTACATATAGCCTACTAAATTAATCTGTACCCATAAAACATGCCTAATGTCTGTGTAGCCCTTCCTACCTGGGATGGATATCCAATGTGTCAGCGGACAGTGGCTTTTTTCTTTTGAGTGGGAAGCTTTCCTCTCCTCTCCACTCATCAGACTCGCCCTCGCTTAGGTTTTGGAAAAGTACCAAAGCCCCTTCCACAATGTCAGTTTTCTTCATTTGTTTCCTCTATCTATATTTCTATATTTGTTTGTTTTTGCTGTCTGTGCATAAAATGGTGATTCATTTCCCTCTTCTTCTCTCTAGTTCTCTCTCCCAGATCAGGATACACAATGTAATATAAGGAGGAAAACAACAAGACGATATATACACTACCGTTCAAAAGTTTGGGGTCACATCAGACAATTTTGTGTCTTCCATGAAAAGTCACACTTTTATTTACCACCATGAGTTGTAAAATGAATAGAAAATATTGTCAAGACATTGACAAGGTTAGAAATAATTTTTTCCTTCAAACTTTGCTTTCGTCAAAGAATCCTCCATTTGCAGCAATTACAGCATTGCAGACCAGAATCAGAATCAGAATCAGAATCAGAATCAGGTTTATTGCCATTGTTCATGTAGTACACAAACTAGGAATTTGTCTCGGTACAATGCTGCAACATTAAACATGATAAGATAAGAGAAATAAACTATACATGTAATAAAGTGTAGGATAAGATTAAGTGATACTGGTCAACAGTTAAAATATATATTAGCCAGCAGCAGATACTGTGGAGAACTATATAGTGCAGTCGGTAATGCAGGAAGAAAACAGTGATGATTGACATGAGTCTGGTTGAGCTGCTGTACATGGTGCACGAGAGTCACTTAGTGTTCAGCAGTCTAATGGCAGAGGGGAAGAAGCTGTTCATGTGACGGGAGGTTTTAGTCTGGATAAGTCTTCTACCAGAGGGGAGGGGGGCAAACAGTACGTGACCAGGGTGTGAGGGATCGGCTATGATCCGGCCAGCACGCCTCCGGGTCCTGGAGATGTACAGATCCTGGAGAGATGGGAGCTTGCAGCCGATCACCTTCTCAGCAGTGCGCACGACGCGCTGCAGCCTTAGTCTGTCCCTGGCAGTGGCTCCTGCGTACCACACGGTTATGGAGGTGGTGAGGATGGACTCGATGATGGCTGTGTAGAACTGCACTAACATCTTGGTGGGTAGCTTGAGCTTCCTCAGCTGCCGCAGGAAGAACATCCTCTGCTGGGCTTTTTTGATGAGTGAGCTGATGGTCAGCTCCCATTTGAGGTCCCTGGTGATGGTAGTGCCTAGGAAGCGGAAGGAATCAGCAGTGGTGATGGGAGAGCCTGAGAGGGTGAGGGGGGGCAGAGGAGTAGTGACTTTCCTGAAGTCTACAATCATCTCCACTGTCTTCAGAGCGTTCAGCTGCAGGTTGTTATTGCTGCACCAGGACGCCAGCTGGGCCACCTCTCTCCTGTAGGCGGACTCGTCGCCGTTGGAGATGAGCCCGATGAGGGTGGTGTCGTCCGCAAACTTGATCAACTTGACATCAACTTGATCAACAAGACCTTTGGCATTCTAGCTGTTAATTTGTTGAGGTAATCTGGAGAATTCTGATGCAATGAGCAAACATATTGTACCATTAGAACACTGGAGTGATAGTTGCTGGAAATGGGCCTCTATACACCTATGTAGATATTGCACCAAAAACCAGACATTTGCAGCTAGAATAGTCATTTACCACATTAGCAATGTATATTAGATATTAGAGTGTATTTCTGATTAGTTTAAAGTTATCTTCATTGAAAAAAACAGTGCTTTTCTTTCAAAAATAAGGAAATTTCTAAGTGACCCCAAACTTTTGAACGGTAGTGTGTATATACTGTATATATATATATATATATATATATATATATATATATATATATATAAAAGCACAGACACATGGAAACATCACCCAATCTTCAACATTGTTGTAACTTAATTTATGGGAAGAATTCCTTATTTGGCTATAGCTGTGATCTGCTGTGGTCTAAATGACAGCAGTCTCTGCTGTGGCTGTCTGAGGAATATGTGAAATCATGCGTGTTTAATTTTATTACATTCCAGACTTCAGAAAACATAAAATGCACATTTATAAAAACTCATGGACTAAGAGACCTGTAGATTTTGTTAAAACAAAGTTATCCACATAAAACCCCAAAGGTCCATCAGACCATTTTGACTGTTATAGTGTTAATAAAATAAACACGTTGGTCAAATAATCAATTTATTCATGAGCAGTCCTTTTTAACTTAGATACAAATACTTCATTTATACATATTAAACAAAAGAGTCTGCCATGAGAAATGAAAATCAAAATCCTGAAATATGATGAACAAAAATAAGATAAGATAAGATAAGATAAGATAAGATAAGCCTTTATTAGTCCCACAATGGGGAAATTCCAGGACTGCAACAGCACAGGGACAGCAACACTCAGAGCAATAATTTAGAAGATAAGAAAATAAGAGCAGTGAATATACTGTACATATGTACACATAAATACACTACCGTTCAAAAGTTTGGGGTCACTTAGAAATTTCCTTATTTTTGAAAGAAAAGCACTGTTTTTTTCAATGAAGATAACTTTAAACTAATCAGAAATACACTCTAATATCTAATATACATTGCTAATGTGGTAAATGACTATTCTAGCTGCAAATGTCTGGTTTTTGGTGCAATATCTACATAGGTGTATAGAGGCCCATTTCCAGCAACTATCACTCCAGTGTTCTAATGGTACAATGTGTTTGCTCATTGCGCCAGAAGGCTAATGGATGATTAGAAAACCCTTGTGCAATCATGTTAGCACAGCTGAAAACAGTTTAGCTGGTTAGAGAAGCTATAAAACTGACCTTCCTTTGAGCAGGTTGAGTATCTGGAAAAAATTATTATTTCAAATACAAATCATTATTTCTAACCTTGTCAATGACTTGACTATATTTTCTATTCATTTTACAACTCTTGGTGGTAAATAAGTGTGACTTTTCATGGAAAACACAAAATAATTGTCTGGGTGACCCCAAACTTTTGAACGGTAGTGTATATAAATATACAGTATATACACAGTGCGGAGCATTGTAGCTAGATGGAATAAACAGCATAACCGTCTATTTAGTTACCCTACATAGTATGAATATGTACCCATACATATTGTCACCCTCCGTAGCAACTGATATTGTCCAAGTTGTATACTGGAGGGGACCATTTGTGTAAGTCTGCTGCGTCTTTTGCATTCAATACTATTAGGTCGTCATGTTTTTTTAATTTTTTTTGCTATCTCTGCGAGCAGCCCTGCTTAGGTTATAAAGTCTGACAGCCGTAGGTAGGAAGGACCTGCGAAACCTCTCGGTCGCCCACCTAGGATGATGTAGTCTACTGCTAAATGAGGTCCTCAGTGCATTCAGTATGTCCTGCATAGGGTGGAACTCGGACTCCAGCAGAGATGACAGTTTAGCCACCATCCTTCTCTCTCCTATCTCCTCCACCGGGTCAAGGCGCTGCCCCAGGACAGAGCTAGCTTTCTTGATGAGTTTGTTCAGTCTCTTCCTGTCGGCTGCTGTAATGCCGTTGCCCCAGCAGACCACTCCAAAAGTGATGGCTGATGCCACCACCGTGTCGTAGAATGTCTTCAGGAGCGCCCCTTGTACACCAAAAGACCTGAGCCTCCTCAGTAGGAACAGCCTGCGCTGTCCTTTCTTATAGAGTGCATCGGTATTGTGTGACCAGTCTAGTTTATTGTTCAGATGGACACCCAAGTACATGTAGGATGTCACCATCTCAATGTCTGTTCCCTGGATGTTTACTGGTGCTGTGAGAGGTTGTCCTTGCCTGCGGCAGTCCACCACCAGCTCCTTAGTTTTCCTCGCGTTGATCTGGAGGCAGTTCCGATGGCACCAGTCCACGAAGTCCTGGATAAGTCCTCTGTACTCAGCTTCATCTCCGTTGAAGATGAGGCCGACGATCGCAGAGTCGTCAGAGGACTTCTGTAGACGCCAGTGTGTTGTGTTGTGTGAGAAGTCCGCAGTATAAAGGGTGAACGGGAAGGGAGCCAAAATCGCTCCCTGGGTGACCCCCGCGCTGCCGATGATCGTGTCAGACACACAATCCCGGGTTCTCACAAACTGTGGCCGGTTTGTGAGGTAGTCCAGGATCCATGATGACAGGTGCTGGTCCACCCCTACGCACAGCAGCTTGTCCCTCAGGATCATTGGTTGGATGGTGTTGAAAGCACTGGAGAAGTCAAAGAACATGATCCTCAACGCGTTCCCAGGCTTCTCCAGGTGGGACAGGGAACAGTGAAGGAGGAAGATCACTGCATCCTCCACCCCGATGCCATGCTGGTAGGCGAACTGGAGTGGATCTATCACTGGTCCCACCAGGGGGCGGAGGTGAGCAAGGAGCAGTCTCTCCAGGGTCTTCATCATGTGAGACGTCAGGGCCACTGGTCTAGAGCTGTTCAGGTCTCTGGGGTGGGAAGTCTTTGGTATTGGTACCACACAAAATGTTTTCCACAACTGTGGTACCCTCCCCAGCTTCAGGCTCAGCTTGAAGATGTGCTCCACAATCCCACATAGCTGGTCTGCGCAGGACTTGAGGAGCTTTGCGCTGATGCCGTCCGGTCCCGAGGCCTTCCTCGCCTTGATCTTCCTCAGCTCCGTCCTCACCTGGGTCTTAGTGAGGGTCAGGTTGTGGGGCTGTGTGCTGGGAGTGGGGGGGGCGTTGGTGGAGTGGGGTGTGGACAGCAGGTCTCGATGACTGTAGAGGCAGCAGTGGTTGGTGTGCAGTCGAGGGGGGAGGGCGGTTGGTCAAACCTATTAAAAAACAGGTTCAGATTGTTCGCCCACTCCCTGCCCCCCGTGGCCTTGGGGGAGGTATTCTGGAGCCCAGAGATGGTTTTAAGGTTTCTCCAGACCCCACCGATGTCGCTCTGTTGCAGCTTGTCCTCCATCTTCTTCCTGAAGCTGTCCTTGCCTTCTCTGATCTTCCTCTTCAGCTCCCTCTGTACGGACTTCAGCATCTCCCTGTTCCCCGACCTTAAGATCCTCTTCTTCTCTCTCAGAAGTGTTTTTATCTCGGGGTTGATCCAGGGTTTGTTGTTCGAGCAACACCGTATGATCTTGGTGGGTACGGTGTTGTCCACACAGAAGTTGATGTAGTCCGTGATGGTGTGAGTGAGGCCATCGATGTCCTCACCATGTGGATCGCAGAGCTGCTCCCAGGCAGTGATTTCAAAACAGTCCTTTAGAGCATCCATTGCCTCCTCAGACCATATCTTCACCGTGCGCATGACCGGAGGTTGTCTGTGTACTAGGGGTTTGTACACCGGCAGGAGATGAACCAAGTTGTGATCTAATCTCCCGAGTGGGGGGAGTGGTGATGAGGTGTACACCTCCTTTGTATTTACATAGAATAAGTATAATAAATAAGCTATTTTAGTGGATTTTGCGTTTAAACAAACACTTAAAAAACTCCTACATTATGCTCCTCCAAACTGGCTGTACCTGTGTTGATGACCTATTTCCTCATAAGGTGTGTCTGGGCAATTTTGCACTGCTCTTGGTGGATGAATCATCATTATTGAAACGAAGTGACTGCATCTGTGTTCATCAGGGATGGCAACAGGATATTCTGATTTCAGCTGAAATCTAATTTGGTCGATTGACTTATGGGGGGGCTGGGGGGCGCAGCCCCCCTGAAGCTGGGAGGTTTTCAGTAAAGCAGAAGTAATTTAGACTGAAAAAAAAATGATTAAAAAAAAATGAAATACTAGACTTAGATAAATCATTAAATTTAATGAAAAGTTAACTTACTTTTTCTTCAATGTTGTCTCACTGTCTTTAGTCCAACATATTTAACAGTTCTATAAGAGTTTATTGCACTATTTACACTGGTCACCAAGTCACTTCTAATGTGAAACTTTCTTCCTTTTGGCAGCAAGCTGTGTCAGTCTCTGAACTTTGAACTTCATCTCCTTTTCTGGTTTCTTCAGAAATTGTCCGAGTGTTTCTGTTACCTCGTCGAACTTTGAGCCAATTTTCACCTTTACCGTAACTTTTCTCTCAAGCCAATTCCATCGGAACTTATTTTTGACACTTTTGTCTATTTCTAGCACTGATGACTCCTGATCCTCCGATAAAAATCTCATAATTCCGCTGAAAACAATACCGAAAGCTCAGAATTCCAACACGAACCAGGGATGTGATTTGGGGTTGGGGAAATTATCTGAAAATTCAGCATGGGGTCTGGGGGACACAGTCCCCCAGTGGGGTCCAGGGCAGAGCCCCGGTGGTGGTGGTGGTGGGGGGGGGGCAAGGGGGGCAAAGCCCCCCGAAGCTCCTGGGTTTTTATGATTTTTAAGTACCAGAACTGTGCTTAAATGACATAAAACAAACAGCTGAATGCCACTTATTACTGTATAATATTGACTTATGTTCCAAGAAGATAGCATTCCTAAATAAAATATTCCAACAAGCATTATCCATCACATGCTTTAACACTTGATCAAATCAAAATCAGTTAATTTTATCTATTCCATAATAGAAATAAAATTCCAACATACCATTACTTTTTATAATTTCAGCATTCATTTCAGATCACCAGTTTCAATCTCCATTGAGACTTGAGCAGTTCATTTTGCACAATCACTGATGTAGCCAAGTCTTAGAAATATTCAAAAGTTATGAGTCAATGTCCACTGTGCACTGTCAATTTCAAACTGTTTGGAATCATAAAAGGGGATGGTTAACTTTTATTACCGTTTCCTCCCCCGTGCAGCCCAGCTCATACAGCCGTTGTACGCCGCCAGTAACAGAAAGTTAATGGCTCTCCACCTGGCCATACGCCACTTCCAGTCCTGCCTGAAAGGGCGCAGTTTCACTGCGTTCATGGACCACAAGCCGCTAACGTACTTAACGTACTTTATCTTCCTGGAAGAAAAAATAAAGCGGAATTCGGCGAATTAGCAGAAAATCACATCCCTGAGAACACACCGCCATGAATTTTTGAAAAAGCATACAACGAGCCATTTGATTGGTCCAATCGTTTGCAACTATCCAATCGCAGGGCTGTCAAGCTACTGCAATACAGCAGTAGCTTGAACACAACACATCCGGGTTATCGCGGGAGACGACTTCCGGGGAAGCGCTGAGCGCTTATGTAATCGTGTTGATTTTCGCTAAAATCGGTAACAATAAGGTACCTTACCTCCTCTAAAATTTTCTCAACGGATTTAGACGATTCACAGAAATGATCAATTTGAAAATAAATCGGCGGAAATCCGCGGATCGGCGGAAAATTGCCATCCCTGGTTCATAATTTTGCATGCTGTTAGTAGATCACTTGCAAAAATTGGCTACTCCCTTTGGAGTTCTATCTAAATTGCACTCGCTAATTTGTGCTGCCTTACTAAATCTGCCACTATATCTGTATTTGCCAGTTGTCACAACTTAGTATTGTGAGGGAATATGCAAAATATGTTGTGAGGGAATGTAAAATATTTTGCAAGGAAACGCTGAAGTATTGTGCGGTAAAGCAAAAATATTCCAAGGTAACGCAAAAGTATTTCAAGGGAATGCAAAAGTAACCAACACAAAAATAAAATAAATAAAATAAAAACCAGATGCTGACATTCCATCCAAAAAAAAAACAACATCTCACACTGATCCTTAGGGTCTCCGTACTCTTAAAACTGAGCCCATATGATAACTTTAAAAAAGTTCTTGAGAAAAATGTTATTCTTATACTTAATGTGAAAGATCCTGACTTCAAAGCTCTACATTCAGAAAAAGCTTCAGCTACTAAACAATTCAGAGAGCACACCAAACTGAGCCACCAGACCGGCCCACACAGCACTTTCAGAGGATCTCAATCCCACCTGCTCGCAGCACTGAATCAAACTGTTTGACCAACCATATTTCACACAATCAAGTGGTACCTGCAAGGTCACAAAAAAAAGCCACCAGGACAACCAAGAACAATGGACACACAGAAGACACTGAACACACAAAATGCCACAAGAAATTAGCACAAGAGTATTTTAAGGCTCGTTTCCAACAGCAGATAAAACTTAGAAAAGAGCTGCGCATGCTTAAGTCTTTGGATGTAGACGGTTTTTTTTAGCAAGTTTTTTGCTTTACCATAGTTAACAGGCCTGAGAACCTGGCGGAAGGAACTGGGGCTGATCGTCTCCTGCTGGTTATCTGTAAGGAGGGTGAGTGGACAAACAATGCTAGCACACATTGTACTACAATAAATCAAAAAAATGACCAAGAATTAGAGAATGGCTGTACAGTAAAGTTAACAGAAAAGAGAAAACACTGTTTCAGAGCTCTGTCAGCTGCATAAAATATCTGATGAAAAAAAAAATAAACCAATCCAAGCAAACTTTAAAACGTCAAATTAAATCTTGAATTTACATGTACTTGCTGTGTTTCCTTTTGTCAAAATTCCTGAAGTTGGATTCAGGTTTGTCAGAAAACTTGAGATCCAAACATTAAACTGCTGTAGTCATGTTGTCAAGCTGAAGACTCACTGGCAGTGTGCTGCTAGGAAGCACGGGTACAAACAACAAGCCAATGAATTTTGTAAATGACTGGGGATAGGAGCCAAAGCTTAAGAATCTGAGGAGGCATCAATCCTCGAAAAACAAATCCAGATAGTTAAAGACCTAAATTCATTTGCATTTCTGAAAATTGTATTGGAAATAAAACATTGTTTCGAGGCCAGATTATGTCCTTGAATTTCTGTGTATGCGGCTACGAGTATAAATGTGGGATAAGAAACTCACCTCTGGGTCTTGGCACTCTCTTCCTACGGTCTCTGAATGCAGCTCCTGACTGTAGGGCTTCCAGCAAGCTATCCATCACACCTGTCTCATCATTCTCTGAAAAGAAGAAAGATAAAGGGAATGTAAGAAGAAAAAGAAAATTCAAAGAAACTAAATACTGCAGAGTAGCAGCTACTTTGAGAGGACTGTTGCCAGACCGACAGCAACACTTTGGAGTACCAGCAAGTATTTCTGAGTTTGACTGTAGCACCAATTTAACGGCACCTGATATACAAAGGAGATGTCTGAAGCTCTTCTAGTAATGCATAAGCCAACAACATTTTTGTAGAAAAAACAGAACTGAGCTGTGCTCTCCACAGTTGTGGAGCACAGTTGTGCGATTTAAATTCACAATTAAACCTGAGTGTATGACACATAAAAATTATGAGTTTGTACAACTAAAAATCCTGATCTTGAAAATCGTGGCAAATCATAAAGTAATAATAACAATGACAGACCAAGTCACTGATATACATTTTCAGTGCAATTTCTATGATGATCCAAGATGGCGCCGCGGATGGCAGCCACTGGCTTCTGCTCTCTGATGTTTTTGATAATTTTGTGTGGTTTTTTTGGACTTCTGCTCTTCCATCCGGGTCACCTTTTCAAGGGAGGAACTACTTTCACTCAGACTATCTTCCAATGCAACTTCTCCGCTGGTTTCTGCTGCTGATCTGAAGTTTTTTCAGGCGATCTTAGCTGTGGGAGCAGCGGCTATTGGCACCGGCCGGAAACGAAGGCGGCATGGTAAACGTGCCGGTGCGCTAGTCAGGCTGAAGAAACGAGGATATCGCATGCCGCTCCCATCGATCCATCTGGCGAATGTCCGCTCTTTGGCGAATAAAATGGACGAGCTGCTGCTCCTGACTCACAAAAACCCGGATTTTAGCAGATCGGCCGCCCTGTGTTTCACGGAGTCCTGGCTGAGTGAACACATCCCGGACAGCGCGGTGCGCCTGGACGGATTCCAACTGCTCCGCGCTGATCGCAGCCGAGAATTCTCTGGAAAGACTAAAGGTGGCGGAATCTGCTTCTACATAAACAAAGGTTGGTGTACTGATGTCACAGTGTTGAAGAAGTTTTGTAGCCCTAACCTAGAGTCACTGTTCATAAACTGTAAACCCTTTTATTCACCACGAGAGTTCTCCTCGTTTATTCTGGTCGGAATTTACATCCCGCCTGTTGCTTGTACAACGGAGGCCCTGCAGCACCTCGCTGACTAGATAGCAGATGTGGAGGAAAAACATCCAGACTCTCTGCTTATCATTCTGGGTGATTTCAATAGAGCTAATCTCACAAATGAACTTCCTAAATACAGACAGCATATTAAATGTCCCACCAGGGACACAAATACACTCGACCACTGTTACACAGTTTTAAGAAACGCCTATCATGCTGTCCCTCGTGCAGCTCTGGGATTTTCTGACCACTGTCTGCTTCATCTTATTCCAACATACAGACAGAAACTAAAAACTTCCAAGTCTGTTGTAAGGACTGTGAAGAAGTGGACAGAGGAATCAAAGCTGGAGTTACAAGCCTGCTTTGACTGCACAGATTGGAGTGTTTTTGAAGATGCAGCCATTAACCTAAATAAACTCACTGACACTGTGACATCATACATCAGTTTTTGCGAGGACGTGTGTGCAGACCAAGATCTTATGCACATACAACAACAATAAACCCTGGTTCACTCCTAAACTCAAGCAGCTACGTCAGACCAAGGAGGAGGCCTACAGGACTGGTGACTGGACTCTGTACAAGCGGGCCAGAAACATGCTGACGAAGGAGACCAGGCTTGCTAAGAGGAGCTACAGTGAGAAGTTACAACAAAACTTCTCAGCCAACAACTCTGCTTCTGTTTGGAGAGGCCTGCAGAATATCACCAACTACAGGAGACCATCCCCCCACCCTGTGGAAAACCTCCAGCTGGCTAACAACCTCAACAGCTTTTACTGTAGGTTTGAAAAGAACCTACAGTTCTCACCTCCCACCCACACAAAAGGATTATGTGCAGCCCCAGTAACTCCATCCCTCCTCCACTCTGACCTCCCACCAGCACTAACGATCTGTGAAGAGGAGGTGCGCCGGGTCTTTCGGAGACAAAAGATCAAGAAGGCTGCAGGACCTGATGGTGTGTCTCCGTCCTGCCTGAGAGTCTGCTCCAACGAGTTGGCCCCCATCTTCACCCGGATCTTTAAAAGATCACTGGAGCTGTGTGAAGTGCCTTCCTGCTTCAAACGCGCCATCATCATTCCAGTTCCCAAGAAATCCTCTGTTACAGGATAAAACGACTACAGACTTGTTGCCTTGACCCCTGTGGTCATGAAATCCTTGGAGAGATTGGTGCTGAACCACCTGAAGGTCGTCACAGGTCTCCTGATGGACCCACTGCAGTTTGCCTACTGGTCAAACAGGTCAGTGGACGATGCAGTGAATATGGAACTACATTACATCCTGCAACACTTCGACTCCCCAGGGACGTACACCAGGATCCTGTTAGTCGACTTCAGCTCGGCGTTCAACACCATCGCCCCAAGCATCCTTCATCAGAAACTCCTCCAGCTCAAGGTGCCCCCCTCATCCTGCCAGTGGATCTCCAGCTTTCTGACCTGAGGCAACAGGTGAAGCTAGGGAGAATTACATCTAGCTCCCGAAAAATTAGTACTGCCGCCCCCCAAGGGTGTGTCCTTTCCCCACTGCTCTTCTCCCTCTACTCCAACCGCTGCACCTCAGAGGACCCTTCGGTGAAGCTTCTGAAGTTTGCGGATGACACCACAGTCATCGGTTTGATCCGGGATGGTGATGAGTCTGCATACAGGCGGGAGGTGGAGCAACTGATCCTCTGGTGCGGCCAGAACCATCTTGAACTTAACCCAGCCAAAACGGTGGAGATGACTGTGGATTTCAGGCGACACCCTCCTTCATTCCCCCCACTCACCATCCTCAACAGCACAGTGTCCACTGTGGACTCCTTCAAGTTTCTGGGTACCACAATCTCCCGGAACCTGAAGTGGTCCTCCCATATACTAGACACTGTCCGGAAAAAGGCCCAGCAGAGGTTGTTTTTTCTGTGTCAGCTCAAGAAGTTTGATTTGCCTCAGGAGCTGTTGGTTGTCTTCTACACCGCCATCATCCAATCTGTCCTCTGCTTTTCCATCATTGTCTGGTTTGGATCTGCCACTAAACAGGACAAGACCAGACTGCAGCGGATCATTAAGTTTGCGGAGAGGATCATTGGTACCGACCTACCCTCCATTGAGAACTTATATCGGTCCATAACCAGGAAACGGGCGGGAAACATCTCTGCTGACCCGTCACACCCCGGCCACAAACTGTTTGAACTTCTACCTTCTGGTCGGTTGTTCTTCTTCTGTGGAAGCCGGCTAGCTGGCTAGTAACTACATGCAAGGTTGTAGCTGATCTCCAGCAGCTGACACAGAGAGAAATTCACCTATTTTCATCCTCATAGCTTTGTGTCCAATTGTTGGTGAGTACCAGTCTAAAAAAATTCTCAAGCTGTGTTCTTAATGTCCATTCACTCCCCCACCATTTTTGCAGCATGGTGGGGTGTCATCACGGGCGAGATAGCTGTTTGTTTATGTTTGCAATTTTTCTGCTAAAAGGGAAATTGTATCTGTTGTGACACACGAGGTCCATGGTTTTGTGCTGATCTGCTTAAAAGTTGTGAATGTTTGCTATGGGAGAAAGCGCAAGCTCCATTTGTGGCTGCTGGCTGGTTGGATGCTGAGTTGTGTTGCAGTGACGTTAATGAGCCCTGGCATTCCGTTGTTTGCACATGCAGTCTACTTTTAAGAATTTTCTGGAGAATATTCTGAATAGTTTTTATCATTTTGGATATGTTTAGAGCTATAATAAACCTGCAGGTGAAGACAGCAAGCATTATTTGTCTACTCCCATGTTCATAACAGCATGACAACTTGAAAAATTACTGACCTAAGGTACACTGTACCTGTATGGAAAAACACGTGATTAAAGCATTATTAATTGCAATTAACTCAACATTCCAAAAGATTAATCGCGATTAAAAATTTTAATTATCACACACCACTTGTACGTACACACACACACACACACACACACACACACACACACACACACACACACACACACACACAGAGTCATTTCAAAAAATTAGGATACCCTGTGTAAGCCTGTGTGTTTTTTAAAAACATATTTGGACATATGAATATTTAATCTTAGTGTTTAGTTGTAATACAACTAAACAATTAAAAATGAATTATAGACTTTTTCAAATTTTCTGTAAAATATACAGTGCATCCGGAAAGTATTCACAGCGCTTCACTTTTTCCACATTTTGTTATGTAAAAGCCTTATTCCAAAAGGGATTAAATTCATTTTGTTTTCCTCAAAATTCTACACACAACACCCCATAATGACAATGTGAAAGCTTTTTTTTTCGTTGAGATTTTTGCAAATTTATTAAAAATCAAAAACTAAGAAATCACATGTACAGACGTGGACAAAATTGTTGGTACCCCTCTGTTAATGAAAGAAAAACCCACAATAGTCACAGAAATAACTTGAATCTGACAAAAGTGGTAATAAATAAAAATTCTATGAAAATTAATCAATGAAAATCAGACAATGCTTTTGAATTGTGGTTCAACAGAATTATTTTAAAAAACAAATTCGTAAAACAGGCCTGGACAAAAATGATCGTACCCTTAACTTAATATTTTGTTGCACAACCTTTTGAGGCAATCACTGCAATCAAACGATTTCTGTAACTGTCAATGAGACTTATGCACCTCTCAGCAGGTATTTTGGGCCACTCCTCATGAGCAAACTGCTCCAGTTGTCTCAAGTTTGAAGGGTACCTTCTCCAGACGGCATGTTTCAGCTCCTTCCGCAGATGTTCAATGGATTTAGGTCAGGGCTCATACAAGGCCACTTTAGAATAGTCCAATATTTTGCTCTTAGCCATTCTTGGGTGTTTTTAGCTGTGTGTTTTGGGTCATTATCCTGTTGCAAGACCCATGACCTGCGACTGAGACCAAGCTGTCTGACACTGGGTAGCACATTTCTCTCTAGAATACCTTGATAGTCTTGAGATTTCATTGTACCCTGCACAGATTCAAGACACCCTGTGCCACATGCAGCAAAGCAGCCCCAGAATATAATAGAACCTCCTCCATGTTTCACAGTAGGGACAGTGTTATTTTCTTGGTATGCTTCATTTTTGCGTCTGAGAACATAGAGCTGATGTGCCTTGCAAAAAGTTCCAGTTTTGTCTCGTGTGTCCATAGGACATTCTCCCAGAAGCTTTGTGGCTTGTCAACATGCAGTTTGGCAAATTCCAGTCTGGCTTTTTTATGATTTGTTTTTAACAGTGGTGTCTTCCTTGGTCGTCTCCCATGAAGTCCACTTTGGCTCAAACAACGACGGATGGTGCGATCTGACACTGATGTATGTACCTTGACCTTGGAGTTCACCATGAATGTGTTTAGAGGTTGTTCTGGGCTCTTTTGTTACCATTCGTATTATCCGTTTCCTCCTGCGGCCACGTCCAGGGAGGTTGGCTACAGTCCCGTGGATCTTAAATTTCTGAATAATATGTGCAACTGTAGTCACAGGAACATCAAGCTGCTTGGAGATGGTTTTATAGCCTTTTCCTGTAACATACTTGTCAATAATTTTCCTTCTAATCTCCTGAGACAACTCTCTCCTTTGCTTCCTCTGGTCCATGTTTAGTGTGGTACACACCATGTCACCAAACAGCACAGTGACTACTTGTCACCCTTTAAATAGGCCGACTGACTGATTACAAGTTTGTAGACACCTGTGATGTTAATTAGAGGACACATCTTGGTTGAACATGTCCCTATGGTCACATTATTTTCAATCTTTTCTAGGGGTACCATCATTTTTGTCCAGGCCTGTTTCATGAGTTTGTTTTTTAAAATAATTCTGTTGAGCTACAAATCAAAAGCACTGTCTGATTTTCAGTGGTTAATTTTCATAGAATTTTTATTTATTACCAGTGTTGTCAGATTCAAGTTATTTCTGTGACCATTGTGGGTTTTTCTTTCATTAACAGAGGGGTACCAACAATTTTGTCCACGTCTGTACATAAGTCTTCACAGCCTTTGCCATGAAGCCAAAAATTGAGCTCAGGTGCATCCTGTTTCCACTGATCATCCTCGAGATGTTTCTACAGCTTAACTGGAGTCCACCTGTGGTAAATTCAGTTGATTTGGAAAGGCACACACCTGCCTATATAAGGTCCCACAGTTGACAGTGCATGTCAGACCACAAACCAAGCATGAAGTCAAAAGAACTGTCTGTAGACCTCAGAGACAGGGTCGTCTCGAGACACAAATCTGGTGAAGGATACAGAAAAATTTCTGCTGCTTGGAACGTCCCAATGAACACAATTGCCTCCATCATCCATAAATTTAAGAAGTTCAGAACCACCAGGACTCTTCCTAAAGCTGGCCGGCCATCTAAACTGAGCAATCGGGGGAGAAGGGACTGAGTCAGAGAGGTGACCAAGAACCCAATGGTCACTCTGTCAGAGCTCCAGCATTGCTTTGTGAAGACAGGAGAATCTTCCAGAAGGACAACCATCTCTGCAGCAATCCACCAATCAGGCCTGTATGGTAAAGTGGCCAGACGGAAGCCACTTCTGAGTAAAAGACACATGGCAGCCCACCTGGAGTTTGCCAAAAGGCACCTGAAGGACTCTCAGACCGGGAGAAACAAAATTCTCTGGTTTGATGAGATAAAGATTGAACTCTTTGGCGTGAATGTCAGGCGTTATGTTTGGAGGAAACCAGGCACCGTTCATAACCGTGGCAATGATGGTGTCAGCATCATGCTGTGGGGATGTTTTTCAGCAGCAGGAACTGGGAGACTAGTCAGGATAGAGGGAAAGATGAATGCAGCAATGTACAGAGACATCCTGGATGAAAACCTGCTCCAGAGAACTCTTGACCTCAGACTGGGGTGGCAGTTCACCTTTCAGCAGGACAACAACCCTAAGCACACAGCCAAGATATCAAAGGAGTGGCTTCAGGACAACTCTGTGAATGTCCTTGAGTGGCCCAGCCAGAGCCCAGACTTGGATCCAATTGAACATCTCAGGAGAGATCTGAAAATGGCTGTGGACCAATGCTTTCCATCCAACCTGATGGAGCTTGAGAGGTGCTGCAAAGAGGAATGGAAAAAAAATGGCGTGGCGGGCCAACTCGCCAGAAATATTACCGCCATGCCAACAAGGAGATATGAATTTAAGAAAAATATATGAAGCAATGACTTTCCGCAAGCACGCACACGAACAACGTGTGTGGCCGTCATCCGCACGGAGTTTAGAAGCACCCCGCCCACGCGAGCTTTCCAGTCAGTCAGAAGGCAGTGTCTCGCTAGCAGCAGCAGCAGCACCTTGGCGCTACCCATCGGGCAGGAGTGAAACTACAAATGATGGTTGTGTGCATCCATCAACCGCTTGGCCTGGGTAGATGAAAAAAGTGAGCATGTACAGCACCGCGTGCGTGCCAGGCTCGTCCAAAGTGTATGCAGACCAAGGCGGACTAGAGGGGAAATGCAGCATGAATAAGGCTTGACTGTCTGACAGAAACATGAGTTTATTAAAGTACTTTAAACAAGGAAAAAAAATCATAAGAGGTATGTAAGCACTGGAGGCATTTATTATGGTTTTAACTCGTTGGAAACGGGAGCAATCATGGAAGAGTCGCTTAGCTAAGAGATGTGGTTAGAATTCAAATGCAGCTGCCTTCACATGAAGGGAAAGGCAAGGGGGACTACTGAATTGCTTAGGATATATTTCACCAGCCACTACAATATTAAGTTATGTTCCCAATTATGTACTTGGCAAGTTATGATGACCAAAATTCACGAAGTCAATGACTTTAATCCGTCAGCAGCTTTCAGACAAACTAAATGTGCCAGCATTTGGATTTCAAAATAAGGGAGGTTTTTCTTGGCGGTGAGGAGATTTCTAAAAAAAACTATAAATGTATAAAAGTATTATAACAGAAATAACGGCATCCTTGGTCATTTAAGTTAATTTTTTTTCATTCATTCATCTTCTTCCGCTTAATTAAATCATTAAATAAAATTTTTATATTTTTTTCTTTGTAATGAGAGTTAAATTATTGTTCTCTTCTGACTGCAAAGTTATGGTCAAAATGTACACTGTTACAAGGAAAAAGTAAAGAAAAATACCACAGTCTGTTTCAAATTTATTTAAAAATCAGTAATTTTATTTTAAAAAACAGACAAAAATAATCCACAAATTTATAATAACGTTTCAAATGTATAAGAAAAGTCAATTTTACAAGAGGAAATAACAAATTTGAGGAAAATGGTTTCAAATTTAGATAAATTTACAGAGAAAAGTAGAAAACTATAAGAAATTGTTGTAAATTTTGGAGAAAAACCTCAAACCTTCAAGACTGAAGTCATTACTCAAGTTTTAAGTGGGTGCTCTTTGTACCGTTAACTAGAAATTTTTGGCTGTCTCCTTTAATTTACATGGCACTTGATTTTTTCTAACCTGTTTGTATACCACCATAAACAGAGAGAGAACCAGAATTAGACAGGGCTCAGAAAGGGCAAGATTACACAGAAGAGAGGAGCCAAGGAGAGCAAAGTGTTCAGGCAGAAGGTCCAGGAGAGGTGAGAGCAGAGGAAGGAGAGAAGGATGACACCAATAAAAAGTCCAAATACAGGACGTCTGGGTGGGTCACCAAATGGCCCAATATTCCGACATTCAAGCCTTGGTTGTACAATACTTCACATTGTAAGTTCTATATGCACGGCAGTGGCTCAGAAGGTGGAGTGGGCCGTCCAATAACCGGATGGTTGGCGGTCCAAATCCCGCTCTCCCCAGATATCCTGCCATTGTGTCCCTGGGCAAGACACTTTACCCAACTTGCCTCCAGTGTCCATAACACTGGGTATGAATGTGTATAAATGTTTGGTGGTTGCCGGAAAGGCTGTTGGCCTGGACTGACAGCCACATTTCCGTCAGTCTGCCCCAGGGAAGCTGTGACTACAGTAGTGGCTTGCCACTACCATTGTCTGTCTGAAGTGAATGAATAATGTATCTGTAAAAAGCGTCTTTGAGTGTCTATGATAAAGCGCTATAAAAATCTGATGCATTATTATTACATGCAAAGTTACTGTGCAAGTTTTAAAAAAAGAAATAAACAGTATAAAATTAACATATTCATACATACGTGTTTTCTGTCCCCCCTCCCGAAAAACATGTTGCCACCGCGCCAAGGTCTTTAACCTCTTGCACTCCGTTGTACCGCGGACGGGCAAGTCTCTGCGTCCTAGAGCGCACGAGGGCGCTCTCGTGCGCCCTCGGGCGCTCTAGGACGCATGATGGAGATGGTGATGTAGGTGGCGATGGCGTCCAAGCGCGCACTGAAAATAAAAGCTGCAGACACAGCCGCGAACAGATTAGTTCATCTGATTGACCTCTCATTCGACTAATAAGAGCCTTGAATTGGGTTTCTGAAACCTTGAAGAACCAATGACTGAAAACCTAGCAAGAAGGACCCACCTACCAACACTGTGAATGCAGTGAGCCAATTGAAGCAGAGAAGTTCGCGAGCTGTTTTTTTTAAGGCTGGGTGAAGACTGACTGCTGCAGCGGATCAAAAAAGGACCCGCAGGAAGAACCCCACAGACCCAGCAGCACGGAGACCATCCACAAATGCAGCCTGTGTGACAGGGAGTGCCATTCGCGCATCGGCGTGTTCGGCCACAGGCGGTGCTTATTTTGTTTTTGTTCCAGCAGAGGAGATGTTATGATTTCTTCCATGGTCATAGACCGATGGAGGCTGACGACGAAGGCTGAGTGACACACACGCCTTTGCCAGTCTTTTTTTAATTACTTCTGTTATTTGTTTTGAAAAATCGTTTGCCAAAAACCGCAATCATGGAAGCACAAAACCGCAATAATGGAATTATGTTTTGATCGGGTCATGAGACCAGAACCACGAGCGGACCAGCGTCGCGTTCGTCTGACAATGGGGAAGAGAAGTTCGCCAGGACACTGCTGTGAAGAGGTAAGGTGTTATAAGCTATATTATTCTTTATCCCTGAAAATTGTAATCCAAAATGACTTTTGACCGATCGGTAAATTACAACTGTGCGGCGCACGAAGTCTGAAGTTCGTGTGCCGCGGTACAAGGGGTTGTTCGCCGCATCCAGACCGTGAACGCCACCCCCCCCCGCTATTCTTCTGTAGCGAGGGGGGGGGGAGCCGCGGTGACTGCGCTGCTGTCCCACATTGCCACATGAGGCTAATCCGTGATGTAGCGATGGCCGATGTCCATCCTCTGTAGCGAGGGGGGGGGGCAAACCCCCCCACACACAAACACACACAGACACAGCCCTGAGTGTCACCTTTCATTAGAGCCCAAAATGAAGCTTCTACATTGAAGCATTCAAAAGTTACATTTTTCCAAACTGTGCCATTTGGCACAATTTGGCACAGTTCCAAAACGCCTGGGAACAGCCTGAGGAAAAAGCTGTGTAATATATTCATTTTTTGTGGTATTGTTACAAAATTTTGACCTCAGCTGGATAACACTTGGTTCTACATTTCTGTTGCATTTTCCAGCCCGGATCTGAAGCTGTGTGTTATTTGCAAGCATTTGTATCCAAAAAAACACCCAGGCCAAATTTATTTTCTTTAAGTTCACTATGTTTAGATGACTGTAACTCAGTGGCCGGAGCACTTAGAGAGATTATGACTGTTTTGCCAAAAAATTCAAAGTGTTTTCTTTTAAATGAGACCAACCCCATGAAGATGCTGCAAAGGGTTGAAGAACAGCGTTCAATTTACTTTGGGCATGTTATTTTTTGGTGTTTTTAGGGAAATTGACCGGAGTGCAAGGGGTTAAGCCAGAGGAAACACCATTGTGGCATTATATTCAAAAAGATTTGAGGCTGTAATTGCTGCCAAAAATGCATCAACAAAGTATTAAGTAAAGGTTGTGAATACTTATGTACATGTGATTTATTAGTTTATTTTTAATAAATTTGGAAAAATTAAAAAAAAAAAAACTTTTTTCACAGTGTCATTCTGGAGTATTGTGTGTGTAGAATTTTGAGGAAAAAATTAATTTAATCCCTTTTGGAATAAGGCTGTAACATAACAAAATGTGGAAAAAGTGAAGCGCTGTGAATACTTTCCTGATGCACTGTAATGCTAAAGAAATAGAGAGGAATAAATTAGGATACCCCTCTCCCCATCTTTTTGGGACACCCCCACATTCATTCCCACTAAAAATGGCTAAAATAAATGTTAAAAAATGCTAATAAAAACAAAAACAAGGATAGACATAGATATGTGAACATTTCTTAATAAAGAACTGAAAATTTAATGGGGTGTCCTAATTCTCTCTCTCTCTCTCTCTCTCTCTCTCTCTCTCTCTCTCACACACACACACACACACACACACAAAAAGAGAGTGGATATAAATGGTCTACACATCCTTGTTCAAATCCCAGGTTTTTGTGATGTAAAAAAAATGAGACCAAGATAAATCGTTTCAAAACTTTTCCCCCCATTTACAGTGGTGTGAAAGAGTGTTTGCCCCCTCCTGATTTTTCATTTTTTTGTAGGTTTGTCACTCTTAAATGTTTTAGATAATCAAACACATTTAAATATGGGACAAAGAAAACACAAATAAACACAAAATGCAGTTTTTAAATGAAGGTGTTTATTATTAAGGGGGAAAAAAATCCAAACCTACATGGCCTGTGTGAAAAAGTGATTGCCCCAGTTAAAACATAAATTATCTGTGGTTCATCACATCTTTGGAAAGCTGAGTTCAATTTCTCTAGCTACACCCAGGCCTGATTACTGCCACACCTGTTCTCAATCAAAAAATTGCTTAAATAGGACCTGCCTGACAAAGTGACATAGGCCAAAAGATCCTCAAAAGCTAGACATCATGCTGCAAGCCAAAGAAATTCAGGAACAAATGAGAAAGAAAAGTAATTGAGATCTATCAGTCTGAAAAAGGTTATAAAGCCATTTCTAAAGCTTTGGGACTCCAGCAAACCACAGTGAGAGCCATTATCCACAAATGGCAAAAACATGGAACAGTGGTGAACCTTCCCAGGAGTGGCTGGCCAACCAAAATTACCCCAAGAGCACAGCGATGACTCATCCAAAAGGTCACAAAAGACCTCACAACAACATCCAAAGAACTGCAGGCCTCACTTGCCTCAGTAAGGGTCAGTGTTCATGATTCCACCATAAAGTCCTGACTTAAATCCGACTGAGATGCTGTGGCATGACCTTAAAAAGACAGTTCATGTTCCAAAACACTCCAATGTGGCTCAATTACAACAATTCTGCAAAGATAAGTGGGCAAACATTACTCCACAGCATTGTAAAAGACATTACCAGTGATCACAAATGCTTGATTGTGGTTGTTGCCGCTAAAGGTGGCCCAACCAGTTATTAGGTTTAGGGGACAATCACTTTTTCACACAGGGCCATGTAGGTTTGGATTTTTGTCCCCTTCATAATAAAAACCTTCATTTAAAAACTGAATTTTGTGTTTACTTGTGTTATCTTTATCTAATATTTAAAATTGTTTGATGATCTGAAACATTTAAGTGTGACAAACATACAAAAAATGAGAAATGAGGAAGGGGGCAACTTTTTCACACCACTGTATGTGACCTACTTATAATCTGTACAACTCAATTGACAAACAAACTGAAATCTTTTAAGGGGATATTTATAATATCCCACCCTTTGCACTGCCACTTTAAGGTTCTTCCCTCCAGACGGAGGTTTGCTGTCCCAAAAAGTAAAACCCAGCGCTACAAAAACAGCTTTGTTCCTGCTGCTGTTAAAGAGTTGTACAAGATGTAACAATATATTGCACATAATTTAGTTACCTATTTATTAATTTGATTTTATATTTACCTATTTTTGTAGGTTTTTTATTTGGGTTCTAAATCTTTTATTGGGTTTTAGACTTTTGAGTTTTTAACCTCTTTGACTAGTCTAACTTTTTAATGTGACCCTTCTCTCTTATCTCCTTGTTTTTTTCCTCTTATCTCTTTGTCTTATGTCCTGATTGGTGGAGTCTTGAGTACTTTTATCATGTTCATAGTCAGCTTGTGCCTTTGTTTGTGTTCATGTTGAATGTAATTGTGGTTTGTAAATATGGATGTCACTTGACTGCAAAACAAATCTACCTACGGGTACAAATAAAGTAACCTGAACCTGAACCTGAACCTGAAATATGCACACCCTTAAACTTATACTTTGTTGCAGCACCTTTGGCTTTTATTACAGCACTCAGTCTTTTTGGGTATGAGTCTATCAGCGTGGCACATCTTGATGTGACAATATTTGCCCACTCTTCTTTCCAAAAATGCTCCAAATCTGTCAAGATTGTGAGGGCATCTCCTGTGCACAGCCCTCTTCAGATCACCCCACAGATGTTCGATCGGATTCAGGTGTGGACTCTGGTTGGGCCATTCCAAAACCTTAATATTCTTCTGGTGAAGCCATTCTTTTGTTGATTTGGATGTGTGCTTTGGGTCATTGTAGGGCTGAAAGATGAAGTTCCTCTTCATCTTCAGCTTTCTTGCAGAAGCCTGAAGGTTTTGTGCCAACACTGAATGGTATTTGGAACTGTTCATAATTCCCTCCACCTTGACTAAGGCCCCAGTTCCAGATGAAGAAAAACAGCCCCAAAGCATGATGCTGCCACCACCATGCTTCACTCTACGTATGGTGTTCTTTTGGTGATGAGCAGTGTTGTGTTTGCGCAAAATATACCTTGTGGAAATATGGCCAAAAAGTTCAACCTTGGTTTCATCGGACCATAACACATTTTCCCACATGCGTTTAGGACATTTCAAATGTGTTTTTGCAAAATGTAGCTGGGCTTGGATGTTTTTCTTCCTTAGACAAGGCGTCCGTCTTGCCACCCTACCCCATAGCCCAGACATATGAAGAAGACGAGAGATTGTTGTCAGGTGTACTAAACAGCCAGTACTTGCAAGAAATTCCTGCAATCCCTTCAATGTTGCTGTTGGCCTCTTGGCAGTCTCCCTGACCAGTTTTCTTCTCATCTTTTCAGCAATTTTGAAGGGACATCCAGTTCTTGGTAATGTCACTGTTGTGCCATATTTTCTTCACTTAATGATGACTGTCTTCACTGTGTTCCATGGGATATTTAATGCCTTGGAAATTCTTTTGTACCCTTCTCCTGACTGATACCTTTGAACAATGAGATCCCTCTGATGCTTTGGAAGCTCTCTGCAGATCATAGCTTGTGCTGTAAGATGCGACTATAAAAATGTTAGGAAAGCCTACTAGAACAGCTGAACTTTATTTGGGGTTAATGAGAGGCACTTTAAATGGTGGAAGGTGTGTGCTAACTCCCCTTTAACATGAGTTTGAATTTGATTGGTTAATTCTGAACACACCCACATCCCCAGTTAGCAGAAGTTGTACATATTTATGCAACCGGGTTATTGTAAGTTTTTTATTTTTCTCCTTAAAAGATTTCAGTTTGTTTTTCAGTTGGGTTGTACAGGTTATAGGTCACATTAATTTGGGAAAAACTTTTGAAATGATTTATGTTGGTCTCATTTTTTTACATCACAAAACCTTGGCATTTGAACAGGGATGTGTAGACTTTTTATATCCACCGTGTGTGTGTGTGTGCGCGCGCGCGTGTGCGCACACGCGCAGTGGTGTGAAAAAGTGTTTGCCCCTTCCTTATTTCTCATGTTTTTGTATGTTTGTCACACTTAAGTGTTTCAGATCATCAAACAAATTTAAATATTAGACAAAGATAACACAAGTAAACACAAAATGCAGTTTTTAAAAGAAGGTGTTTATTATTAAGGGGGAAAAAAATCCAAACCTACATGGCCCTGTGTGAAAAAGTGATCCCCGCCCCCCCGCCTGTTAAAACATAAATTAACTGTGGTTTATCACATCTTTGGAAAGCTGAGTTCAATTTTCTAGCCATTTCTATAGCTTTGGAACTCCAGCGAACCACAGTGAGAGCTATTATCCATAAATGGTAAAAACATGGAACAGTGGTGAACCACCTGTTCTCAAACAAGAAATCACTTAAATAGGACCTGCCTGGACTTCCGGTTATGGCTGCCACGTAGGACGGACGTGTCTCGCTCTGCTCTGCTCCTGGAAAAAAAAAATCGGCAAATAACTCTCTCATTTGGGACAGAACGTATCCCAGCATTTGGGCGAGGATATGTCGGCGAAGCCTAAGGCTGGAAAACCAGGAAAAGGAAAAAGCGAGCCGCCGAAACAGTCCAAATTAACGGACTTTCAGGTCTGTGACGCAGCAAACAAAACTCCATATATGGCGGAGGAGGCTGGCAACGCTGCGATTTCTGCGGGGAATGGCGCAGATGCGCTGATGGCAGCCATGAGTTCAATGAGAGCGGACTTTTCCTCTAGATTTGATGGGATTATGACAGCGTTGGAAGGAATAAGAAAGGAATTGGGTGACTGTGTAGAACGAACGGCGCAGATGGAGCTCCGTCTCGCTAGTGCTGAAGATGACGTCACCCGTCTTCAATTAAAGGTGCGCACTTTGGAAAAAAAAAATAAATCTCTGGAGGATAATATTTTGGATTTGGAATCTCGGTCGAGACAGAATAATTTGAGGCTGGTGGGTCTTCCAGAGGAATCAGAAGGTCGGGACGTATGTTCCTTTCTGGAAAAGTGGATTCCGGAGGTGCTGGGCAGCGAGGAGTTGCAATCAGCAGTGGTTCTGGAAAAAGCACATCGTATTGGCCCACGGAGAGATAAGGGACCGCCGAGGACCTTAATTATGAAGTTTCTTAGCAACAGAGACAGGATGAAGATCTTCAACGCTGCACGTGCTAAAGGAGAGATTAAACACCAGGACCAGCAGGTGCGGTTCTACCCAGATTTGGCCACAGGAATCCAACAATTGAGGAAGCAGTTTGATCCCGTACGTAAGGAGCTGCGCAACCTTGGGATTCGTCATGGTGTAATCTATCCTGCGAGACTGCTGACCACGTATGAGGGCAGAACCCACATCTTCAAGACCCCAGAGGAGGCGCAGGAGTTCATCAAGAAGATCAAAGAAGAAGAAGAGACTGGTGGGAGCTAAGCATGAACAAAATATAAGGTAGAATAATTAAGCATTTGCACAGGCATCTGACTGACTTGAAGTAAATAGTAAGTTTACAAAATATAGATTGTATTATATATTAAAAAAACAAAACAAAAACAAAACAAACAAACAAAAAAAAAACTATGATGTACAAAGTTGTTAAAAATTTTGGAGTTAAGTTGGAAAACTACAGAGGAGAGTTAATGTTATGTCATTAAAAGCAGTAGAGTTAGGGTGATTGGGAGGATGAAGAAGGAGTGGCTTAGGCTGTTCCCCGTGGGTGTGGAACGGTCGATGGCTATATCGGGAGACAGAATTTTTCTTTTGATTTTGGGGGGTTTGCCACAAGTGTGGGAAGGGGAAATTTGTTTGTGTGTAGTTTGTAGGATGAATGTTCAACCACTCATGTTTTTGCTTCTCTGTATGAGCATGTTTACACTGCAAGGTAATCCCAAACTCTCTATTGATCATGGACCAAAGTGTTAATCTTAATTTAACTTCATGGAATTGCAGAGGTCTACAAAATTTAAAAAAACTTAAACAAGTTATGAATAAAATAAAGGACATGGGTTCAAGAATTGTGTTTTTACAAGAAACTCATCTGATAGAGGAGGATGTTAAAAGAATTAGGAGTAGATGGCAGGGAAGTGTATTCACCTCTTCATTTTCATCCCGAGCCAGGGGAGTTATGACTCTCATACATAAATCAGTTCCTTTTCAAGTGAAAAATGTAATTGGAGACAAATTTGGAAGATATGTAATCATTCAAGGTTCTTTGCTATTAGAAAATATAAATCTTGTGAACTTATATGGTCCCAATATAGATGATCAGAAGTTCTTTGCTAATTTATTTCTCATCTTATCATCACTTACAGGGCAACATATAATAGCAGGGGATTTTAATTGTACATTGAATCCAGGTGTGGATAGATCAACAGGACTGGATTGTACGCACATTGGATGTAGGATGACTATTAATCATTTTATGAAAGAATTGAGATTGTTAGATATATGGAGAGAAATGAAACCACAAGTTAAAGCCTATTCTTGTTATTCCAGTACCTACAAGACATTCTCACGTATTGATTATTTTTTGATTTCCACAGAATTAAGGTCCAAGATTCAAAACTGCTTTTATGATAACATCGTGATCTCTGATCATGCACCCTGTTGTCTAATATATGTAGATAAAAAATTGACAAAGGAATCAGGTAGATGGCAATTTCAGCATAAATGGCTTCAGGATGAGGAATTTGTCAAGTATATAGAAAAACAGATAGACGAGTTCTTTGACATCAATACTACACAAACATCAGCATGTGTAAAGTGGGAGGCTTTCAAAGCTTTTATTAGGGGACATATTATTAGTTATACAGGATCAAAATCTAAGAAGACTCGAGAGGAGAGAGCTAAATTGGAACATAAAATAAAAAATCTTCAGGAAAAAGTGTATGCAGGAAGTGACCCAAGGTTGGAGAATGAATTACTGATTTTGAGAGCTGAATACGACAAAAAATCAGCGAATAGAGCTGCCTCGAGTCTTCTAAGATTGAAACAATCTTTTTATGAACAAGGTGAAAAATCAGGAAAATTATTAGCATGGCAGATTAAACAATTGGAAATTAAAACACCAATTACCAGTATTATAAGTAAGGGACAGGTAGTTATAGATCCTTTAGAAATTAATAGAGCCTTTAGAGATTACTATGAAAAATTATATGATACCAAAAATGAACCTGATTTAACAAAACTAAATGGGTTTTTGAACGAACTATCTATACCGTGTATTCCAAATGAAAACAGGGAGATATTGGAGTCTAAAATTAGTCAAGAAGAAGTTGGGCTAGCCATTGATAATATGAAATCAGGAAAAAGTGCAGGACCAGATGGTCTTCCAGTTGACCTTTATAAAAAATGTAAGAATAAATTAATAAAACCTTTTTTGGAAATGGTTTTAGAAGCATTTCAAAATAATAATTTACCATCATACATAAATAATGCCTTAATTATACTGCTGCCAAAACCAGGTAAGCCCTCTAATAAATGTGAAAATATGAGACCAATAAGCCTATTAAACGCCGACCTTAAGATAATCTGTAAAATTTTAGCAAGACGAATACAAGAAATTTTACCATAATGTAAGAAGACTATTTAATATTATTTATTTTAATAAAGAAGCACCGGATACAGCTCTCCTATCATTGGACGCCGAAAAGGCCTTTGATAGAGTTGAATGGCCCTTTCTTTTTGAAGTCCTACAAAGGTTTGGACTTGGAAATAATTTCATAAAATGGGTTCAAATAATATACAATAATGCTACAGCAGAAATCCTAACAAATAACAATATTTCAAAACCAATAAAAATCAATAGAGGATGTCGACAAGGCTGTCCACTTTCACCTTTACTGTTTACTATGGCAATTGAACCTTTAGCGATAGCGATACGTTTACATTCACAAATATATGGAATTAAAGTTGGACCAACAGAACATAAAATCTCCCTGTACGCCGATGATATAATTTTGTTTATGTCGAATCTAAAAAAATCAATTCCAACCTTGTTGAATTTAATAAAGAATTTTGGGGAAATATCAGGATATAAAATAAATAAAACTAAATCTTCAATATTAATGCTAAATGAGACCCAGAGAAATTACCCAGCCCCTGAGGTAAATCAATTCAATGTTGTAAATCAGTTTAAATATTTAGGAATCCAAATTATGCCTAAGCTAGAATCAGTCGCCAGTGTCAACTATGAAGCCTTAATGTCAGATATCAGTGAGTTAACTCAGAGATGGATGTCACTACCAATGTCGATGATCGGGAGAATCAATATACTTAAAAGTAATATTTTACCTAAAATACTTTATTTATTTCAATACATTCCCTTATCACCACCTTTAGATCTATTCTCAAGAATAAAAAAAAAGTTAGTGGAATTTATATGGAACAACAGGAGGGCTAGATTACGTTTGTCTTTATTATATTTACCATTTGATCGTGGAGGTTTGAAATGTCCAAATTTTATGTTGTATTATTGGTCGGCACAACTGAGGTCTATGACATATTATTTTTCATCAAATGATCTCCCTCACTGGACTGAAATGGAATCATACAATTTACCTTTACCTCTTCCCATATTCATATACTCAGATTCGGCAAAAAAATTACAAAAACAAGTTAAAAATCCATTTGTAAAGCATATGATCAAAATATGGTGTGAAGCTAAAAACTATTTAAAAGAACCACAGTTATTGTCACAATTTAGTCCAATATGGGGTAATCAATATTTTAAACCAGGGAGAGCGGACGCTGTATTTAAAGTATGGAATTTAAAAGGGATACAAAAGATTCAGGATTTATATTTGCCATGTGCAGACAACATAATGTCTTTTGAAGAGCTGAGGATCAAATTTAATCTCAATAGAACACATTTTTTTAAATATCTTCAACTTAGAAACTTTATTCGATCAAATCAAAATAAAGCTCTCACTCGACCTATTTATTCATCCTTGGAAAAAATGATGATGAAAGATAGTAAAAGAAAGGGTATTATTTCAGAGTTTTATAACTCATTGACACTATCTTCAAGTGAAAATTCACTGAAAAGATTAAACTACTGGAAAGAAGATCTGCAAATTGAAATTTCAGAGGAACAATGGGAATTGGCTTGTACAGAAGCTCAAACCAAATCAATAAATGCAAGCCTTAAATTGATACATTTCAAATGGTTAATGCGGATGTATGTTACACCGGAGGAGTTAAATAGATATAACAAAAATATACCAGATACATGCACAAAATGCATGGAAAGTAAAGGAACCCTATTTCATTGTTTATGGGAATGTAGATTAATAAGAATGTTTTGGGAAGAGGTGAGGGTAACAATTGAAAAAATAATCTCAAAACAAATCATATTGAATCCTAAACTGTTTTTGTTGGGTCTGTACCCAGAAAAGCATAATTTTAATAAAAGTGAAAGAACATTCATAGACCTCAGTTTGCTTAATGCCAAAAAATGTATTGCACTATTATGGAAAAAGACTCATAGACCAGATGTGACTCAGTGGTTAAGACAGATGTTAACAAACCTTCCATTAGAAAGAATAACATATATACTAAAATCAAAGGAAATTGTGTTTGAGAATATATGGAGACCTTTTATTGATTATGTAAAAAATTTAAACATAACTCTTGAAGAAGAAGGTGAATGATGTGTGTGGACCTTGTAAATTCCAAACTGGTGAACATAATATGTATACTTATGTATTGGATTGTCTAGACTAAACAGAGGAGCATTGTTGAAGATTTGATTTTGTTGGTGGTTGTTGGTGTTTTTAGTGCATTTTTTTTTTTTTGTAGTACTTTAGTGTTAGTGTTTGATTGTTTGTATCATGTTTGTTAAAAAAAAAAAAAAAAGGTTCAATAAAGATATTGTGGAAAAAAAAAATAGGACCTGCCTGATAAAGTGACATAGACCAAAAGATCTTCAAAAGCTAGACATCATGGTGCAATCCAAAGAAATTCAGGAACAAATGAGAAACAAAGTAATTGAGATTTATCAGTCTGGAAAAGGTTATAAAGCCATTTCTAAATCTTTGGGACTCCAGCAAACCACAGTGAGAGCCACTATCCACAAATGGCAAAAACATGGAACAGTGGTGACCCTTCCCAGGAGTGGCCGGCCAACCAATATTACCCCAAGAGCACAGCGACGACTCATCCAAGAGGTCACAAAAGACCCCATAACAACATCCAAAGAAATGCAGGCCTCACTTGCCCCAGTTAAGGTCAGTGTTCATGATTCCACCATAAGAAAGAGACTGGGCAAAAATGGCCTGCATGGCAGAGTTCAAAGACGAAAACCACTGCTGAGCAAAAAGAACATAAAGGCTCATCTCAGTTTTCCAGAAAACATCTTGATGATCCCCAAGACTAATAGGGAGAATACTCTGAGGACTGACGAGACAAAAGCTGAACTTTTTGGAAGGTGTGTGTCCCATTGCATCTGGTGTAAAAGTAACACGACATTTCAGAAAATGAACATCATACCAACAGTAAAAAATGGTGGTGGTAGTGTGATGGTATGGGGCTATTTTGCTGCTTCAGGACCTGGAAGACTCGCTGTGGTAAATGGAACCATGAATTCTGCTGTCTACTAGGGATGGGCATTCGGTGAAATTTTCTTCACCGATCGTCGGGAGAATTAATGATTAATAATCGGTTAATCATTAACATTTTTAGGTACGTAACAAGGCAGGCAGACTACATTATAACATCAGGTGCACGGAGAGCCCTCTCTCTGTTCTCGTGTTGGCTCGGCTCGGGAATCTCGCAAGCTGATTGGCCGAGACGTTTCACCCCGCAAGCTGATTGGCCGAGACGTTTTACCCACCTTGTCTCCCTGCCGAGCGGCCACCCAACAAACGAAGACCGCATTCATTGCTCTATCGCTCGTGTTACTTAATCTAGCCGCGCAGAACTTTTTGCTGTTCTCTTGTGCCATTTTGTGCGAAATAGTCTTCCCGTCGAGCTACTACGCCGCCTCCTGCAGCTTCCCTCGACGTGTGTACACCGAATCTTCATGACCTTCTCAATAAAGTTTCTGAAAAAAAAAAAAGAATCTTCACGACTGCCATTACTCAGCGCGCAACCACTGTTGGCGGTTTCTTCGCGTAATAAGGGTGTTCCATGGACCCTGTCGATGAGGTATATTTGTATGCTGCATTGCAGTGATTGCAGTACACCTGGTCATTTTTTAAATTGAAATGGTCCCACGCAACACTTCGCCGTAACCGCTTAATGATTTGGCGATTGCCCTACGGAAGCCCGCGTGTATCAACTGAGGCACGCCAGGGTACGGCGATGGTGTAATGTTGCCCCCTGGTGCCCAAATTTTGCCATTGCATTGTTTGAGGACGGCCGTACACTAGGCCTCGGATTGTTTAAAAAAAAAAAAAACGGTTTGTCGACGAAAATGAACTTCCTCGGTGAAATTCTTAATGATCAATTATCGGTTAATCGGTAAATTATGCCCATCCCTACTGTCTACCAAAAAATCCTGAAGAGAATGTCCGGCCATCTGTTCATGACCTCAAGCTGAAGCGCACTTGGGTTCTGCAGCAGGACAATGATCCAAAACACACCAGAAAGTCCACCTCTGAATGGCTTAAGAAAAACAAAATGAAGACTCTGGAGTGGCCTAGTCAAAGTCCTGACCTGAATCCAATTGAGATGCTGTAGCATGTCCTTAAAAAGGTGGTTCATGCTTGAAAACCCTCCAATGTGGCTGAATTACAACAATTCTGCAAAGATGATTGGGCCACAACTCCTCCTCAGCACTGTAAAAGACTCATTGCCAGTTAGCACAAACGCTTGATTGCAGTTGTTGCTGCTAAGGGTCACCCAATCAATTATTAGGTTTAGGGAGCAATTGCTTTTTCACACAGGGCCATGTAGGTTTGAATTTTTATTTTTTTTTTACCCTTAATAATAAACACCTTCATTTAAAAACTGCATTTTGTGTTTACTTGTGTTATTTTTGTCTAATATTTAAATTTGTTTGATGATCTGAAACATTTAAGTGTGACAAACATACAAAAAAAATGAGAAATCAGGAAGGGGACACACACTTTTTCACACCACTGTGTATGTGTGTATTTTCCATTATCTACATGTCAAACTGTAGTATAGTTTAAGGACCGGCTTTCATTTAATTTCTGTATGTCTATGTTGGCTGGAGTAGATGCTATTATATCTTGAATAGACATCTTGTTCAAGATATCCTTTATGGTGTAGACAAGAACAAGCAAAATTAAAATTTTTCAAATCTTTAGGCATCCTTTGTGACTCAAATAACTTTGGGGGAGGGCAAGGGTCAGTCCACAAACCACTATTTACAGACTTATCAAAATCCAATGTCTCATAAACTGTAGATATTAATACTTAAAAAAACAAAAACAAAAAAAACAAACTAGCACCTGGGGAACCATTTAACAAGAAAACATTTCTGCTGAACACAGTGAGTGATTTGGTCTGCCAGTCTGAGAATAGCCAGCATTACAGATTGTAACCGGGTAAATAATTAAACTCTTATTACAGAAGAGACTACAACTGATAAAACTGTTACACTAAACAAAATATATGATTCAGCAGGGAGACTACTGATATTCACCAACTCAACATGAGTAATTTTATTCAATGTGAACATGATGACCGTCATTATAGATTGACACTGATTGAGCTTGACAGCAAAATACAGTATTTCAAGAGTCCATTCACTTGAGTGGATGCTTGAATGGCTGATCTAGTTTATGTACGGAATTTTGAAATATAGCTGTAAAAAGTTAATGAAGAATGAGTCTAACCTGAATTAATGTGTGCCATATTTGAGATGACTACAAGCATCTTACCCTAATCTCTTTTTATGTAGAACTTTGAGGACATTTTAACTTACAACTGCACTCCCAATGTATTATGAGATCTGCAACGTGCATTTTCATCCAAAATTATGCATACAACTCCACAAAAACAGCACAAAGGAACTCTGTTTTGACGGCAGAGGGTCCCCATGATTGAGCTGTACAGAGGGACCTTAGCATAAACTATAAACACAAACAAGCATAAAGAGTAGACATGCAATGCCTTGTCTGTCTATTCCTACATGTGAATTTTCTCTGCTTTTTGTTGAAACACTATCATTCCTCTCGCCGATATGCGCCAAGTTCTTCATCATTAGGCAGAGCGGAGAGGCAGCTACAATTTCTAAACAAAACCAACGCCCCTCAATGTCCAAATTTGTCTCCACTGCTGTAGCAATTCATCACAAACAACAAGCTTTACACTGGCTAGAACACATACAAAAAAAAGAGTGCACACAGAAAACCAGCAAAAAAGGAGCAGATCAATCTATTGAAACCTGCAGTGTGTGTCTTCATGTGTAGTACTCCATTCGACTCCAACCCACAAGAACATGAAACACTTTGTGTGCCTCAGGAGGCGAGGAAAAACGAAACCCACTCAGATCGCCCGCCTCAGGAATATATGGGAGCAAAAACAGTCTAATTTTACACATCAATCAGAAGCAACTCAGACAGGCCGAGACAGAAATCTGCTTTATAGAATGTAGACAAGAGATTCTTTCAGACGTGTCGACATTGAAACTCATAACATATATTTATATACTGTACTTTAACCCACAAGCTCAAACTTGGAGAAAGAGTGATCAGAGATGTGTCACATGAATTGTAATGGAGGAAAATAACATGGGAGCAAAATGTTAGGTCAAGCCAACAGCAGGCAAATGGGTTTGAAACATCCATTCAAAGTCTGAAAGGCAGGGTTGATAACAATCCGGTAAGAGAACAAAGACCAGTGAAGAGGACGGGACGTTGGAAAGTGGTATCCCAGTTCCAGCAGCTTCCCTACTGATTGGTGCGGTGACGTTCACAATTTGTCTCCCTTTTCCTGTCTTGGTGTGTCTCTGCCCTGTGTGTAAGTTTATGAGCGTGCACAAGTACACTTTAATGGAACATGATGTATTCCTGACAAATAGCATTGGAAATGGTACTGCAGTCCAAATTCAAAACAGACGAAGGTGTTGTTTCTCCCTCCTTCCTCCTCTGCTGACGCACAGGCCAACAATTGCCAGGTTGAGGACGGGACTGAAAATGTACATAACCAGAAGGCGATACAGCACACGATGGCAAGTGGCAATGACTCCTACAGGGTTAAGCTGTTCTGCTCATATATAAGCAGCAATGATTTTAGGTCTGGTAGAAATGATCACTGGTCCTGTCTTGATTGTATCCATGACTGCAGCACACTGTATTGTCCTGTAGCTAAACTAGCTCTCATCTGGTATCACGGGGTTGAAACATCATTGGTCTACACACCCCTGTTCAAAGGCCAGGTTTTTATGATGTAAAAAAATTAGACCAAGACAAATCATTTCAAAACTTTATCCACCTTTAATGTGACCTATAACCTGTACAACACAACTGAAAAACAAACTGAAATATTCTAAGGGGAAAAATAAAAAGCTCCCCTCATGGATCGTCACCTTATTGTGGTGGGGGGTTTGCGTGCCCCAGTGATCCCAGGAGCTATGTTGTCCGGGGCAATCTGCCTCTGATAGGGTCACCCAAGACAAACTGGTCCTGGGTGAAGGGCCAGACGAAGAATGATCCAAAAGATTCTCATGATAAATTCTAGATCAAGGATTCAGTGTACCCCGCCCGGTATGGGGTTACCGGGGCCCCACCCTGGAGCCAGGCCTGGGGGAGGGGCTCGATGGCTAGCGTCTGGTGGCCGGGTTTCCACCCATGGGACCCGGCCAGGCTCAGCACGAAGGGGTTACATGGGTCCGCCCTCCAGTGGGCTCACCACCTGCAGGAGGGATCATGGCGGTCTGGTGCTATGTGGATTAGGTGGCGGTCAAAAGCGGAGACCTTGGCAGACTGATACCAAGCTTTCTAAACTGGCTTTTGGGATGTGGAATGTCACCTCTCTGGTGGGGAAGGAGCCTGAGCTGGTGTACAAGGTTGAGAGATACCGGCTAGATATAGTCGGCCTCACCTCAACACACAGCTCCGGTTCCGGAATCAGTCTCCTGGAGAGGGGCTGGAGCTTGGCCTTTTCTGGAGTTGCCCCGGGCAAGAGGCGGTGAACAGGGGTGAAAATTCTTGTATCCCCCCACCTTGCTGCCTCTATATTGTAGTTTTCCCCAGTGGACGAAAGGGTTGCTTCCCTGCGCCTTTGGGTTGGGAAACGGGTCCTGACCATCATTTATGCCTATGCCCCAATAATGTTTCCGAGTACCCACCCTTTTTGGAGTCTCTGACTGGGGTGCTGGAGGGTGCTCCTCTTGGAGACTCCATTGTCCTACTGGGGGACTTCAATGCGCACGTGGGCAACGACAGTGAAACCTGGAGGGGGGTGATTGGGAGGAACGGCCTGCCCGATCTGAACCCGAGTGGTGTTCAGTTGTTGGACTTCTGTGCTAACCACAGTTTGTCCATAATGAACACCAGGTTCAAGCATAAGAGTGTCCATATGTGCACTTGGCACAAGGACACCCTAGGTCGCAGGTTGCTGATCGATTTTGTTATTGTGTCATCAGACCTGCGACCGTATGTCTTGGACACTCGGGTAAAGAGAGGTGCAGAGCTATCAACTGATCACCACCTGGTGGTGAGTTGGATCCGATGGCAGGGGAGGATGCCATTCAGACCTGGTAGACCCCAAACGTATAGTGAGGGCGTGCTGGGTATGTCTGGCTGAGGTCCCTGTCCGGGAGATCTTCAACTCCCACCTCCGGAAGAACTTCAACCACATTCTGGGGGAGGCTGGAGACATGGTGTCTGAATGGGCCATGTTCTCCACCTCTATTGTTGAAGCGGCGGCCAAGAGCTGCAGCCGCAAGGTGGTCAGTGCATCTCGTGGTGGCAACCCCCCAACCAAGTGGTGGACACCAGTGGTGAGGGGGGCCATTAAGCTGAAGGAGAAGTCCTATCAGGCTTGGTTGTCTTGTGGGACTCCCGAAGCAGCTGAGGTGTACCGGCAGACCAAGCGGAGTGCAGCTCGGGTGGTTGCTGAAGCAAAAATCTGGGTATGGGAGGAGTATGGTGAGGCCATGGAACAAGACCTTTTATCAGCCTTGAAAAGATTCTGGCAAACTGTCCGGCGGCTCAGGAGGGGGAAGCAGCTCCCTGTCCACACTGGGTATGGTGCGGATGGGGCGCTGTTGACTTCGACTGGGGATATTGTTGGGCAGTGGAAGGAATACTTTGAGGATGTCCTCAATCCCACTGATACGCCTTCCATAGAGGAAGCAGGGCTTGTGGACGAGGGGGGTGGCTAGTCTATCACAGGGGCTGAGGTCACCAAGGTGGTTAAAAATCTCCTTGGTGGCCGGGCCCCGGGGGTGGATGAGGTTCACCCTGAGTACCTCAAGGCCCTGGATGTTGTAGGGCTGTCATGGTTGACACGCCTCTGCAACATTGCGTGGAGGTTGGGGGCAGTGCCTTTGGCATTGCAAACTGGGGTGGTGGCTCCTCTCTTCAAAAAAGGGGACCGGAGGGTGTGCTCCAACTTTAGAGGGATCACACTCCTCAGCCTCCCTGGGAAGGTCTATGCCAAGGTACTGGAGAGGAGAATCCGGCCGTTGGTCGAACCTCGGATTCAGGAGGAGCAATGTGGTTTTCGTCCTGGCCGTGGCACATCGGACCATCTCTTTACCCTCTCGAGAATTCTCGAGGGTTCGTTATTCACGAGTGAGGGGAGAATGGAGCGAGAGATTGACAGACGGATCGGAGCAGCATCTGCAGTGATGCGGACGTTGTACCGGTCTGTTGTGGTGAAGAGGGAGCTGAATTCTAAGGCAAAGCTGTCGATTTACCAGTCAATCTACGTTCCTACTCTCACCTATGGTCACGAGCTTTGGGTAATGACCGAAAGAACGAGATCGCGGATACAAGTGGCTGAAATGAGCTTTCTCTGTAGGATTGCTGGACTCACCCTCAGAGATAGGGTGAGGAGCTCAGTCATCTGAGAGAGGCTCAGAGTAGAACCGCTGCTGCTCCACATTGAAAGGAGTCAGTTGAGGTGGTATGGGCATCTGATTAGGATGCCTCCTGGACGCCTCCCACTTGAGGTGTTTCGAGCACGTCCCACTGGGAGGAGACCCCAGGGCAGACCCAGGACTCGGTGGAGAGACTATGTCTCCCAGCTGGTCTGGGAACGCCTTGGTATCCTCTCTGAAGAGCTGGAGCAGGTGACTGGGGAGAGGGAAGTCTGGGCTTCTCTGCTTGAACTGCTGCCTCCAAGACCCTGACCTCCCGAAAAGCGGTAGAAGATGGATGGATGGAATATTTAAAGGGGTGTCCAGATTTTTTCACGACTGTAAGTGGCTTCTTGTGTGTTTTTTGCAGGAGTGAAAATAACAGTCATCTGCCTACATTTGTATGTTAAGGTTTTTGCATGCATTTGGTAGATCAGTTATGTATATGAAGTTTGTTCGCAAAAACCGATAAACACCACTTCCATGAAAATTTCACTCTTTACATCAAACTGTTAACACTACCTACTTACAGAAGTTCAAATCATTTTGTCTCAAAAGCCAATATGTCCTATGTTATAGACCCAACAAATTCATGTTTTTTTTCCAAAGCCAATAAACTTTTTTATTTTTTTTTTTACAAAAGCAGATAACTCCACAGGGCAAATCAGTGCTTGGCATTTGGGTCACGTGACTCATCTTGGCTGCCTTCCCGGTCTGCTTGCGCTGACTGATTTCTCTGGCTGTGTTCGGAATGTTCACTCACTCACTCACTCACTCACTCCCTACTTGCTATATAGTGAATTTAGATATAGTGGACTATACAATAAACTCAATGTAACAATAAAATTAACCACTTTCGGACACTACTCGGCTTGTTTGCGCGGCACGGTTAATGACATCATCACGTGAGACAGTAAAATGTAACAGACTAACGGTTGTAAAAGAAATGAACATCTGTATGTAATTTGTAGTAAATATGCATTAAATCAAATCGTTTTTGATGAATTATTAAACATAAATACCTTAAGGTAGTTTATGTTGTGGTGTGAAGCTCTTCTCTTACTGCTCCGCTGGCTGCACATTCACTATATAGTACATTATATGGGGAAGGAGTGAGCATTTCGAAAACAGCACCTGCTTGCTGTGAGTCATTTCCCTGACAGTTGTTTCTTTTTTCTTTTTTTTTTTTTACAATTTTGTTGCATTTTATGTCAAATATGGATAATTTTGATGAAGCAGATGAACCAGTGATGCATTCACCAGTAGGGTGCAAATGAGGTCAGAGCAGCGAACAGTATTCATAATTCTTGCTCCTATTATCATCTATTATCAGAATTCTTGCTACTTTGCTGCTGTATGTCTCTGCACATGAACACTAACTGCATCCATTTGCACAAACGCCATATCTGCTGCCGTCTGTCTGTCACTGCAATACTGATCATGTGCAGTCCTATCTGTTACTATCTGTACCTACACTACCACACTGAACTGCAACTACAGGTATTACATCTCTCGTTGTCTGTATATAGGATTGCTGGGTTTTATCATCGTTTATCTCAATTTTGCACTATGGGAGGTCTGGGTCTTTCTTGTCGCCATTTGCACCATGGGCTGCATTACTGTACATATTGTATATTAGACTGCTGTTGTTGTTGTTTTCTTTTTTCCAGCCTTATTCCTTTTCTTTTTACACTGTGTACACCAATGAAGAGAGACAGAAATGCCATTTCAATTCTCCTGTATGTCCTATATGTATAGTAGTGTAGACAAAATCTTTGAATCTCGAATTATAGCTTTATTATAGCTATATTATACCATTTTACTGAGTGGATATGTCTAAATCAGTGCATCAATCATACTACATTGATGCTTATAGACATTCAAGTATGTTCCAGACAAAATAGCATGGTTTTCGGGACTTGTCTGTTTTTGCAAAAGAATGGCTTGCGGACTTATCTGTTTTTGTAAAAAAAAAAAAAGTACTAATAAATTGCCAAAAAGTAACAATGAGTTGATGTTTGATTTGTTGCTTTATTATGTCTGAGACACTCATATTTCAAATGACCATGTCTTGGAAGCTGATTTGGAAATACTAACACCTATAAACCTACAGATGAAAAAGTGTTTTTTCTCATTTTGAACACAACTGGACTTATCTGTTTTGCAAAAGAACTCTTCATATGGAAAATAAAATTGGTCCAAGTTTGGAGCCTTGTGGAACTCCCACCTGACACCTCAAATATGGCGATATGACATGTCTACCACTGTTGTCTGTTAGATATTATTTCACCCATTTAATAGCATGTTCCAAGAAACTGAACTGAGTAAGTTTGGCTAATAAAATATTGTGGTCAGCAGTGTCAAATACTTTCTTTAAATCTAAAAATATGGCACCTACACAGCTACAGTATACTTATCTAAAAAGGATTTTGTTTTTTCTAAAAACAGGCTTACTGCCAATTCTGTTGAATGGTGGGCACGGAAACCAAACTGTGCGTGATGTAGGGGGGTGCCCCCATTGTTCAGATGTTCATATAACAATTCAACCACCCATTTTTCAATTATTTTGGAGATCACGGGTAATATGTTGATTGGTCTGTAATTGTTTATATCAGTTTCATTCCCAGTATTGAAAATTGGTCTGACCACTCCCACCTTCCAAGCAGTTAGGACAACAGCATGTTTAATTGACAAATTGATTAAGTGTGTAATCGGACAAATGAGATTCTTTATGTTCTTTTAAAAAGTTGGTGGTGAAACCATCTTCATCCATTGCTTTTGAGCTGTTTAATGAATTTATGGGGGACCCATGCTGTGGTATTCATCTCAGACTGGAAGGAAGGGAGATGCAGTAATTTCCTCTGACGGAAGATCATAGGGTTGCGCGATGGCGGAGTGGTTAGCACTGCGGCAGCACAGCAACTCACCCTTGGCCGGGGGATCCTGGGTTCGATCCCAGCCCCCGACCAACAGTGATCTGTGTGGAGTTTGCATGTTCTCCCCGTGTCTGCGTAGGTTTACTCCGGGATTTCTCCGGTTTCCTCCCACATGCCAAAAACATGCAAGTTAGGTTAATTGGCATCAAACTGGGGATTCTAAATTGTCCTTAGGTATGACTGTGAGAGTGAATGGTTTTCTGTCTCTCTGTGTGGGCCCTGCGATGGACTGGCGATCTGTCCAGGGTGTACCCTGCCTCTCGCCCAAAGATGCTGGGATAGGCTCCAGCACCCCCGCGACCCGAAAAGGATTAAGCGGAAGAAGATGAATGAATGAATGAATGAATGAATGAATGAATGGAAGAGCATGGGGATTAAGGGGCTGGGGGACAAAAGGAATTGTGATGCGAAAATGAATTGTGATGCAGGACCTCAGGCAGCAGGGACATGTGAGTGTGGTAATATAAAAGTGAGTCCCTGCTAAAGAATGTGAATGTTTTTCTGATTCTGAGAGATGTGAGAGAGTGAATAAAGATCATCTGCTCTGAATGCTTGGCCTGGTTATTCCTCTCTCCACACTGGTGACCCTTGACGAATAATGGAACACGAGGCAAACACCCCAGAGATGACCTAGACGGGAAGCCCCAGCAACGCGTGTGCCGTTTCGGTCAAACTACCAGACTTTTGGCTGCACGACCCGAAGTCTTGGCTCCTCCACACCGAGGCCCAGTTCGCGCTCTGGAGAATAATGGCAGATGACACCAGATATTACTACGTGGTCGCAGCGCTGGACGCTCGCATGACTCAGCAAGTAGCGAGCCTGCTCCAACAGCCCCCAGCCCACAACAAATACGGGGCTCTCAAAGCTGCGCTGACCCGGCGCTACAAGCTCTCAGACTGCGAGAGAGCGGAGAGTCTCCTGACATGTTCTGAGTGGGCGGTCGAACTGATGGAGAAGATGTTGGCGTTGATGGGCACGGACGACAGGCATTTTCTATTTGCCCACCTTTTCCTCCAGAACCTCCCAACGGTGGCCAGACTCGCAGTTGCTGGCCGTGCGTGACTACCGTGCGCTAGCCCAGGAGGCAGATCGGATCATCCTCACCACCAGAGCCCCCACAGTGAATGCAGCTGCGTCGGAACCCAGCCAGACAGCCACCAGAAGCGATGAGCAAGCGATGGTAGCGGCAGCGGGGGCCAGGAAGCCCCAGAGAGACACGCTCTGCTCCTACCACAACCGTTTTGGAGAGGACGCACGCCGATGCGTGCCACCGTGCCAATTCAAGCGTTCGGGAAACGTCAGGACTGGCAGTCGGTAGCAGCTGCGGCCACCGGTGAAGAAAGCAAGCTGCTCTATGTGACAGACTCACGCTCGGGGAGACGGTTCCTCGTGGACTCTGGCTCCCAAAAGAGCCTCATCCTGCCGTCCTATGCCGACCGGCTAGTGGGAGCTAGCGGCTCCGAACTGACGGCCGCAAACGGCTCAGACATTAAGACTTTTGGTGAGAGGACATTGACTGTATCCCTGCACGGCTGTACATACCAGTGGACATTCATCATAGCAGCATGCAGTTTCCCAATCTTGGGCGCTGATTTTTTGTGTGCGCACGGACTACTAGTCAGTGTTGCTAACAGACGCCTGAATAATGCAATGTCTTTTGATTCTCTCCCCGTACAGCTCGAGAAGCCGGGCCAACAACGCTAGCCAACGTCACAGCTCCAGGTGGTAAGTTCCACACACTGCTCACTCAGTTCCCAGCACTCACAATCCCAACGTTTTCAGCGGCCATCACTAAACATGGGGTGAAGCACTTTATTACCACCACCGGGCCGCCCGTTTTCGCACGACCTCGCCGCCTGGACGCAGCTAAACTGGCCATAGCGCGCGAGGAGTTTGCCAACTTGGAAAGGCTGGGCACCATCAGACGATCAAACAGCCCATGGGCATCCCCACTACATATGGTCACTAAGGCCGAGGGATCGTGGCGACCTTGCGGAGATTTCCGCAGATTAAACAACGCCACAGCGCACGACCGCTACCCGATCCCCCATATTCAGGATTTTTCCGTTCACTAACTAACTAACTAACCTGCACTTATATAGCGCTTTTCTAGTCACAAAGACCACTCAAAGTGCTTTCACTAGTACTAACCCTCTATTCTAAGGGCCTATAGGAAACAGATATCTAGGGACAATTTAGAACAGCCAATTAACCTAACATGCATGTCTTTGGATTGTGGGAGGAAACCGGAGCCCCCGGAGTAAACCCACGCAGCACAGGGAGAACATGCAAACTCCACACAGAAAGGTTCCAACCCCTGCCAGCCTGGGGATTCGAACCAGGAACCTTCTAGCTGTAAGGCAACAGTGCTAACCACTGCACCACCGTGCTGTTCACCTCGCCGGGGCACGTATTTTTTCTAAGATAGACCTGGTCCATGGTTACCACCAGGTCCCGGTGCACGCGGAGGACATAACTAAAATGGCAGTAATAACCCCGTTTGGTCTGTTTGAGTTTTTACGCATGCCTTTTGGGTTAAAAGACGCGGCACAGACATTCCAACACATGATGGATGTGGTGTTGCGCGATCTGCCGTTTGTGTTCGTCTACCTGGATGACATCCTGGTGGCCAGCGCGTCCGAGGACGAACACGTAACCCACCTCAAGACAGTTTTCCGGAGGTTAGAGGAGCACGGGTTAATAATCAACCCGGAGAAATGCCAGTTCGGCGTGACGGGGATCGATTTTTTGGGGCACCGCATCTCACCAAAGGGAGCGATACCCTTGCCAGACAAGGTGCGCGCAGTGGCGAATTTTCCACGGCCTCAGACAGTCAGAGCGCTGCAGGAGTTTTTGGGGATGGTTAACTTTTATAACCGTTTCCTCCCCCACGCAGCCCAGCTCATGCAGCCGTTGTACGCCACACTCAAGAAACGGAAACCGGTGGACAGAGTCGACTGGACTCCTGAGAGGGAGCAGGCGCTCTCTGAGGTTAAAACAGCCCTAGCACACGCCGCACTACTGGCGCACCCGGACCCGGCGGCTCAGATAGCTCTCACTACTGACGCCTCGGATGTGGCCATAGGGGCCGTCGCGAAGCAGTGCGTCGCTGGTACTTGGCAACCGCTCACCTTTTTTAGCAGGTCTTTGCGCGACAGTGAGCATAAATACAGCGTGTTCGACAGAGAGCTACTGGCTCTCCACCTGTCCATACACCACTTCCAGTTCTGGCTGGAAGGGCGCACCTTCACTGCGTTCGTGGACCACAAGCCGCTAACGTATGTGATAGCCAAGGTTTCGGAACCATGGTCGGGCTGGCAGCAGAGACAGCTGGCCGCGATCTCAGAGTTTACGACCGACATTCAGCATGTGGCCGGTAAACTTAACGTGGTGGCGGACTGCCTCTCACGCGCATTAGTGGCCCCAGTCTACGTAGGGATAGATTACACGGTCATGGCCACGGAGCAGATCGGCGATGCGGACGTGTGCGCGCTCCAGTCTGGACCAACAGGGTTAAGGCTGGAGAGCAGAGCACTGCAAGACGGGGGGCCCCCCCAATCTGGGACGTCTCCACAGGACGCCCGCGCCTGGTGCTCCCACACGCTTGGCGCCACCGCGTCTTTGAGTCCGTTCACTCCCTGGCGCAACCAGGAGTGCGCACGTCAGTCAAAATGGTGGAAGTGAAGTTCGTCTGGCTGAACCTGCACAAACAGGTGAAAGAGTGGGCTGCAGCCTGCGCAGCGTGCCAATGAGCCAAAGTGCACAGGCACACAAAGGCCCCTTTGGAGTCGTTCCATATCCCGGCTAAGAGGTTCGACCACGTTCACGTGGACCTCGTGGGCCCCCTCCCGCCATCGTAGGGATTACCACACCTCCTGACAGTGGTGGACCACACCACACGATGACCAGAAGCAGTCCCGCTAGCTTCCACCATGTCCGCAGACGTGGCACGTGCTTTTTTGACAACATGGGTGGCACGTTTTGACACCCCTTCGGACATCACGTACGATTGGGGCCCTCAGTTTGTTTCCGACATCTGGTCCACGATGGCCCGAAGCCTGGGCGTCGCAATTCATTGCACGACCGCATACAACCCACAGGCCAATGAGTTATGCAAGCGTTTCCATAGGTCACTGAAAGCAGCGCTCAGGGCTTTGCTTACGGATGCAAATTGGGTGGACCGGTTGCCGTGGGTTCTATTAAGGTTGCGTTCCGCACCGAAAGAGGATTTGGAGACTTCCCCAGCAGAGGTGATTTTTTTCTCAGCCGCTGCGGCTCCCCCGGGAATTTTTACCAGATAACCCCGCGCCGAACACCCATCCGTCCCCATGTTCACGGCATAGCGCAGACGCAGGGATGCTACCTGGCCCGGCCCACCACTGTTTTCCCCGTGCCTTTGTGCCGAAAACCTTGAGGGACGCGGCGTTCGTGTTTGTCAGGCACGATGCCCACCGGCCCCCATTGGCCCTACGATGGCCCGTTTAGAGTGCTGGAACCCGGGGACAAACATTTTGTGTTAGATTTGGGGGGTCGCCGGGAGAGAATCTGTATAGACAGGCTTAAGCCCGCCTTTGTGGTGGCAGACAAGCAGGTGGTGTTGGCTCGAGCTCCTCGGCGCGGAAGACCCCCCCTAAGAGCTCCCCAGGTAAACGACTCATCAGAACAGTCACACGAGCATGCTGAATGTCCCCCCCCCATTGTCCACCCACAGATGGACACACCCCCGGGAACCCCCCACTGGCACAGCAGCGCCGCTGAGCCGAAGACCCCTCGTTACAGCAGCTATGGGCGGAGGCTGAAGCCAAGAGGACGTGAGGGTTAAAACTCAGTCTGAGACTCGGGGGGGGGGGGCGGCGTGGTGCAGTATGGGGGACCCATGCTGTGGTATTCATCTCAGACTAGAAGGAAGGGAGATGCAGTAATTTCCTGTGACGGAAGAGCATGGGGATTAAGGGGCTGGGGGACAAAAGGTATTGTGATGCAAGAATGAATTGTGATGCAGGACCTCAGGCAGCAGGGACGTGTGAGTGTGGTAATGTAAAAGAGTGTCCCTGCTACAGAATGTGAATGTTTTTCTGATTCTGAGAGATGTGAGAGAGTGAATAAAGATCATCTGCTCTGAATGCTTGGCCTGGTTATTCCTCTCTCCACAAACTGATGATTTTTGCAACGTCACTTTCAGTTATTACCGATATACTAAAAACTAGTTTTGTAGGGTTAATGGGACTAAAAATGTGATCAGGTGGATTAAATAAATGAGATATTTCTAACACGGAGTTTATGAAAAATTATTAAACTCTGTGGCAATGACTGTGGGTTTCTGCACCAATTTGTTATTGATATTAAGTTCCATGTTTCTGTTGTCTTTTTTGTTCTGTTTATTCTTGAATTTGTTAATATTATTCCAGATTTCTTTTGGCATCTCCTTTCGCATTTTCGATAATGGTTATAAAAAACTTTGCCTTAGCCTTCCTCAGAGTCTGTTACCTTATTTCTAGCAGATGTAAACTTTTGTCTGTCTGTAGTTAGACCAGATTTTAACACAATTTTGAGGAGTTGATCTTTGGTCTTCATTAATTGCAAACATTAAGACTTGAGCCATGGTAAATTAATTCTTCTTCTGTTACTTCCTTTCCTTAAAAATGCTGCAAAAACCTCTGATTTTTGTTAAAAAAAAAAAATTCATTTTTGTAGTTTATGTCGTTTGAAGAGGTGATTTCCTTCCATTCACTTTCCTTTATTGCTATTGTTATATTTTGTTGTTGAGTTTTTGGAATTATATAATCTACTGTGTTAACTGATGACTTTTTAAATGGATTCGAAAGTTGTTTCCGTGGAAGTTTTCTTATTGCTAATATTATGTCGTGGTCACACAATCCTGTTAGGAGGTTATGGGACTGAGAAATTCTTTCAGGTCTATTTGTAAAAAGTAAATCAATTTTGGTTGTTGACTGACTTGTAACTCTGGTTAGTTTATCTATTAATTGAATTAGGTTGCAGTGATCTGTAGTGATTTTCAGATTTTTCCTGTCTTTGTCGTCCCAATTTATGTTAAAATCAACTAATAAAATTACTTCATTTTTATGATTGCACTGATTAAGAAGCGCTTTAAATTGATCATAAAAATCTGTTTTAGAGGAGGGTTTATGATATAAATAACAGAGAAGGTCATGTTAGTTGACAATTTAACGTTAACTCCTACACATTCCAGTTTTATATCTTCAGATATATCATCCGATCCAGTCCCATTTCAATCAGGAAAATTACCATTTTTATAATTATTTTACATGCCAGGAAAAAAAAAAATCTTAGAGCCCTAATGCTGCAAATTGTAGCAGGAATACTCCAACTTTGTTAATACATAAATTATCACAAAGAACTGACCCAAAATCAGTTACAATAATGCACGTATTTAACTTGTGATTTCAAAGTGCTAACAAGTGCTTTCTTTAGTGCAAAGGGTGTGTAGTGTCAAGTTAACCCAGATGTAATAAACAAATTCAGTGCATGAAGCATGTATACATAACCTCACTGTATTTCAGGCCCTCCAGGATTTTTCCGGCTGTTTTTGTCATTGTTGTGGCCCAAAAGGCCTGAATTTGTGGGAGCTTTTCCAAAACGTTGTAATAAAAGTTGCAACATTTTTTAGAGGTTTTTTGCACTGAAAGTTGTGTGAGGAAGTACAGATTTTAAAGTAGCTGCTTTTTCCATAGTCTACAGTGATGCTATTCTATGCAAGACCACAAGAAAAGCACAGGATTGCCCAAAATTTCCTGTTAAACAGTGACTTATTAAATGCTCAGGAAAATTGTCAAAAAATGACCAACACTGCATTCTTGCTGAGAATGTAAATAAAAGAATTAGCCATTACAACAACTAAACTGCATTGAATGCATGTTAAGAGTATGGAGAAACTTGTGGCAGCACCTTCTTGAATCTTGAATTTGAAAACTCAGACCCCTGAAAAATTTGAGGTCTTCTTCTGTGCTGAAATCCACAACGACGCAGAGATGGTTCCTATACTGATAACCTCTTCCCTTCAGAACGTCTCAGTGCAAGATGGATCTTAGAGTGGAAATCCAGTCTCCACAGATCTTAAGAGGATATGAAAAGAAGAATATATTTCAAAGTAAAATTAATCATATTTTTGAGTTCCGGTTGTGGCTGCCACGTGGGAGGGGCGCATCTCGCTCTGCTCTGCTTCTGGAGAGAAAGGGTTGGCGGGTGGCTCTCTCATTTGGGGCAGAGCGTGTCCCAGCGTTTGGGCGGGGATGTGTCGGTGGGGCCTGGGGCTGGAGGACCGGGTGGAGGAGGGGGCGGGCCGCGGAGGTGGTCCGGATTGGCGGACTTTCAGGTCTGTGACGCAGCAGAGAATGCACCAAATATGGCGGAGGAAGCTAACAGCGGTGCGGTGTCTGCGGGGGGCGACGCGGGTGCATTGCTGGCGGCTATGGGTTCGGTGAGAGCGGAGATTTCCTCTGGATTTGATGGGATTGTGGCGGCGTTGGGGGGAGTGGGGGGGGGGGGGGTTGGGTGGCTGTGTGGAGCTTCGTGTCTCCGGTGCTGAAGATGACGTCACTTGTCTCCAATTAAAGGTGCGCACTTTGGAAAAAAGGGGTGGATGTCTGGGGGAGGGTGTCCTGGGTTTGGAGTCCCGGTCGAGGCGGGGCGGCTTGGGGCTGGTGGGTCTGCCAGGGGGGTCCGAGGGTCGGGACTCGTGTTCCTTTCTGGGGGGGTGGATTCCGGGGGCGCTGGGCGGCGCGGGGCTGCGGTCGGCGGTGGTTTTGGGGGGCGCGCACCGTGTTGGCCCGCGGAGAGGTGGGGGACCACCGAGGACCTTGGTTGTGGAGTTTCTCGGCGGCGAAGGCGGGGTGGGGATCTTCAGCGCGGCGCGGGCTGGGGGAGAGATTGGGCGCCGGGGCCGGCGGGTGCGGTTCTGCCCGGATTTGGCCGCAGGAGTCCAGCGGTTGGGGAGGCGGTTTGGTCCCGTGCGTGGGGAACTGCGCGGCTGTGGGATTCGTCGTGGTGTGGTCTGTCCTGCGGGGCTGTTGGCCACGTGTGGGGGCGGGGCCCACGTCTTTGGGGCCCCGGGGGAGGGGGGGCGCGGGAGTTCATCGGGAGGATCCGGGAGGAGGGGACTGGTGGGAGCTGGGCATGAACAAGATGTAAGGTGGAGTGGTTGGGCATTTGCGCGGGCATCTGACTGATTTGGAGCGGGTGGCGGGTTTGCAGAATGTGGATTGTATTATATATTAAAAAAAAAAAAAACAAAAGGAAAAGAAAAACTATGATGTGCAGGGTTGCTGGAGGTTTTGGAGTTGGGTTGGAGGGCTGCGGAGGAGAGTTGATGTTGCGTCATTGGGGGCGGTGGAGTTGGGGTGGTTGGGGGGGTGGGGGGTGGCTTTGGCTGTGTCGGGAGACGGAGTTTTTCTTTTGATTTTGGGGGGTTCGCCGCGGGTATGGGAGGGGGGAATTTGTTTGTGTGTGGTTTGTGGGATGAATGTTCAACCGCTCATTTTTTTGCCTCTCTGTTTGGGCGTGTTTGCGCTGCGGGGTGGTCCCGGGCTCCCTGTTGGTCATGGACCAAAGCGTTAATCTTGGTTTGGCTTCGTGGAGTTGCAGAGGTCTACAGCATTTGGGGAAACTTGAACGGGTTGTGAATGGAGTGGAAGACATGGGTTCGAGAATTGTGTTTTTGCAGGGGACTCATCTGGTGGAGGAGGATGTGGAGGGAGTTGGGAGTGGATGGCGGGGAGGTGTTTTCACCTCATCGTTTTCGTCTCGAGCCGGGGGAGTTGTGGCTCTCATGCGTGGGTCGGTCCCTTTTCAAGTGGGGGGTGTGGTTGGGGACAGGTTTGGAGGGTGTGTGGTCGTTCAGGGATCTTTGCTGTTGGGGAATGTAGATTTGGTGAACTTGTGTGGTCCCAATGTGGATGATCGGGGGTTCTTTGCTAGTTTGTTTCTTGTCTTGTCATCACTTGCAGGGCAACATGTGGTAGCGGGGGATTTTGGTTGTGCATTGAATCCCGGTGTGGATGGATCGGCGGGACTGGGCTGTGCGCGCAATGGATGTGGGATGGCCATTGGTCATTTTGTGAAGGAATTGAGATTGGTGGATGTGTGGGGAGGGGTGGGGCCGCCGGTTGGGGCCTGCTCTTGTTGTTCCGGTGCCTGCGGGACATTCTCACGTGTTGATTGTTTTTTGATTTCCGCAGAGTTGGGGTCCAGGATTCGGAACTGCTTTTGTGATGGCGTCGTGGTCTCTGATCGTGCACCCTGCTGTCTAGTGTATGTGGATGGGGGGTTGACGGGGGAATCGGGTGGATGGCGGTTTCAGCGTGGATAGCTTCGGGTGGGGAATTTGTCGGGTGCATGGAGGGGCGGATGGATGAGTTCTTTGACATCGGTGCTGCACGGGCATCGGCGTGTGTGGGGTGGGAGGCTTTCGGGGCTTTTATTGGGGGACATATTGTTGGTTGTGCGGGTTCGGGGTCTGGGAGGACTCGAGAGGAGGGAGCCCGGTTGGAGCATGGAATGGAGAGTTTTCGGGAGGGGGTGTGTGCGGGGGGTGGTCCGGGGTTGGGGAGTGGGTTGCTGATTTTGGGAGCTGGGTGCGACGGGGGATCGGCGGGTGGAGCTGCCTCGGGTCTTCTGGGATTGAAGCGGTCTTTTTGTGAGCGGGGTGAAGGGTCGGGAGGATTGTTGGCGTGGCGGATTGAGCAGTTGGAGTTTGGAGCACCAATTGCCAGTGTTGTGGGTGGCGGACAGGTGGTTGTGGATCCTTTGGAGATTGGCGGGGCCTTTGGAGACTGCTATGAGGAGTTGTATGATGCCAAAAATGAATCTGATTTAGCGGGGCTAGGTGGGTTTTTGGGCGAGCTGTCTGTGCCGTGTGTTCCGGGTGGGGGCGGGGAGATGTTGGAGTCAAGAGTTGGTCGGGAGGAGGTTGGGCTGGCCATTGGTGGTATGGGGTCGGGGGGGAGTGCGGGGCCGGATGGTCTTCCAGTTGACCTTTGTAGAGAATTTGAGAATGAATTGATGGAGCCTTTTTTGGAAATGGTTTTAGAGGCGTTTCAGGATGGTGATTTGCCATCATGCATGAATGATGCTTTGGTTGTACTGTTGCCGGGGCCGGGTGGGCCCTCTGGTGAGTGTGGAAGTGTGAGACCAATGAGCCTGTTGGGTGTCGACCTTGGGATGGTCTGTGGAATTTTGGCGGGACGAGTGCGGGAAATTTTGCCAGGTATTGTTGGTCGAGATCGGAGTGGCTTTGTGGAGGGAGGACGGGGCTTCCATGGTGTAGGAGGACTATTTAATATTGTCTGTTCTGGTGAAGGGGCGCCGGGTGCGGCTCTCCTGTCGTTGGGCGCTGGGGGGGCCTTTGGTGGAGTCGAGTGGCCCTTTCTTTTTGGGGTCTTGCAGGGGTTTGGACTTGGAAGTGGTTTCGTGGAGTGGGTTCGGATGGTATACAGTGGTGCTGCGGCGGAGGTCCTAGCAAGTAGCGGTATTTCAAGATCGGTGGGGATCGGTGGAGGGTGTCGGCGGGGCTGTCCACTTTCGCCTTTGCTGTTTGCTGTGGCGGATGAACATTTGGCGATGGCGATGCGTTTGCATTCACAAGTGTGTGGAATTGGAGTTGGGCCGGCGGAGCGTGGGATCTCCCTGTGCGCCGATGACATAATTTTGTTTATGTCGAATCTAAAAAAATCAATTCCGACCTTGTTGAATTTAATAAAGAATTTTGGGGAAATATCAGGATATAAAATAAATAAAACTAAATCTTCAATATTAATGCTAAATGAGACCCAGAGAAATTACCCAGACCCTGAGGTAAATCAATTCAACGTTGTAAATCAGTTTAAATATTTAGGAATCCAAATTGTGCCTAAGCTAGAATCAGTCGCCAGTGTCAACTATGAAGCCTTAATGACAGATATCAATGAGTTAATTCAGAGATGGATGTCACTACCAATGTCGATGATCGGGAGAATCAATATACTTAAAAGTAATATTTTACCTAAAATACTTTATTTATTTCAATACATTCCCTTACCACCACCTTTAGATTTATTCTCAAGAATTAAAAAAAAGTTAGTGGAATTTATATGGAACAACAGAAGGGCTAGATTACGTCTGTCTTTATTATATTTACCATTTGATCGTGGAGGTCTGAAATGTTCAAATTTTATGTTGTATTATTGGTCGGCACAACTGAGGTCTATGACATATTATTTTTCATTAAATGATCTCCCTCACTGGACTGAAATGGAATCATACAATTTACCTTTACCTCTTCCCATATTCATGTACTCAGATTCGGCAAAAAAATTACAAAAACAAGTTAAAAATCCATTTGTAAAGCATATGATCAAAATATGGTGTGAAGCTAAAAACTATTTAAAAGAACCACAGTTATTGTCACAATTGAGCCCAATATGGGGTAATCAATATTTTAAACCAGGGAGAGCGGACGCTGTATTTAAAGTATGGAATTTAAAAGGGATTCAAAAGATTCAAGATTTATATTTGCCATGTGCAGATAACATAATGTCTTTTGAAGAGCTGAGGATCAAATTTAATCTTAACCACTTGCGCTCCGTTGTTCCGCGGGCGGGCAAGTCCCTGCGTCCTATGACGCACGAGGGCGCGCGAGAGCGCGCTCATGCGCCCTTGTGCGCATGACGCATGATGGTGGTGATGGTGATGTAGTAGCGTCCAAGCGCCACTCAAAAAAAAACTGCAGAGACAGCCGCGAACAGATTAGTTCATCTGATTGACCTCTCATTCGACTAATAAGAGCCTTGAATTGGGTTTCTGAAACCTTGAAGAACCAATGAATGAAAATCTAGGAAGGAGGACCCGCCTACTGTGAACACAGGAGCCAATTGAAGCACAGAAATTCTGGCTGGGTGAAGCGATATTTACTGCTGCAGAAGGACTCTGTACGAATCTCCTACAGACCCAGGCTCACCCAGCAGCATGGAGAACACCCACAAGTGGGACCTGCACTCATTCCAGCAGAATAGACGGAGGCCGACGACAAAAGTCGTAAATCATTCGCCAAAACGGCAATAATGGAATTACGTTGATTGGGATCCACGAGCGGAGCAGCGTCGCGTTCATCTGACGCGTGGGAAGAGCTGTTCGCCACGACTCTGCTGCTTTGAAGAGGTAAGGTGTTATAAGCTAAATTATTATTTATCCCTGAAAACTGTAATCCAAAAATGACTTTTCACCGATCGGTAAATTACAACTGTACTGCACACGAAATACGAAGTGCGTGCGCCGCGATAAACGGTTCATTTGCCGTGTTCGGACCGTGAACGCCCCCCCCCCCCGCTGCAGAAGGAGCGGGGGGGGGGGCACGGTCCGAACGCTCCCCGGTCCGCGGGGGGGAAGCATATCAGTCTATTCCATCATATAGCGATGGCCCTGTTCTGTAGCGAGGGGGGGGGGGCGTTCACGGTCCGTTCACGGTTCCCCCCCACACACACACACACAGTAGCGAGGGGGGGGGGAAGCCACTGTGAAAACATGCAAGGAAAAAAAAAAAAAAGAGTGTATTCCGTCATGTAGCGAGGGCCGAATTTGGTCCTTGGTAGCGGGGGGGGGGGGAATGACCCCTTGCCCACACACACACACACAGACACAGCCCTGAGTGTGACCTTTCATTAGAGCCTAAAATGAAGATTCTACATTGAATTATTCAAAAGTTACAGACGTTTTTCCAAACTGTGCCATTTGGCACAATTTGGCACAGTTCCATAACGCCTGGGAACAGCCTGAGAACAAAGCTGTGTAAAATATTCATTTTTGGTGGTATTGTTACCAAATTTGGATCTCAGCTGGATAACACTTGGTTCTACATTTCTGTTGCATTTTCCAGCCGGATCGGACAGCTGTGTGTTATTTACAAGCATTTGTATCCAAAAAAACACTGTGTCCAATTTTTTTTTCTTCAAGTTCAGTATGTTTAGATGACTGTAACTCAGTGGCCGGAGCACGTAGAGAGATTATTTTTTTTTTGCCAAAAAATTCAAAGTGTTTTCTTTTAAATGAGACCAACCCCATGAAGATGCTGCAAAGGGTTGAATAACAGCTTTCGATTTACTTTGGGCACGTTATTTTTGGGCATTTTTAGGAAAATTGCCCGGAGTGCAAGTGGTTAATAGAACACATTTTTTTAAATATCTTCAACTTAGAAACTTTATTTGATCAAATCAAAATAAAGCTCTCACTCGACCTATTTATTCATCCTTGGAAAAAATGTTGATGAAAGATAGTAAAAGAAAGGGTATTATTTCAGAGTTTTATAACTCATTGACACTATCCTCAAGGGAAAACTCACAGAAAAGATTAAACTACTGGAAAGAAGATCTGCAAACTGAAATTTCAGAGGAACAATGGGAATTGGCTTGTACAGAAGCTCAAACCAAATCAATAAATGTACGTCTTAAATTGATACATTTCAAATGGTTAATGCGGATGTATGTTACACCGGAGGAGTTAAATAGATATAACAAAAATATACCAGATACGTGCACAAAATGCATGGAAAGTAAAGGAACCCTATTTCATTGTGTATGGGAATGTAGAATACTAAGTATGTTTTGGGAAGAAGTGAGGGTAACAATTGAAAAGATAATCTCAAAACAAATCATATTGAATCCTAAACTGTTTTTGTTGGGTCTGTACCCAGAAAAGCATAACTTTAATAAAAGTGAAAGAACATTCATAGACCTCAGTTTGCTTAATGCCAAAAAATGTATTGCACTACTGTGGAAAAAGACTCAGACCAGATGTGACTCAGTGGTTAAGACAGATGTTAACAAACCTTCCATTAGAAAGAATAACATATATACTGAAATCAAAGGAAATTGTGTTTGAGAATATATGGAGACCTTTTATTGATTATGTAAAAAATTTAAACATAACTCTTGAAGAAGAAGGTGAATGATGTGTGTGGACCTTGTAAATTCCAAACTGGTGAACATAATATGTATACTTATGTAATGGATTGTCTAGACTAAACAGAGGAGCATTGTTGAAGACTTGATTTTGCTGGTGGTTGTTGGTGTTTTTAGTGCATTTTTTTTTGTTGTAGTACTTTAGTGTTAGTGTTTGATTGTTTGTGTCATGTCTGTTAAAAAAAAAAGGTTCAATAAAGATATTGTGGAAAAAAAATTTAATCATATTTTTAGATCCCCAGACCACAGTAGGCTTTAATAATTTAGGTTCTTTTATTTTTTGTTGTTTATATTTTAACTACAAATTAACTTTCAATTTTTGAAAAGGGTTTAAATTCATTTCCTAGAAGATCTGGTCATTTCAGTTTAGTTCTATTGAGTAAAAATGGCTCATTATACTGCAGCCTTTATTAATTCTGCCATTTTCATGGATGAATTATTAATTTATGACACAAATGTCAAAAAACAATGATATTTTACTTACCCACAGCAGCTGCAACAGTCTCCCTCTCTGGTCTGTTGTCGTTCTCTGTGTTTTCTGTTTGAAAACTGTTGTTTTCAATCGTCGACATAGTACAAAACCATTTATCCCGCTTTATGAAAAATATTCGGGAACACTTTAGCCGTGACTTTTGTTGATAAATTAACATTGGCAAGTCCAGTCTATGGCTACCTGTCAAATGTAAACAGAAATAATGTGAGCATGCGTGATGACCAATCATGCGAGACTTCAGCCGGCTGCTTGCATTTTATGTTTCACATACTGTAAAATTATGATATTAATAGATCAATCCACAGATTTTTGTGGATCAATATCGGCTCAGTGTGAATCGACTCAATTCGTTGGATCAATCTTTTGAACCCATCCCTACTCTAAAGCATATAAAAGGGTTTTGCCCCATTTTCTTTTGTTAATGTACTGAAAGAAAGCAGGCAGTATAAAAAGCACAAATGTTGCTCTTCAAGCTTCTTCATATTATGTCTGAAATGTACATTTTTAAATGGACAAATGTAGAGTTGCAATGAGCACATGTTAAACAAGAAAAAAGTCGAGGGATTTACTCTGTGTATGTGTGTAAAAAGAAAGAAAAAACAATAGTTATCATTTCGTCTGAAGAGAATCTTCAATCACGGCCTAATCAGAGAATGTTCAGACTGGTGTTACCCATTGTGTGGACAAGGAACCTGCCCCTCTGTCAATGTCTACCATTTATTCAGACCCAGACCAACATCTCCTACCATCCCACTCAATAAGGTGTAGCACTTATCATCAGGATGATGACCCAGCTGTAGCAGCATGTAGCTGAGGTGGGCCAGAGCAAGGCAAGAAATAGGGTCAATTGGGCTGAAATGGAAAAGGTAAGGAGAGAAAATGACATGCCTGAGTAAAATGAATGCCTGCCCACCACTATGTTCCTTGGACACTTAGACAACTAGTGCGAAAAGGCCAGTCAGCCCCTTTTTCTCTCTTCTGAAGACCTTCAGCTGCATTTTACTGAAATTGAACAGCAGAGAAAACTCAGCAAGACAAAGTTCCTATTTTTTACCACATAGTCAGGCTAAACTTATGATGTATGATGATGTTCCGACTGGCAAGTCCCAAAATGCTACGTGACATTGCAGTGGTGATGTCTGTATGTATGTATTATGCCATGTGACTGTGAGAAGTAATTTTGGATTCCACCAGCTGGCTACACTTGATAACTGTTTAAGCAACTGAGTAGCTTCTGCAATATGAATTTTACAGAATGGCAGTCTATCAAGGGCGTACGCCTTTCCTCCTACAAGACAAGGATCTGGCATGGTCTTATGTCATGTGTCGCTCTGAAAGAATGCCAACCCCTTGCTAAAGTGGTTCCTCAGCAGCGTTTGGAACAATAAACATCTGTTGTAGCTTTTTTAATAAATTCATTTTACTAGTACAGACACAAATAAAGTGAATCACAGAGGAGAAAAAGAACAGAGAAACAATAATCTAGGCAAATGCATGATTAGATTAAACTAAAAATATTATTCCAATCACAATAAGAATTACCTGTCAAAACTGATTTGAAATGAAGCTGTAAAAAAATACTATCCATTTATTGCAATAGTGATAATACTAATAACAGCAATAATGAATCCACAACATAAGTACACCCCCCACCACAAGATTTCCTCCTTTGATTCCAGCCCACTCAATCAATCAATGAGGGTCTTCTGTGGTCTAAACTTCATCCTACAACCAAATTTAATTAAAATCAAGTAAACTTTTAAAGCAGCCCTCCTTGAAAAACGTCAGCGTTGCCGTAATGTCACAACAGGCATCTACAGACCATTCAGTCACTGTCAATAATGAAACCAGGCAGTAGTTTAGCCTCTAAAGAGGAGGAAAAAAGTCTGTATTCATATGAGGGACCACAGCCTTATAATTATGAACCTGTTAAACATCAGTGGAGCCAGGCACAAGAGGATTAAGAGAAATAAATCCTTGGTTTCAGGGAAAACAGTGAATAACTACACAGCTATTATGGCGAGTTGTATAGTTTATGATTGTTGATTTATGATAGGTAATACTGTGAAAAATCCCATAAATTTATTAGAGGTCCTCACATTCATTACGTTCACGCATCTCTGTTGCCATTCAGTCCAGACAGCCAATCATGTACAGTAGAACGAAATTACATTTCTCCTATCTACAATGTTAATCACATGTAGAATAAGAGGGGTCGCTGCAATGAAAGGCACCACCACAAACAACTTCTCCTTTCCCCATTGTATTATGCTGAGCACCAAGCTAGAAGGCGGGAAGTACCATTTTTATGTGGTCTTTGGTATGACCTGGTCGGGATTTGAACCCCCAACCTCCTGGGTGTGGGGCAGATGCTCTATCAATGTGTTAACTGTTAGCCAAATCATCGCAAACTGCTCTCAAATTTATCGCTTGTTATGTCTGGCAAACTATGACAAGTAATCCATATTACGGGGGAATGACTGCATATATCCTCTAACAATGGAGGGAAGGACACCTGAAGCTCCAGAAGCTGTCTGCAGCTGATCCTGGTGTAAACAGATGATGGGCTGTCTCTAGACCTCCAGAGCAAATAGTGACAGAAACACTGCAGTTTTGGTCTCCATAATGTCCCATTTTATTTCCTTGATTTGCACACTTCAGATAATGTTAAAAGTACCTAAAGTGAATGAATGAATGAATGAATGAATGAATTTATTTATTTCGGATAGTACATTACAGGTTAAAAGAAACTGTATAATATAACAACAAGGTCAAATTAGACAAAGACTCCTTCTACTATACAATTCCACGTGAGTTATCCGAAATGGGTGATGGCTGAAGCCGCAGCTTATATTGCCCACCCATATTCCATCCAAGAATTCAAAGGAGAAAAAAGAGAAAACAAGACAAGAGCGATTACAATTTAAAACAAGGGTAAGACAAAATATGACAGAGAAAAGGAAAACTGAGCTAGTCTAAGTTAAGCGGTTACTATTCAAAAACAAATCTAAGACATAGTGTCACAGAGAAAAAAGAAAAACTAAGCTATAACACAACACAGGCTGGAAATGTCAATCCTTATGTGAGTTTACATATCGTCTTGTAAATATGTTTGGAGTATTTCTTCCTTTAGTTTTTGTTTAAATTGTCCAAGCTTTGTACATGATTTTAATTCAGGTCCAAAATCGTTCCATAATCTGACACCTTGCACTGAAATACAGTGTTGCTTGGTGGTTGTTCTCACTGTAGGCTTTTGAAATATACATGTTCCTCTGAAGTGATATCGTTTCTCCCTTGTTTGGAACAACTTTTGGATATTTGCGGGCAGTGATAAATTCTTCACTTTGAACATTATTATTGCGGTTTTAAAGTCGATCAGATCTTTCAACTTGAGAGTTTTTTGTTTAAGAAAAAGTGGGTTTGTTGGTTCCCTGTAAGCTGCTTTGTTGATTATTCTAATAGCTCTCTTTTGAAGCATAAAGAGTGGATATATGTTTGTTTTATATGTATTTCCCCATACTTCATTACAATATGTCATGTATGGGAGTATTAATGAATGATACAAGGTGTATAGTGTGGGTTGATTCAGCAAATTTTTCACTCTGTGTAATATTGCAATTGATTTGGATACTTTACCTTTTATATAATTAATATGTGGCTTCCAACACAGTTTGTTATCAATTATTACTCCAAGGAATTTAGTTTCGGATACCCTTTCAATCTCTACACCATTTACACTGAGTTTGGGTACTGGGTAGTTGTGATGGTTGTTAAAGACTATAAATTTTGACTTGCTTAAATTGAGCGTTAATTTGTTTGAATCAAACCACAGTTTCAGCTTTCCTAATTCCTTTCCGAGTGTATCCAGAAGTTGTTCCAAATTGTTTCCACTGCATAGCAGGTTAGTGTCATCAGCAAACAATATTAAGTCCATTTTTTCTGAAACTTTACATATATCATTTATATACATATTGAATAATAATGGTCCCAAAACTGAACCCTGTGGGACTCCACAGGTGACCTTCAGTAGCTCTGAGTTTTTGTTGTTAACACATACAAATGAAAAGCAGGAGGTGAACAGCAGCGGCTGAAATCAACTGACACTCTGAGACTAGCAATCAATGGTATTCATGGAGTTGTCCTCATAAGTTTACATGAGTTTACTTATAAGTTAAATGTACTGTATATACAGACGTGGACATAATTGTTGGTACCCCTCTGTTAATGAAAGAAAAAACCACAATGGTCACAGAAATAACCTGAATCTGACAAAAGTGGTAATAAATAAAAATTCTATGAAAATTAACCAATGAAAATCAGATAATGCTTTTGAATTGTGGTTCAACAGAATTATTTTAAAAAACAAAATCATGAAACAGGCCTGGACAAAAATGATGGTACCCTTAACTTAATATTTTGTTGCACAACCTTCTGAGGCAATCACCGCACTCAAACGATTTTTGTAACTGTCAATGAGACTTCTGCACCTCTCAGCAGGTATTTTGGCCCACTCCTCATGAGCAAACTGCTCCAGTTGTCTCAGGTTTGAAGGGTGCCTTCTCCAGATGGCATGTTTCAGCTCCTTCCACAGATGTTCAATAGGATTTAGATCAGGGCTCATAGAAGGCCACTTTAGAATAGTCCAATGTTTTGCTCTTAGCCATTCTTGGGTGTTTTTAGCTGTGTGTTTTGGGTCATTATCCTGTTGCAAGACCCATGACCTGCGACTGAGGCCAAGCTGTCTGACACTGGGCAGCACATTTCTCTCTAGAATACCTTGATAGTCTTAAGATTTCATTGTACCCTGCACAGATTCATGACACCCTGTGCCAGATACAGCAAAGCAGCCCCAGAACATAACAGAACCTCCTCCATGTTTCACAGTAGGGACAGTGTTCTTTTTCTTGGTATGCTTCATTTTTGCGTCTGTGAACATAGAGCTGATGTGCCTTGCCAAAAAGTTCCAGTTTTGTCTCGTCTGTCCATAGGACATTCTCCCAGAAGCTTTGTGGCTTGTCAACATGCAGTTTGGCAAATTCCAGTCTGGCTTTTTTATGATTTGTTTTCAACAGTGGTGTCCTCCTTGGTCGTCTCCCATGAAGTCCACTTTAGCTCAAACAATGATGGATGGTGCGATCTGACACTGATGTACCTTGACCTTGGAGTTCACTAGAGGTTGTTCTGGGCTTTTTTGTTACCATTCGTATTATCCGTCTCCTCCTGCGGCCACATCCAGGGAGGTTGGCTACAGTCCTGTGGATCTTAAATTTCTGAATAATATATGCAACTGTAGTCACAGGAATATCAAGCTGCCTGGAGATGGTCTTATAGCCTTTTCTCTTTAACATGCTTGTCTATAATTTTCTTTCTAATCTCCTGAGACAACTCTCTCCTTTGCTTCCGCTGGTCCATGTTCAGTGTGGTACACACCATGTCACCAAACAGCACAGTGACTACTTGTCACCCTTTAAATAGGCCGACTGACTGATTACAAGTTTGTAGACACCTGTGATGTTAATTAGAGGACACATCTTGGTTGAACATGTCCCTATGGTCACATTATTTTCAATCATTTCTAGGGGTACCATCATTTTTGTCCAGGCCTGTTTCATGAGTTTGCTTTTTAAAATAATTCTGTTGAACCACAATTCAAAAGCATTGTCTGATTTTCATTGTTTAATTTTCATAGAATCTTTATTTATTACCACTTTTGTCAGATTCAAGTTATTTCTGTGACCATTTTGGGTTTTTCTTTCATTAACAGAGGGGTACCAACAATTTTGTCCATGTCTGTACAGTATATATACATTTGAAACCAGAAGTTTACATACACTGCATAAAAATACAGTTAACCTTTTTTTTCTCCCCAGCCACCACTGTCTGACATTAAAGCAGACAAAACTTTTTCTGTTTTAGGTCAGTTATGTTACCAAAATTATTTGTATTTGCTAAATAATTTTTATATCTGCTTTATATTTTTTAAATTACTTCCTTCAAAGTCAGAAGTTTACAGGTGCATCTCACTAAATTAGAATATCATCAAAAAGTTGATTTCAGTAATTTAATTCATAAAATGAAACTCATTTTGTATAGATTCATTACAGACAGAGCGATATATTTCAAGTGTTTATTTCTTTTAATTTTGATGGTTATGGCTTGCAGCTCTTGAAAACCTGAAAATCAGTTTCTCAAAAAAATAGAATATTACATAAGATCAATTGTAAAAAATTGATTTTTTTAATAGAAATGTTGGCCGACTAAAAGCATTTCCATGCAAACACTCAATACTTGGTCAGGGCTCCTTTTTCATGAATTAATACTGCATCACTGTGGCATGGCATGAAGGTGATCAGTCTGTGTTACTGCTGAAGTGTTATGAAGGCCCAGGTTGCTTTGATAGCGGCCTTCAGCTCATCTGCATTGTTGGGTTTGCTGTCTCTCATCTCCCTGTTGACGATACTTCATAGATTCTGTATGGGGTTTAGGTCAGAAGAGTTTGCTGGCCAGTAAAATATGGTGATACCATGGTCATTAAACCAGGCTTTGGTACTTTTGGCAGCAGTGTGGGCAGGTGCCAAGTCCTGCTGGAAAATGAAATCAGCATCTCCATAAAGCTTGTCAGCAAAGGGAAGCATGAAGTGCTCTAAAATGTCCTAGTAGACAGCTGCATTGACTTTGGACTTGATAAAACACAGTGGACTAACACCATCAGATGACATGGCACCCCAAATCAGGTTCCAAGTCCTATCTCTTGGAAATCAAGGTCCCAGAATCTGGAGGAAGAGTGAACAGGCACAGAATACAAGTTGCTTGAGGTCCAGTGTGAAGTTTTCACAGTCAATGGTGATATGTGGAGCCATGCCATCTGCTGGTGTTTTTCCACTGTGTTTAATCAAGTCCAATGTCAGTGCAGCCATCTAACAGGAAATTTTAGAGCACTTCATGCTTCCCTCTGCTGACAAACTTTGTGGAGATGTTGATTTCATTTTCCAGCAGGACTTGGCACCTGCCCACACTGCCAAAAGTAAAAATACCTGGTTTAATGACCATGGTATCACTGTGCTTGATTAGCCAGCAAACTCTCCTGACCAAAATCCCATAGAGAGTCTATGGTGTATTGTCAAGAGAAAGATGAAATACACCAGACCCAATAATGCAGATGAGCTGAAGGCAGCTATCAAAGCAACCTGGGCTTCCATAACACCTCAGCAGTAACACAGGCTGATTGCCTCCATGCTATGCTGCATTGATGCAGTAATTATGCAAAAGGAGCCCCAACCACGTATTGAGTGTGTACATGGACATACTTGTCGGTCGGCCAACATTTCTATTAAAAATCAATTTTTTAAATTAATTTTATGTAATATTCTAATTTTTTGAGAAACTGAATTTGGGGCTTTCATGAGCTATAAGCCATAACCATCAAAATTAAAAGAAATAAACACTTGAAATATATCACTCTGTCTGTAATGAATCTATATAATATACGAATTTCACTTTTTGAATTGAATTATTGAAATAAATCAACTTTGATGACATTCTAATTTATTGAGATGCACCTGTACATACTGTACATCCTTTAGTATTTGGTAGCATTGCCTTTAAACTGTATGACTTGGATCAATCATTTTGGGTATCCTTCCACAAGCTTATCATAATAGTTTGGTGGAATTTTGGCCCATTCCTCCTTACAGGATTGGTGTAACTGAGTCAGGTTTGTAGGTCACCTTCAGTCTTGCTGAAGCAAGACTGGAAAAAAGTCTATGTATCAGATGTAAATGAAGCCTACTATACATTCATGAACATTGTAACCGCTCTTTATGAAAAAAATTGTCCATTAGTTAAGAAAAAGCTTAAACAGAAATTTGTCGACAAGCCATGGTTAACCAAAGGATTATAAAAAGCGTATAAAAAGAAAAATTCACTACATAAAGCTTTTCTAAAGAAAAGGACAAAAGAAGCAGAGCAGCGGTATAAAACATACAAAAATAAGTTAATATATATATAATGAGATGTAGTAAAAGACTATTACAGTAAAGAACTGGAGAAAAACAGAGATAACACTAAAAAAATACATGGACAATACTTAACAATATTCTTGGAAATAAAAACAGAAATACAAGCTACCCAATCATCATCATCATCATCATCATCATCGCAGTCTGTCGTGGGCGATAATGACTGTTTCATTTAGGTCTGATCAGATTCCTCCATACAGCTCTGTCCTTAGCCTTCTTGTCAGCCTGATCGAGGCACTCCATACAGGTATGCAAGCAAACATGGTAATGAATGGTTCAGTATCTAAAGACTTTTCAGTAAGCAACGGGGTGAAACAAGGGTGTGTGCTGGCACCTACACTCTTCTCGCTATATCTAGCAGCCATGCTTGAGGTGGCCTTCAAAGACACTTCAGAAGGAGCGTACAAAGGAAAGAAGCAGAGTTGTTCAATGTGCCACAGTTTAAAGCCAAGAGTAAGACATTGATAAAGGTAGTAAGAGAAATGCTCTTTGCCGACGACAGTGCCTTGCCAAAAAGTTCCAGTTTTGTCTCGTCTGTCCATAGGACATTCTCCCAGAAGCTTTGTGGCTTGTCAACATGCAGTTTGGCAAATTCCAGTCTGGCTTTTTTATGATTTGTTTTCAACAGTGGTGTCCTCCTTGGTCGTCTCCCATGAAGTCCACTTTAGCTCAAACAATGATGGATGGTGCAATCTGACACTGATGTACCTTGACCTTGGAGTTCACTAGAGGTTGTTCTGGGCTTTTTTGTTACCATTCGTATTATCCGTCTCCTCCTGCGGCCACATCCAGGGAGGTTGGCTACAGTCCTGTGGATCTTAAATTTCTGAATAATATATGCAACTGTAGTCACAGGAATATCAAGCTGCCTGGAGATGGTCTTATAGCCTTTTCTTTAACATGCTTGTCTATAATTTTCTTTCTAATCTCCTGAGACAACTCTCTCCTTTGCTTCCGCTGGTCCATGTTCAGTGTGGTACACACCATGTCACCAAACAGCACAGTGACTACTTGTCACCCTTTAAATAGGCCGACTGACTGATTACAAGTTTGTAGACACCTGTGATGTTAATTAGAGGACACATCTTGGTTGAACATGTCCCTATGGTCACATTATTTTCAATCATTTCTAGGGGTACCATCATTTTTGTCCAGGCCTGTTTCATGAGTTTGCTTTTTAAAATAATTCAGTATCTAAAGACTTTTCAGTAAGCAACGGGGTGAAACAAGGGTGTGTGCTGGCACCTACACTCTTCTCGCTATATCTAGCAGCCATGCTTGAGGTGGCCTTCAAAGACACTTCAGAAGGAGCGTACAAAGGAAAGAAGCAGAGTTGTTCAATGTGCCACAGTTTAAAGCCAAGAGTAAGACATTGATAAAGGTAGTAAGAGAAATGCTCTTTGCCGACGACAGTGCTCTAATCTTTCAAAAAAAAAACAAAAACGACTGAGTGTGAATGTAGTCTCACCTGCAGATAAATTTAATAATTTTTTTGTTAGCATTGGTCCTAATTTGGCACAAGAAATACCCATTATGGCACCTACAGGTGATACAATAAGCAAAAACGTTGCTATAAAAGACTCCATCTTCATAAAGAACACAGATGAGAGAGAGATCATTGAAACTGTTAAATCGTTTAAAAGTAAAACATCTACGGATTGTGATAGTATTGACATGCTTTTAGTCAAAACTATCATTGAATGCTTAGTGAAGCCACTGATGTATATCTGTAACCTGTCTCTCCAAACAGGTATATTTCCCAATGCAATGAAAATAGCCAAAGTAATTCCGATATACAAGACAGGTGACAGAGGGGAATTTTCAAACTATAGACCAATTTCACGATTGCCGCAATTTTCCAAGATACTCGAAAAAATATTCCGTGAGAGAATTGACAACTTCATAATGAAGAATAATTTACTGTGTGAGCAACAGTATGGGTTCAGACACATGAGGACAACTGCATTTGCTCTAATGGAATTTATAGAAAAAATATCAACTGCTGTTGAAAATAAAGAGTATTCAGTTGGGGTATTCCTGGATCTTAAAAAAGCATTTGATACAGTGGATCATAAATTATTGTTAAAGAAACTACAAAATTATGGTATTAGGGGGCAGTACTGTCCTGGTTATGTCATTATTTAAAGAACAGATATCAGTATGTATGTGTTGGTAGCAAAAACTCGCAGTTACTGAAGGTTACTTGCGGAGTACCACAGGGTTCAGTTTTGGGGCCATTGTTATTCAATATGTATATAAATGATATATGTAAAGTTTTGGAAAAAATGGATTTAATATTGTTTGCAGATGACACTAATTTATTATGCAGTGGAAGCAATTTGGAACAACTTTTGGATACACTCGGAAAGGAATTAGGAAAGCTTAAACTGTGGTTTGATTCAAACAAATTAACGCTCAATTTAAGTAAGATAAAATTTATAATTTTTAACAACCATCACAACAACTCAGTATCTAAACTCAGTGTAAATGGTGTAGAGACTGAGAGTATCCAAAATTAAATTTCTTGGAGTAATAACAGATAATAAACTGTGCTGGAAGTCACATATTAATTATATTAAAGGTAAAATATCCAAATCAATCGCAATACTACACAGAGGGAAATATTTGCTGAATCAACCCACACTATATGCTTTGTATCATTCATTAATACTCCCATACATGACATATTGTACTGAAGTATGGGGAAATACATATAAAACAAACATATATCCAGTCTTTATGCTTCAGAAGAGAGCTATTCGAATAATAAAAAAAAGCTGCTTACAGGGAACCAACAAACCCACTTTTTCTTAAATTAAAAGCTCTCAAGTTGAAAGATCTGATTGATTTTAAAATTGCAGTAATAATGTTTAAATTGAAGAATCTATCACTGCCCGCAAATATCCAAAAGTTGTTCCAAATAAGGGAGAAACAATGTCATTTCAGAGGAACATGTATATTTCAAAAACCTTCAGTGAGAACTACCACCAAGCAACACTGTGTTTCAGTGCAAGGAGTCAGATTGTCCAATGCTTTTGGACCTGAATTAAAATCATGTACAACGCTTGGACAACTTAAACAAAAACTAAAGGAAGAAATACTCCAAACATACAGTACATACAAAATGACATGTAAAATCACATAAGGATTATCATATCCAGTCAGTGTTGTGTTGTTGCTCAGTTTTGTTTTGTCACGTTTTGTCTTAGCTTTGCTCTGATTTGTAATCACTTTTATTTTCTTTTTGAATTCTTAGATGGAACATGAGCGGGCAATATAAGCTGCGGCTTCAGCCATCACCCATTTTGGACAACTTATGTTGAACTGTATAATCCGAGGAGTTATTGTTTAATTTGACCTTGTTGGATTTTCTCCCCTTGTTATATTATTCTGTTCCTTTCTTTTAATCTAATCTATCCGAAAATAAAGATCCATTCATCATCATCATTCACCTTGCCAGCAGACATCTATTCAGCTCTGCCCACAAATTTTCCATGGGATTGAGATCAAGGATTTATGATGGCCACTCCGAATCATTGACTTTGTTGTCCTTAAGCCATTTTGAAAATAATGTGGCGATATGCTTAGGGTCATTGTCCATTTAGAAGAGCTATTTGCGCCCAAGCTTTAGCTTCCTGGCTGATGTCTTGAGATGTTGCTTCAATATTTCCACCTAACATTCCTTCCTCAAGATGCTGTCCATTTTTTGAAGTGCACCCGTCCCACCTGCAGGAAAAACACCCCCACAACATAATGCTGCCACCCTCGTACTTCACAGTTGCGATGGTGTTCTCGGGCTTGCAAGCTTCCCCCTTTTTCTTTCAAATGTAACAATGGTCATTGTGGCCAAACAGTTCAATTTTTCATCAGACCACAGGACATGTCTCCAAAATTTAAAGGTCTTTGCCCTGTGTACATTTGCAAACTGTAAGGTGGCTTTTTAATGTTGCTTTTGGAGTAATGGCTTCTTCCTCCCTGAATGGCCTTTCAGCCCATGTCAGTTCACTGTGGATAATAACAGTCTTTGACCAGCTTCAGCCAGCATCTTCACAAGGTCTTTTGTTTGTGTTCAGGAGTTGATCCCACACATTTCGCACCAAAACTCGTTCATCTCTGAGTTCCAGAACCTGTCTCCTTCCTGAGTGGTATGATAGCTGGACATTCCCACGGTCTTTATACTCGCATATAATTTCTGTACTTGTTCCTTTGATGCAGAATTTGATACTATCGATCATAATATTTTACTTGATAGACTAGAACACCTTGTTGGACTTAATGGAACTTTGTTGCAGTGGTTTAGATCTTATTTATCTGATAGGTTCCAGTTTGTTCATGTCAATAATGAGTTTTCTTCCAACTCAAAGTCACGGAGCTCCACAGGGATATGTGCTAGACCCTATTCTTTTTAGTTTATATATGCTTCCACTAGGCAACATTATTAGAAAGCACTGTATACATTTTCATTGTTATGCAGATGACACACAATTACACTTGTCAAAAAGCCAGATGATAGTCATCAATTAGCCAAGTTAGAGGCCTGTCTTAAGGAAATCAAAGCTTGGATGACTTGTAATTTCTTGCTATTAAATTCAGATAAGACTGAAGTCATTCTAGTTGGTCAAAAAAACCTTAGAAATACCTTTCCAAATCAAACTCTTAGTTTGGATGAGGTTCCTCTTTCTCTTAATAGTTCTGTGAGGAACCTTGGAGTTATTTTTAACCAAGATCTGTTTTTTAATTCACACATTAAACTTGTTTTTAAGACTGCCTTTATCATTTGTGCAATATTGCCAAGATTAGGAACATCTTGTCTCAGAGTGACGCTGAGAAACTGATCCACACTTTTGTTCGCTCTGAATTAGATTAACTCTTTATTATCAGGTTGTCCTAAAACATCTTTAAAAAGTCTTCAGCTGATCCAAAATGCTGCAGCAAGAGTTTTAACAGGTACTAGAAAGAGAGATCATATCTCTCCGGTTTTACCCTTGTTTCATTGGCTTCCCATAGAATTTAGAATTAAGTTTAAAACCCTTCTTCTCACTTACAAAGCTCTAAATAATCAGGCCCCTTTTTTATTTAAAAGGTCTGATACTACCCTATCATCCTAACAGAGCACTACACTCCCAAAATGCTGGATTACTTGTAATACCTAGAATCTCCAAAAGTACAATGGGAGGCAGAGCCTTCAGTTATCAAGCTCCTCTCCTGTGGAACCCGCTGCCAATCTGGATTCAGGAGTCTGACTCAATTTCTGTTTTTGAGAATAGGGTTAAAACCTTCCTTTTTGATATAGCCTATAATTACGGCGGGATCAGGTGCCTTTGAACCCTCTCTTAGTTATGCTGCTAACAGGTTTAGACAGCCGGGGGACCTCCAACAATGCACTGGGCTTCACTCCTTTCTTCACTCTCAATGAAATATCTTTGCTGGTCATTAACATCTGTTGGTTCTCGCCCATAGATTGAGTCCCTGTCGTGCTGTTTGCTCTCTACATGTCTGTTCTTTTCTTTTTCTTTTCTATCCCCTCACCCCCCAGCCAGTCACAGCAGATGACTGCCCCTCCCTGAGCCTGGTTCTGCTGGAGGTTTCTTCCTGCTAAAACGGAGTTTTTCCTCTCCACCGTCACCAAGTGCTTGCTCACAAGGGATCGCCTGATTGCTGGGGTCTTTCTGCAATTGTGGGGGTTTCCCCTACAGCTGAAAGTGCTATGAGATGACTGTTACTGAGAAATAGTGCTATATAAATAAAGTTGAATTGAATTGAATAATTGTTTGAACAGAAGAACATGGCACCTTTAGGCATCTGGAAACTGTCCTCAAGGATGAACCAAACCCGTGGAGGTCGGCAATTCTCTTCCTGATCTCAGCTGATTTCTTTTTATTTTCCCACGATGTCACACAAAGAAGCAGTGTGTTTGAGGTATGCCTTAAAATACATCCAGAGGTGTCCCTCTAATTAACTCAAATGTCAATTAATTATCAGAAGCTCCCAAAGCCATGACATCATCGTCTGGGCTTTTTCAAATCATTTAAAGGCATAGTAGTCTTAGTATATGTAAACTTCTGACTTTGAAGAAAGTAGCAAAACATTCTCTAAAAATATATTTAGCAAATATAAAAAGTGATAAAATATAAAATAAATAAAACATTGACCTTTTTAAAAATGTAAATCAGGAGAAGTAGGAATAGAAAAAGAAGAAGAATGACATGAAGCCGAAAACGAAAACAAAGACAATGAAGACAATGGAGAAGATTAAGACAACAAAGAAGATGACCAAGAAAACGACAATGCAGAAGAAGATGACTATAAAAATGATTCCCATAACTGAGCTGCTTGGAACCCTCGTAATATAATAAATTAAGAGAGGGAAATAGCATAATCTCTGCAAGCGACTGATGATTAGTCTGAACGTCAAGTGTAGGGAACGCAAATGTAAAATTTAAACCAACTATGCAAACAACTGTATAAATACAGGGTACAGAGCCCACTATTTTGACTACAGTATTAGTCTCATGAAAACATGGCGATTGCCACAATGATCCCTGGTGCTCAAACAGATTTTCGCATGCAGGGTTGCATCTGTAGCTGTTCTTCTATTTGACATCTTAATAGTTCATTGCTTGTAGCCATGTAGGGAATGTTAAATAAAGCTCTGATGTATAATTTGTCGCTCCACAAACATTCCCGCTCCAGGCCTACCCTGGGAGTTAATGCAGCAGATTTGTCATACACAAGCAAGGCACAGCTAGAGAAGGAAAAACACCTATTCAATGCAAGTTTCAATCTCCATAGGATACTATGCAAATACATGGAAGCTGATGCTTCTGCTCTTTTAAAAACGCTAGAGCACACCAGTGATGAAACCAGTCTAGATATTATACCTCAGGAAGGCATTCATTCAGTGGCAGGTAAAAGAAACAGCAGAACGGAAGTAGGAAAACTGACATTTCAGAATTACATAATTAGGCAAAGCTAAAACCAAAATTTAATGTAGATACCATTAACAGGTAAAGAAGCTTAAATCCATTTTAATCATTTCCTCAAGAAAAACCTCCTTCCTTCTCCGTCTCATTGCTTTGCCCTTCAGCATTATGTGAATATACAGCCTCTCCGGGGCTTTTTAGGGAATTGATGGATAATCAGATGATTACACAGAAAATCTCCGTTGAGGACAATCTTCCCTGACAAACAAAGAGAAAGCTCTTTAGTTAATAAATAGGCTGAGGGACGGACAGAATGAGAGACCGGGTGAGAGAGGGAGTGAGCAAATCCTGTCCTGGGTTCGCAGCACAGTGCCAAATCTCTATCACCTATTCATTTCATCTAAACAGCCTGTGTGCACGTATTCATGTGTGTGTGCACACTGCACATGTGTATGCTGCCAGAAACATCACTTCTTAGAGATGTCACAGAGTTTGCCTTTAGCTTTATCCTAAATTGAGTGTATCTAAATAAATTTTGAGCTGTAGGCATATTTGTATAAGCCTTTCTGGAAAAAAAAAACATTGGCTGAGGTTTATTCTTATGAGTTCCTTATTTCTGAACTACTTTTACCAAATGGAAAAGTTTGCAGTAAAACACCACAAACCACATGAGTACAGAGGAAAGCACGTCAAGCTGTCTATTTCACGAATATACTGTATAAAGATGAACATGTTATCAATTTTTCATGAAAATAAGAGTAAAATAGCATTAATGCTCCCTGAAAACTAAATCATCTAGAAAAATGAAATGTTATTAAAGCAAAACAAAGAACGTGGTATACTCATCTGGTCAAAGATAGTTCTCTGAGAATTATGGTCACACAGTGTGACCCTTTGGTTGGATAGGCTCTGGGCTGCAAAATTTCAGGCAATAAAAAAGAAAAGCATGATGAAGGATAGAGAATGAAAGGAAAACCAAGTGCTTTTTATGTCTGAGCCAACATTCAACTGATTTGGCTAAATTATGAGTTCACAGCAGTTTGTTGTGGTTATGTTGTTGAGGACAGCTACAGTGGTTGGCAAATATTGATAGGTATAGATGCTGTTGGAGGTTTGGGACTGCCAGACGCTACAGTTCTGCCAGCTTTGGCATTGAAAATGGGTCAGGACATCTGAATGCGTTTCCTGGCATCAGTAGAGCCCAAAAGCAAGAGAAAAAGGAAAAAAAAATATCAACAAACAAAAATTAAACTGGCATTTGTAATGTCAGAGTTGCTGCCTGGCATACAGAAGATAATGCATTTAGTAATGTATGAATGTTCATGGTAAACAGTTATCAATCAAGCAACAGATGACACGGTAATATTCACACCTGCAAAAAAAAAAAAAAAACACCAGAAGCCGCCTGTATTCTTACAACAGCAATGACTCAAATCCATGACTGGCTGAATAATTCATGTCTCCTACTAAACACTAAAAAAAAACTGCATGATGTTTACCAAACAACGATCAAATATTACAAACTCAAACATTTTCTTAAAAGGGGAGGAGCTGCAATTAGTCAAGGAATTTAAGTACCTTGGCATGATTTTAGACTCCTCATTAACCTTTAAAAAACACATAAAAAAATCTCAAACATAATCAAATTCAATCTAAGAAATTTTAAACAAATTAGATGATCGCTGACAGGTAATGCAGCCAAAATGTTTCTGCATGCAATGATCTTCTCACACATCGATTACTGTTTTACCAACTGGTCACTCACTGGTGTAACCATAATCAAACCCATTTAATCTTTATACAAAAAAGCCATAAAAGTCTTTGATTAAAAAAAAGCTCCCACATGTGGTCTATAAGATAAGATAAGATAAGATAAGATAAGATAAGATAAGCCTTTATTAGTCCCACAACGGGGAAATTCCAGGATTGCAACAGCACAGGGATAGCAACACTCAGAGCAACAATCAGAAGGCAAGAAAAAAAAAAAAAAAAAAAAAAAAAAAAAAAAAAAAAACAAGCAAGCAAGAGCAGCTAATAAACATATGTACGTATTACTATAAAATATATATATATACACACACACACAGACACACAGTGCAGAGCATTGTAGCTGGATGGAATAAATATATGAATATATGAACACACAGTGCAGAGCATTGTAGCTAGATGGAATAAATATGTAAATATATAAACACCCACAGTACGGAGCATTGCAGCTAGGTGGAATAAATATGCAAGTATATAAACACACACAGTGCGGAGCAATGTAGCTAGATGGAATAACATGTAGATATATAAATATATAAACACCCACAGTACGGAGCATTGCAGCTAGACGGAACAAATATGCAAATATATAAACACACACAGTGCAGAGCATTGCCGCTAGATGGAATGAAACAGCATAACCGTCTACCCAGCTATCCTGCATGGTATGATTATGTGCCCATACACACTCTCACCCTCCATAGCGACCGGCATGCTCCTAGTTGTATGCCGGAGAGGACCACTGTGTAAGTCTATTGCATCTTCTGCATTCAAAAAACTATTAGTTTGTTACGTCTTTTTTGCTATCTCTGCGAGCAGCCCTGCTTAGGTTGTACAGTCTGACAGCCGTTGGTAGGAAGGACCTACGAAACCTCTCGGTTGTGCACCTGGGATGATGTAGTCTGCTGCTAAATGAGCTCCTCAGTGCATTCAGTATGTCCTGCATAGGGTGGAACTCGGACTCCAGCAGAGATGACAGTTTAGCCACCGTCCTTCTCTCTCCTATCTCCTCCATCGGATCAAGGCGCTGCCCCAGGACAGAGCTAGCTTTCTTAATCAGTTTGTTCAGTCTCTTCCTATCGGCTGCAGTAATGCCACTGCCCCAGCAGACCACTCCAAAAGTGATGGCTGATGCCACCACCGTGTCATAGAATGACTTCAGCAGCGCCCCTTGTACACCAAAAGACCTGAGTCTCCTCAGCAGGAACAGCCTGCGCTGTCCCTTCTTGTAGAGTGCATCAGTATTGTGTGACCAGTCTAGTTTATTGTTCAGATGAATACCCAGGTACTTATAGGATGTCACCATCTCGATGTCTGTTCCCTGTATATTTACTGGTACTGTGAGGGGCTGCCCATGCCTGCGGCAGTCCACCACCAGCTCCTTAGTTTTCCTCGCGTTGATCTGGAGGCAGTTCCGATGGCACCAGTCCACGAAGTCCTGGATAAGCCCTCTGTACTCAGCTTCATCTCCATTGGAGATGAGGCCAACGATCGCAGAGTCATCAGAGAACTTCTGTAGATGGCAGTGTGTTGTGTTGTGTGAGAAGTCCGCAGTATAAAGAGTGAACAGGAAGGGAGCCAGCACCGTTCCCTGGGGGGGCCCCCGTGCTACTGATGATCGTGTCGGACACACAGTCCCGGGTTCTCACAAACTGAGGCCGGTTCGTGAGGTAGTCCAGGATCCATGATGACAGGTGCTGGTCCACCCCTGCGCGCAGCAGCTTGTCCTTCAGGATCATCGGTTGGATGGTGTTGAAAGCACTGGAGAAGTCAAAGAACATGATCCTCACCATATTCCCGGGCTTCTCCAGGTGGGACAGAGAACGGTGAAGGAGGAAGATCACCGCATCCTCCACCCCAATGCCATGCTGGTAGGCGAACTGGAGTGGATCCATCGCTGGTTCCACCAGGGGGCGGAGGTGAGCAAGGAGCAGTCTCTCCAGGGTCTTCATCAAGTGGGACGTCAAGGCCACCGGTCTGTAGCTGTTCAGGTCTTTGGGGTGGGAAGTTTTTGGTACAGGTACCACACAAGATGTTTTCCACAGCTGTGGTACCCTCCCCAGTTTCAGGCTCATGTTGAAGATATACGTCACAATCCCACACAGCTGGTCTGCACAGGACTTGAGGAGCTTTGCGCTGATGCCGTCCGGTCCCGGCGCCTTCCTCGCCTTGATCTTCCTCAGCTCCGTCCTCACCTGGGTCCTGGTCAGGGTCAGGATGGGGGGCTGTGTGTTGGGAGTGGGGGGGTGTTGGTAGAGTGGGGAGTGGGCAGCAGGACTTGATTTCTTTAGAGGCAGCAGTGGTTGTTGTGCAGTCAGGGGGGAGGGCGGTTGGTCAAATCTATTGAAAAACAGATTCAGGTTGTTCGCCCACTCCCTGCCCCCTGTGGCCTGGGGGGAGGTATTCTGGAGCCCCGAGATGGTTTTGAGGTTTCTCCAGACCCCGCTGATGTCGCTCTGTTGCAGCTTGTCCTCCATCTTCTTCCTGAAGCTGTCCTTGCCTTCTCTGATCTTTCTCCTCAGCTCCCTCTGTACGGACTTCAGCATCTCCCTGTTCCCTGACCTGAAGATCCTCTTCTTCTCTCTCAGAAGTGTTTTAATCTCAGGGTTGATCCAGGGTTTGTTGTTTGAGTGACGCCGTATGGTCTTGGTGGGAACGGATTTGTCCACACAGAAGCTGAGGTAGCCCGTGAAGGTGTGAATGAGGCCATCGATGTCCTCACCATGTGGATCGCAGAGCTGCTTCCAGGTGGTGGCTTCAAAACAGCCCTTTAGGGTGTCCATTGTCTCCTCAGACCATAACTCCACAGTGTGCATGGCCGGAGGTTGTCTGTGCACTAGGGGTTTGTACACCGGCCGGAGATGAACCAAGTTGTGATCCGATCTCCCGAGTGGGGGTAGTTGTGATGAGGTGTACGCCTCCTTAGTGTTTGCGTAGAATAAATCCAGTGTTTTATTGTCTCTAGTGTGGCATGTGACATACTGGGTGAACGTGGGTAGAATGGGAGACAGTGAAACATGGTTGAAATCGCCTGAGATGAGGAGAAGAGCATCTGGGTGTTCTGTCTGCAGCCTGCTGGTTACTGAATGGATGACGTCACGTGCTGTCCCAGCGTTCGCCGTCGGATTTGCATAAACAACAATGCAGATCACGTGTGAGTGTTCTCTCGGGAGATATGTAGGCCTCATGCTAACAGCTAGCAACTCAATGTCTTTGCTGCAGTGTCGTTGTTTAACAGTGATATGTCCCGGTCTGCACCAGTTGTTGTTAACATACATGATCACTCCACCGCCCCTAGCCTTGCCACTGTCTGGTGTTCGGTCAGCTCGTATCATGTGAAAACCCTCCAGCTCAATGTTAGCATCTGCTGCTAGTTCAGTTAGCCACGTCTCAGTAAACAAAAGGAGAGAGCACTCCCGGTATGTGCTATCATAACGGGAGATAGCCGCTAGCTCATCTAACTTTCCCAGTATCGACCGTACATTTCCCATGACAACAGATGGAAGGGAGGGTCTGTACCTTATATTTTTTGTCCTCCGCCTTACTCCAGCCCGGCAGCCGCGGCGTTTTCGCCTCAGTTCTCTCGGTATGTCGAGTATTTCCAATGGGACCGGGTGGCGGTTGAATGCTAGCAGCTGTTCTCTGCTGTATCGTATCCTGCTATAGACAGTGGCTCCGTCCACCGGCTCAGGAGACATTTAGGACGATCTGTGTGTCCGTGATATAAGTGGGGTGAAAAAAAAAGACGGATCAAAAGAGAGAGGAAGGGAAAAAGACTCGGAATCGAGCCGCTGTTGCAAAAGGCAGCCGACTCGTGTGGCGCCGAGGAAAAAAAAAAAAAAAAAAAAAAAAAAAAAAAAAAAAAAAAAAATATTATATACTATATTAATCATATATCCCATAACCTACAAATGTATAAGCATGTGAGAATGTTTGGTGATTACATATGTAAAGCGACTTCACACCTCAGAACAGGACAAAAGGTCTTAACCGCCAGTGAAGATCAAAGAGCATCCGAGGCGCTGCGGTGGAGACCAGATAGGTCGCCCTGACCCCCCAGGGCCAGGTGGAGGGGTACGAAGACAAAAGAGGGGATTAAGATAGCGAGGGATGTCAGCTTTTGATATGCATGTCTTTTGTTATGTGCGAGTATAAGTTCGTAGAGCCGAAGGTGTTCGCTCTCTCACTTCTTCTGCTGCTGCACCTAGATGAGACTTGTTAGAGGAGCTGATAATAAACTTTGGTTTATAAATCACATCGCCTCGTTATTTCAAGCTCTTCTACACTGGTGACCCTGACGCGAGTATGGACCAGAGGCGTTCCCCCGCGATCGACTCATCTGTGGCGACCCAGGCAGACGCCGGCGCCCATGCAGACAGGGGAACAGATGGACGACGTTCCCCCACGGCAGAAGTGATAGAGAGGGCTCAACCGAGCACCAGCGCCTCTGAGAGAGCCGAAGGAAGGCACTCTCACCCTGCGGACACATCAGTGACGGTCCACACAAACGCCGTCACCGTCAAGCTGCCGGACTTCTGGCAGGAAGACCCCGCCTCGTGGTTTCAGCAAGCTGAATCCCAGTTTGCACTTGCGGGCATCACGGCTGACGATACAAAGTTCTATCACATCGTCGCCAAACTCGATGCCGCCACTTCAAGATGTGCGCGGAGCATAATCCAGCGGCCGCCGGCCCAGGACAAATATAAAGAACTGAAAGCGACCGTTGTGGCAAATTTCGTCCCCTCAGCCGAGGAGAGAGCTGAGAGGATCCTGGCGGTCTACGGCCACAGAGGATGCAGACCCAAGGCCCTCATGGAGGACTTGCTGCAACTTAAAGAAGAGGACAATGACAACTTCCTCTTCCAATTCATATTCCTCAGTACGCTGCCGCCACACGAGAGGGACGCTTGCCAACATGCGATGCAGCACCCAGCAGGACTTCCGCACGCTGGCTCACGAAGCTCAACGGCTCGTCAACACCTGCAAAGAACAGACACCCACAGCAGCGTCCGCAGACCTCAACGCTGATGTCCGGAGCCACGAGGAGCCACAAACCACCGAGCAGAATCAGCCCGCGGTGACAGCGACACGGCCAAGACGTAACAGACGGAGCGGCGTTTGTTATTACCACCACCGCTTCGCCGAGAAGGCTTACAAATGCGTTCCCCCCTGCAAATTCACGATTTCGGGAAACGCCAAAGCCGAGAACCGTTAACAGCGGCGGTTCTCAGCGAAAAAAGCAAGCTTTTATATGTGACGCACGGACACACCGGCAAGCAGTTCCTTATCGACACGGGAGCTCAACTAAGTTTTGTCATGCCCTCCCAAGCAGATCGGGCCATGGGCACCCGGGGCAATGGAGCGGTGGCAGCCAACGGCTCCATCATCGACACTTTTGGCGAAAACAGCCTGCCCCTCTGCATCCACGGTCGCAACTACAGATGGACATTTGTTGTAGCGGCGGTGAGTTTTAACTTGTTGGGCGCAGATTTTTTGTGTGCACATGGGTTATTAGTTGATCTAGCGAACAGACGCTTGGTTAATGCACTGTCCTTTGCTTCTATTCCCTGCTCAGCTCGAGTTTCTCCACCACCCGTGCAAGCCAGCGTCACCACAGCAGGAGGTAAGTTTGATCAACTCCTCACCCAATTTCCAGCACTCACAATTCCCAAATTCTCAGCCACAGTGGCTAAACACGGGGTCGAACACTTTATTCCCACAACGGGCCCACCCGTATTCGCCAAAGCTCGGCGCTTAGACGCGACCAAGCTCGCCATAGCTCGGGACGAGTTTACCACCCTTGAAAAATTAGGCATTTTCAGGCGTTCGAAAAGCCCCTGGGCGTCACCACTTCACATGGTCCCGAAATCCGACGGTTCTTGGAGACCGTGCGGCGATTACCGCAGATTAAACAATACGACAGCGCATGACCGCTACCCAATTCCTCACATTCAAGATTTTTCACTACATCTGGCGGGTGCGCGCATTTTTTCAAAAATAGACCTGGTCCGCGGCTATCATCAAGTCCCAGTTCGAGCAGAGGATATTCCTAAAACAGCTGTAATAACCCCCTTCGGTCTTTTTGAATTTTTGCGGATGCCTTTCGGCCTCAAAGGCGCCGCTCAAACCTTTCAGCGGATGATGGACGCGGTATTACGCGACCTCCCCTTCGTGTTCGTCTACCTCGACGATATGCTGGTAGCCAGCTCGTCTGAGGAAGAACACCAGCAGCATCTCACTATGGTTTTTCAGAGACTAGAAGAGCACGGGTTAATAATCAATCCAGCCAAATGCGAATTCGGCGTGTCTCAAATGGATTTTTTAGGACACAGAGTTTCACCGAAGGGGGCAGTCCCACTGCCAGACAAAGTTCACGCAGTAAAAAGTTTCCCACGGCCACAAACGGTCAAATCGCTGCAAGAATTTTTGGGAATGGTTAATTTTTACAACCGTTTCCTCCCCCACGCAGCTCAGCTCATGCAGCCCCTATATGACGCACTCAGAAAACAAAAACCTTCCAACGCGGTCGAATGGACCCCGGAGCGCGAACGCGCCTTCGCGGAAGTAAAAAGTGCCCTAGCTAATGCCACATTGTTGGTTCACCCCGATCCCTCGGCCCGCATTGCGCTAACCACAGACGCTTCAGACCTGGCCATAGGGGCAGTTGTAGAACAACACGTCAGCGGAATCTGGCAACCTTTGGCATTCTTCAGCAAATCGCTAAACCAAACTGAGCGTAAATACAGCACTTTTGACAGGGAGCTGCTGGCGCTTAATTTATCCATCCGCCACTTCCAGTTCTGGTTGGAAGGGCGGCGTTTCACGGCTTTTGTAGACCACAAACCGCTCACCTTTGCGATGGCTAAAATTTCCGAACCGTGGTCAGGCAGGCAACAGAGACAGCTAGCTGCGATTTCAGAGTTCACCACAGACATTCGACATGTGGCAGGCAAACTTAACGTGGTAGCAGACTGTCTCTCTCGCACTGTGACATCGCCAGAGCACGAGGAGACAGATTATACTACCTCAGCCGCAGAACTCTTCGCCAACACGGACACATACGCGGCCCCAATCCATGCAGGGATAGATTATGCAGCCATGGCGGAGGAGCAAAGTAGTGACGCGGACGTGCGCGCACTCCTGTCTGGACCAACAGGGTTAAGGCTGGAGGAAAGGGGTTTACGCGACGGTGTGCCCCCCCTAATATGCGACATCTCAACCGGTCGACCTCGCCCGTTAGTCCCAGCTGCATGGTGCCGCCGTATTTTCGACTCGATTCACTCCCTCGCGCACCCAGGTGTGCGCGCTTCGGTTAAAATGGTCGCCGAAAAGTTTGTGTGGCCTGGCCTGCGCAAAAACGTAAAAGAATGGGCAAAGACTTGCATTTCTTGTCAGCGCGCCAAAGTACACAAACACACAAAAGCCCCTCTAGAGCCTTTTCGAATCCCTGCTAGAAGGTTCGACCACGTTCATGTCGACCTCGTGGGGCCACTACCTTCCTCCCAAGGTTTCACACATCTGTTAACAATGATAGACCGCACCACGCGCTGGCCGGAGGCAGTCCCTCTGGCGTCAACCACAGCAGAGGAAGTCGCTCGCGTTTTTTTGACCAACTGGGTGGCACGTTTCGGCGTCCCATCGGACATCACGTCCGATAGGGGGCCTCAATTTGTCTCGGAGCTTTGGTCAGCCATGGCCAGCAGCTTAGGGGCGACAATTCACCGCACCACCGCTTATCACCCTCAGGCTAATGGGTTATGTGAGCGTTTTCACAGATCTTTAAAGGCCGCCCTCAGAGCCTCACTAACGGATACAAATTGGGTAAATAAACTTCCCTGGGTTTTATTGGGGTTGCGTGCTGCGCCTAAAGAGGATCTAGACGCCTCCCCAGCAGAATTAGTTTTTGCACAACCTCTCAGGCTCCCAGGTGAATTTTTGCCAGAGAACCCAGAGCCAGGGCATCTTCCAACCCCGAGGTTTTTAGGCAGCAACGGACCGGACTCTCTCCCCGGACCGGCACATCACTCTTTTCCACGGGTTTTAGTCCCCCAAGCTTTAAAAAACGCTGAATTCGTTTTTGTTAGGCATGAAGCTTTAAAACCAACCTTCCGCCCACCATACGATGGACCATTCAGAGTGCTGGAACCTGGTGATAAACATTTTGTGCTTGATTTTGGGGATAGAAAAGAAACAGTCAGCATTGACAGACTTAAACCTGCCTTCTTGTTGAGAGACGAGCCTGCACGGTTGGCGAGAGCACCTCGGCGGGGTAGACCCCCCAAGAGAAAAGACTCAGCCCCCCTGCAGGGAACAAATAATCACTCTCCTCCCCAAGCTGCAGATTCCTTAAAGGAAGGTCCCACCAGGACGCCCAAGCGGACCCACAGCAGATTCGGGAGAAGATTAAAACCCAGACGGCACAAGGACTGATGCAAACTACTCAACAGTTGTTCACTAATTGTGCTGTAACAGTTTAGGACTGACTTGTGATATTACTATGCTGTTATGATTACCACTGAACTCTCTTAGGAGCATGGCTGCTGGAAAGTTTCTTCTGTGTCAAGAGGTGTAGCAGTTAGTATGTCATAATAATTATCTTAAACTGTGAATTTTTCTATTGTCCTTTTCTTAGTCGTTTGGGGGGGGGGGGGGCTGTGGCCTATATTAATCATATATCCCATAACCTACATATGTATAAGCATGTGAGAATGTTTGGTGATTACATATGTAAAGCGACTTCACACCTCAGAACAGGACAAAAGGTCTTAACCGCCAGTGAAGATCAAAGAGCATCCGAGGCGCTGCGGTGGAGACCAGATAGGTCGCCCTGACCCCCCAGGGCCAGGTGGAGGGGTACGAAGACAAAAGAGGGGATTAAGATAGCGAGGGATGTCAGCTTTTGATATGCATGTCTTTTGTTATGTGCGAGTATAAGTTCGTAGAGCCGAAGGTGTTCGCTCTCTCACTTCTTCTGCTGCTGCACCTAGATGAGACTTGTTAGAGGAGCTGATAATAAACTTTGGTTTATAAATCACATTGCCTCGTTATTTCAAGCTCTTCTACACCACATATCATTGTTGCCACATTTACAAGATATACAATTTTCAGTCTTTTGAAAATTACAAAACTCTCAAATTTGGCTGTTCAGTTTATAAAATATTAAATGGCTATGCACCCCCCCACCCCCCGGAAGAATATGTTAAACTGAGGACTGTCACCGGTGCAACCACCAGAGCAATCACTAGAGAAGACTGTGAGGTCCCCTACAGACACACCACATTTGCTCAATCTGTGCCATCAGTGAGGGGCACCAAGACCTGGAATAACATGCCACCTGCAATCAGAGAATGTACCACACTAAACACTTTTAGGACGCAATGTAAAAATTGACTTTTAAACAACCAAAACTATACCCATAACTAGTGGTTGCTCTGCAGCATGCACATATATATGTGCCCGTGTGTCACACACATATACCCCGCCTCTTGTTTGTTGCTGTTGTTTGTTGTTGCTGTGGGGTGCTTGGGTGCATGTGTGTGTGTACGCATACACAGCACTTCACTTGTTTGACATTTGAATGTTTTGTAGCACCTTAACTCTTGCACTTTAGCATATCCACTTTGTACAGTTTCATTGCAGATGTTCTTCTCATGTGTGATTGTTTGTTTGTGTGTTTTGGTGACCCACCGGGGAACTACAGATGCAAATTAGCAATATTGCTAAATCTGGCGTACTTACATTTGTATTAATGTTCATTAGTGTGTAATGTCCCTTTCAAACAAACATTAAACTTAAACAATGTTTAAAAGCTGTTGTCGTAGTATTGTTAGGGACATACTGTATGACTTTAGAAAGGTTAGCTCCTTAAACCTGAATAGTTTTGTTTCTTTAAATCCACGGTGCGTTTGTTTATCTGTGCCAGGATTTTATAATGCTAACAAGTAAGGGCAGTGACCCTTTGTCTTCTGCCGTGGCAATCACCGAGTGCCCAAACAAAAACAACAGTAAGACAAAGATAAACGACGCTTGTGCAAATGCCGCATGGCCCAGCACTCCCACACATGCTGATGCTCAGTCAAGCACAAGATCCTCATCATACCACTGTATGAGAAACAACAAGCAGGAAAGAAATTAGCAATCCCTTCTTTGACAGCAGCAGCTTACCCAGCAAAAACAGTTTAACAGAAGACAGACAAGACATTAAAAAAGTCTAAAATCACCTGTCCAAGATGGAAGAAAACACCTGAACTTCTCGTTTTCAAGTGGAAGAACTAAATGCAGCCAACACTATTTCTGGTAATTAGTCCTGCCATATGTGTTTTTATTTATTCTCCAACATGTCAAACTATGGACTGTTTGACCAATGTTCCCGCAACACTTGTAGTATGGAGAGTATCAGAAAGAATCTTCGCATGGTTATTGGGTTGACAACAGCAGAATGTGCTCTCAATATTAATAACACATAATCAGCTGATTTATTAATATTAACCTTGGAGATTCAGGCAAATTAGCAACCAAGTTGTTATTTTTAACAACCATAATCCACATGCATGTACAGTCACAATGTGCAAAATGTATGAAGCACACATGTCCACACATCATTTATGACAATGTTTGTGCAATCAGGCCAACTGGAACACACTGGCAGTCTTAATTAAAGAAAAAAAAAGTTCACTTTAGTTGTACTACATTTGCACTTTGGGGTCAGCGTTTCTCATGTAACCTTTCTAAAGTATTTGTTCAAAAGAAGTCCTATAATACTTGACTACCTGAAAAGAAATTTCATATTTAGAGGCTGCTTTTGTTTAAGCAGTATAACAGAGGTGCATACTCACTTTTTCTATGCACAGTACTTGTTTTCCTCTTCCCATAGGTCAAAAATTACTGCAGAGAAGGTTTCTGAATCAGCTGAAGATGTGAGGCAATTCAAACTTTAATTCACAATTCAGTAGATATTGCATATTTTTGCTATTGTTATCAATATATAAAACCAAGATGCTTTGCTGAATATTCTGAACACTGTATGACGCCAGTACATTTTTCTCAGTTATTTGAAGGCTTCCAATGCAAAATTAATGTCAAGGTTCTAACTTCAACTTTTTTTAAACATCTGTAATAGGTGGGATTTATATTTGCGTGTTAAAGTGTACCGTAATTACAAATTTCACCTTTACTGAGTGGCTGGAGCTCCACTCTCCAAAATACACTGGGAAACACCCTGGCTTTGTAGAGGTACTCATTCAAAACTAAATGGTACGCAAACCAACTCCTGATGCAAAAATTACCAAATGTATTAACAGTAATAATAAAAAACAAACAAAAAAAGTTTTGGCTGTAACCATACTCTCTGAAATAAATAAAAATAAAATAAAATGTACAAAAGTTAGTTATGCAGTTTTTAAGCGAATATTTTTTTTAAAGCAACTCTTTAAACTCTCTTTTGTTCAGAAGTGAAAATGTTGTTTTGCTCCAAGTATGGTGTCACTATATAGGTCGTTCAGAGTCTCTGTCAAAAAAACGAGGTCCACAATGAGGGCTTTTATGCAGCAACCCCCCAACAAAATGGCGTCTGATGTCTGGTTCCAACTACCCTTGCCAAATGAAGCCCTTCCGTCTTGCACCTGACGCCCTTGGCAGTTGCACTGCTCCACTTGCTGGTTCTGTCAGCTCTACAGTGTCAACCGTTTGGAGTGCTCTCACCTGTCGCCACCTCTTCTCCGGACTGGCTCCTCAGATGCCACAGCAGTCACAACCAACGCTTAACTGCTATTCTCTTCACTCCGAGCGTCACTGCACACACCTTCTCCATCCCAGCCTTTCCAGGGCCATCCACACAGCTGCTTCCTGGATCCTCATGGTGGACTAAACAGCGGATGTAGAACTAACGGGTGTCTGTCATGGCTGCCAAACTTGCACACCTGCATGCTCACATCCACGTTTTTTGCCGTCTTTCTTACCCTCTTCTTCGCGATACCCCAGAAAACACACACATCTATTCTCCCCTGCACTGCTGGTGCATTCAGGTGTTGGCTCAGAAGTTACACTACCCCACAATGTCTTTGATATTTGTAATAAAACACTATAAGAAACCTTGTGACTACACCGTCACGTCACCTTTTACACACTGTAGCATAATGTTCCGTTTAGTCAAAATGTGCAACATCACAGGTGAAGTAATGTTACAAATGTTGTCCTTTAACAAGTGATTTGGATTTAAAGGTCAGGTGTGATGGAGAAATGCACATAATACTACTGAATGCCATTTTGGATTGAGGCTGTTATGTGAACTTCCAATAATGGTCAAATCGAAGGTGAATTTTCTTTATAAATCATTAACTGATCAATATTTATGAGGCTAAAATCTGCATTGGGCACAGTGCTGACCTCATATCAAAGTAAGGTTAAAACAATGAACATGGCACAGCATGTTGTTCCATTTAGCTCATGGCTGCCATTATTATGTATGCCTGTCATGTCTGGGGAAGTTACACGTAGTTGATAGAATAATTGGTTTAAAATAAAGTCCAGACTAATTTCTACGAAAGTATAACAGACAAATTGACACATTCATAAAAAAAAAATCTTTTGACATGCAGCTTTTATATGAGACAATGGATTAAAAAAAATAACTCCTTCCATCAATCAAAACTAACACAAATACTTTCTGTGGATGTGGGTTTTCATTTTTAGGAGATGAAGACTGAAATGTCAGACATTTAGACTCTCCCTTAATCCATTAAAATATGACTCACTCATTTATAAATGAGCGTCATTGTCTTTGAATGATCTTTCACACCATTTGACCCAAGATTGATTTAGCACACAGCTTTCTGTAAAGGGCTTATCCTTGTAAGAGTTGACAGGCAAAGCAAATTGAGCAGTCTTTACCTGCATTGACTTCGAGCAACCTCCTCTTCTTCTGCTGTCTCTCCCGCTTTTCATGTTCAGCCTTCTCCTTTGCTGCCCGGGCTCTCCTCTGCTTCTCTTCCAACTCCCTCTGCCTGAAGTTCTCCTTCAGTGCTAGCTGTAGGGGACAGAGAATAAGTGAGAAAAAAACGGGAAAGAAAAAGGATGATCGACTGCTAAGTGGGGCTAATTACAATGGTGTAGAGCCTGACAAAGATGAAAGCAGCTGTCAAACCCTACTACAGACATCTTTATCAGGCACTAGGAAAGCCAGTTGTAGCTTCTGTGGTGCACAGCAAGTCTGCACCAAGGGACTTAAGTAGAAATGCCCCAATCCAATACTGTATCTGTTTCGGGTATCGATTCTGATATGACTCAAATCACCAGTTCACTGGAAATGGAGCGGCTGATGTCGCTTCTGATCCATTCAAATTCAGCTTGACTTTGTGCTGCTAACATTGCTAATATTTAGCTAGTGTCGTTAGACAATGAATGCAATGTTGATTACCACCACACAACACTGACCATAGATATATAGGCAGAAAAAACAAAACGGTATAAAGGCAGGTAAGACCTTCTGCCTTTTTTAGAATACAGTTCCAGCTCTATAATAATGGAGCACGTTATCTGTGAAATGAAACTGTTGCTTGTTTTAAAGATTGTTTATAATGTTACACAACATGGAATACATTTTGTGTAAATTTAATTTTTTTTTTCATTTTATATTACTAGAGCATGCCCGTAGAAAGCAAGTATTCCTGTCTGAAACAGGTAGCCCAATTAGGCTTTACAGGCCCAAATGTAGGCTGTGTTTGAAAGTGGAATACAGAGGTGTGCCTATATGTAGGCAGTCAAACATGTTAGACTTCAACAAATATGAAAGAGACTGAACTGAGATTTATTTGACTGTGTAAATATTAATTACAGAATAAATGAAAATGAATGGGACATCCAATATTAGCCACTGTTTAAGAAGTACAGTGTACCACACGGGTGAAGCAGAAGCAGGTACTCCCATCTACTACTGACTGGGCAGGCTGGGCGTGCCTCCCCGTGAAGGACTGTTGCCCGCCCAGTCAGGCTGGTGCTTCTCCCAGCATGTTCTGTGTTGATACATCGGTACTCTTTGTCAGACCTGGTCCCCGCTGACGCTTTACCCAGTCTGCCCGTGCACCTCATGTCCTCCACATATGGCGAATTATCCTTTAGACCTACGCAATCATGGCAATTTTATGGTATAACTTTTTTAAGCATTAATTAAATTTAATTAATTAAAATTAAATAAATTAAATTAATTAAATTAAATAAATCACCCTTATTGTCATTCAACCGTACAACCAATCATGTACAGTAGAACGAGATTGTGTTTTACCTATCTACAGTGTCAATCACACACACACCAAGTGCAGAATCAGAGGGCCGCTGCCATGCAAGGCGCCGCCACAGATTTCCCTCCTCCATTCCATTATTGCTGAGCACCAAGCTGGATGGCAGAAAGTTCCACTTTTATATGGTCTTTGGCATGACCCGGCCGGGATTTGAACCCCTGCCTCCCGGGTGTGGGGTGGATGCTCTACCAACTGAGCCACCACTCCAGTAAATCTTCAGTATTATCTTTTTCTAGTCAAATTTGTCATTTTTCACTTCCTTGTTTTGTCCAGGGAACACTGTGGTGACTGACAGGTTGTGATGCCGCGTATTATCTAATCAACACGGAGTCACTCCGAAACCCCGCCCACACTTCTTGAAGCCGGGTATAAAGAGACACAGAGTGGTGGCTAAACTTTTATTGATAAAAATTACATATTTTGACTGAGCGACTCCATACTCAGGGATGCACACCCTTGCAACCTCAGCAAAACACGTATAAAAGCTTCGATCAGTCTGAGGAAAGGTTCAAGAGATATGCGTGGAACAGACAGACACACACAGACAGAGATATTTTGCATTTATAGATAGATAAAATTTAAAATAATAATTTATTTCAACTCAAAAGCTTTACAGCTGACTCTAAGCATTGTCCAGCTTCAAGCAGCACTGAAGCTTTCAGTTAAAAAAAAGTCTTTAGTTTATTTTCAGAAAGTGTTTTGGATAGCTTCATTCATATTTATGTCACCCTATTTCCCTCTGAAATGAACTGTCCAATTACAGTTCTTCTATACAAATAAATGGACAATAAGAAAACCTTTGGGTTGAGTGGCCACAGAATCCATTTTCGTGACTGCATACTTCTTACATTCTATAGCTCCCATGCTCCTAATGTAGAACATCCCAGATTACCCCCAACTGGTTTCAAACAGATCCAAAGTGAACCAAAACAATGTTTAAAGAGAACATTCAGAGTAGATTAGAGAATCAATTTCACACTCGGGGGGACTACTTTATTTGTATATAAGCCATCTCTTTTAAGTTTAATGTTTATTTGAAAGGGACACTACATACTAATGAACATTAATACAAATGTAAGTATGCCAGATTTAGCAATACTGCTAATTTGCATCTGTAGTCCTCCTGCAGGTCACAAAAATATGCAAACACACATGAGCAGAACAACTGCAATGAAACTGTACAAAGTGGATGGGTTAAGGTGTTACAAAACAAAATATTCAAATGTCACACACGCGAACTGCTGTGTATGCATACACACACATGCACCCAAGCATCTCACAGCAACAACAGAAACAAGCAAACAAGAGGCGGGGCATATGTGTATGACGTGCGGGCACATATATGTATGCGTATACTGCAGAGCAACCACTAGTTATAGGTATAGTTTTGGTTGTTTAAAAGTCAATTTTTTACAATGCATCTTAAAAGTGTTTAGTGTGGTACGTTCTCTGATTGCAGGTGGTATGTTACTCCAGATCTTGGTGCCCCTCACTGACAGTACAGATTGCACAAATGTGGTGTGTCTGTAGGGGACCTCACAGTCAACTCTAGTAATTGCTCTGGTGGTTGTACCGGTGACAGTTCTCAGTTTAACATATTTTCACGGTTGGGGGGGGGGGTGCATAGCCATTTAGTATTTTATAAATTGAACAGGAAAATTTGGGAGTTTTATAATTTTCAAAAGACAGAAGATGGCATTTCTTGTAAATGTGACAGCAATGATATGTGGGATCTTACTTGTTAAGGATTTTTATGGCTTTTTTGTGTAAAGAGTCAGTGGGTTTGATTATGGTTACACCAGTGAGTGACCAGTTAGTAAAACAGTAATCAGTGTTTGAGAAGATCACTGCATGCAGAAACATTTTGGCCGCATTAACTGTCAGCGATGGTCTAATTTGTTTAAAATTTTTAGATTGAATTTGATTATGTTTGAGATTTTTTTATGTGTTTTTTAAAGGTTAATGAGGAGTCTAAAATCCCGCCAAGGTATTTAAATTCCTTGACTATTTGCAGTTCCTCCCCTTTTAAGAAAATGTTTGAGTTTGTAATATTTGATCGTTGTTTGATGAGCATCATGCAAACATTTTTTTAGTGTTTGGTAGGAGACATGAATTATTCAGCCAGTCATGGATTTGGGTCATTGCTGTTGTAAGAATGCAGGTAGCTTCTTGTGTGTTTTTTGCAGGTGTGAATATTACCATGTAATCTGCATACATTTGTATATGAATGTTTCTGCATGCATTTAGTAGATAGATCATTTATGTATAGGGAGAATATTATTGGTCCAAGTATGGAGCCTTGTGGGACACCCATTTGACATTTCAAATATGGCAATTTGACACTGCTGACCATCACACATTGCTGTCTGTTGGTTAAATAGAATTTCTTCCATTTGATAGCATGTTCTGAAATGTTAAACTGAGTAAGTTTGGTTAAAAGAATGTTGTGGTCAGCGGTGTCAAATGCCTTCTTCAGATCTAAAAACAGCACCTACACAATTGCACTTATCTAAGAAAGATTTAGTTTTCTCTAGGAACAAGCTTATTGCAGACTCTGTTGAGTGGTGGGCATGGAACCCAAACTGTGTGTGATGCAGGGGGTGTTTCCATAATTCAGATGTACACATAATAGTGTGGCTACCCATTTTTCAATTATTTTGGAGATGACAGGTAAGATGCTAATTGGTCTGTAGTTGTTTATATCAGTTTTACTCTCCGCTTTGAAAGTTGGTCTGACCACTCCTACCTTCCAAGCAGTTGGGACAACAGCATGTTTGACAGATTGATTAAATGAGTAATTGGACAAAGGAGAGATTCTTTATTTTCTTTTAAAAATTTGGTGTTAAGACCATGTTCATCTCTTGCTTTTGAGCAATGAGCTAATGATATTTGTGACTTCATTTGCAGTTATTTCTAATATATTAACGGCTGGATGTGAGGGGTTAATAGGACAAGAGATATAGTCAGGCAGATTAAATGAATTGAATATTTCTAGCACAGAGTTTATGGAAAAAGTCGTTAAACTCTGTAGCAATGACCGTGGGATTCTGCACCAATTTGTTTTTAATATTAAGTCCCATATCTCCGTCATCTTTTTTGTTCTGTTTATTAGTCAGTTTGTTAATATTATTCAATTTTTTTTTGCAATATCCTTTTGCATTTTCAATTCAATTCAATTCAACTTTATTTATATAGCGCCATTTCACAACAACAGTCATCTCATAGCACTATCAACTGTAGGGGGAACCCCCACAGTTGCAGAAAGACCCCAGCAATCAGGTGATCCCCTGTGAGCAAGCACTTGGCGACGGTGGAGAGGAAAAACTCCCTTTTAACAGGAAGAAACCTCCAGCAGAACCAGGCTCAGGGAGGGGCAGTCATCTGCTGCGACTGGCTGGGGGGTGAGGGGACAGAGAAGATGAAAAGAACAGACATGTAGAGAGCAAACAGCACGATGGGGACTCAATCTATGGGAGAGAACAAACAAATGTTAATGACCAGCAAAAAAAATATTTCATAGAGAGTGAGGAAAGGAGTGAGGCCCAGTGCATTAGTGGAGGTCCCCCGGCTGACTAAATCTATTAGCAGCATAGCTAAGGGAGGGTTCAGAAACACATGATCCCTCCCTAATTGTAGGCTATATCAAAAAGGTAGGTTTTAACCCTAATCTTAAAAACAGAGATGGAGTCTGACTCCCGAATCCAGATTGGCAGCTGATTCCACAGGAGAGGAGCTTGATAACTGAAGGCTCTGCCTCCCATTGTACTTTTGGAGATTCTAGGTATTACAAGTAGTCCTGCATTTTGGGAGCGTAGTGCTCTGTTAGGATAATACGGTAGTATCAGATCTTTTAAATAAAAAGGAGCCTGATTGTTTAGAGCTTTGTAAGTAAGAAGAAGGATTTTAAACTTAATTCTAAACTCTATGGGAAGCCAATGAAGGGAGGCCAGAACCGGAGAGATATGATCTCTCTTTCTAGTACCTGTTAAAACTCTTGCTGCAGCATTTTGGATCAGCTGAAGACTTTTTAAAGATGTTTTAGGACAACCTGATAATAAAGAATTACAATAATCTAATCTCGAGCTAACAAAAGCGTGGATCAGTTTCTCAGCATCACTCTGAGACAAGATGCTCCTAATCTTGGCAATATTACGCAAATGATAGAAGGCAGTCTGAGAAACAAATTTAATATGTGAATTGAAGGACAAATCCTGATCAAAAATAACTCCAAGGTTCCTCACAGAGCTATTAAGAGAAAGAGTAACTGCATCCAAACTGAAAGTTTGATTTGGAAAGGAATTTCTAAGGTTTTTTGGACCAACAAGAATGACTTCAGTCTGATCTGAATTTAATAGCAGGAAATTACAAGTCATCCAAGCTTTGATTTCCTTAAGACAGGCTTCTAACTTGGCTAATTGATTACTATCATCTGGCTTCATTGACAGGTATAATTGTGTGTCATCTGCATAACAATGAAAATGTATACAGTGCTTTCTAATAATGTTGCCTAACGGAAGCATATATAAACTAAAAAGAGTAGGGCCTAGCACAGATCCCTGTGGAACTCCAGGACTAAGCTTTGAGTTGAAAGAAAACTCATTATTTACATGAACAAACTGGAACCTATCAGATAAAATAAGATCTAAACCACTGCAACGAAGTTCCATTAAGTCCAACATAGTGTTCTAATCTATCAAGTAGAATATTATGATCGATAGTATCAAAAGCTGCACTAAGGTCTAAAAGGACAAGTACAGAAACTAGTCCATTATCAGATGCAATGAGGAGGTCGTTAGTGACCTTCGCTAAGGCTGTTTCAGTACTATGATGGATTCTAAACCCAGATTGAAACTCTTCAAGTAAACCATTTCCCTGCAGGTGGTCGAATAATTGCGTAGCAACAACTCTTTCTAAGATTTTTGAAATGAAAGGGAGATTAGAGATTGGTCTATAGTTAGCTAAAGCTCCTGGATCTAGCGTTGGCTTTTTGAGTAAGGGTTTAATTACAGCTGTTTTAAAAGCCTGCGGTACATGGCCTAAAGTTAATGAAGAATTGATTATATGAAGAATAAAGCTACCAATAAGTGGGAAGACTTCTTTAAATAACCTAGTAGGAATAGGGTCTAAAAGACAAGTTGAAGGTTTGGATGAGGAAACTATTTTGTCTAACTCACATAGGTCGATTGGAGTAAACTCATCAAGACAGACATCAAAAGAAGGAGTTGTAGTAGTTACAGTATTTAAGTTAACTGTGGGAAGAATCTGATTGATTTTATCTCTGATGGATGAAATTTTATTATTGAAAAAGTTCATAAAGTCCTGACTAGTAAGCTCTAAGGGAATGCTAGGATTGACAGAGTCCTGACTCTTTGTCAACCTGGCTACAGTACTGAAAAGAAACCTGGGATTATTCTTGTTCTCTTCTATTAATGCAGAGTAATAACTTGTTCTAGCTTTTCTAAGAGATTTTTTATAAATTAAAAGATGATTTCTCCAAGCTAAATAGATTTCATCTAAATTAGTAGAGCGCCATTTTCTTTCTAATTGACGAGTCTTCTGTTTTAAGCTACGAGTTTCTGTGTTGAACCAAGGAGTTAGAAATCTCAGATTAGACTTTTTCTTTTTTAAGGGGGCCACCAAGTCTAGAGCCTGATGCAGAGAAGCTGAAACACTATCCACCATGTTATCAATTACAGAAGGAGCAAGCTGTCTATAGCTTATTTCCGTTGTGTTGACACATGGCATAGAGGAAACAATCTGCATAAATTTGGAAACAGCATCATCTGAGAGGCATCTACTGTAATAATATTTTTCTTTAGGAGCCAAATAGTCAGAAATGGTAAAATCAAAGGTTAACAGACAATGGTCTGACAGTACAGGGTTATGAGGAGACACTACAAGATTTTCTATTTCTATGCCATATGTCAGAACAAGGTCCAATGTATGGTGGAGGTAATGAGTAGAATTTCCTACTTTCTGAGAAAACCCAATCGAGTCTAATATTGAATTAAATGCCACATTAAGGCAGTCACTATCTACATCCACATGTATATTAAAGTCCCCTACTATAATTATTCTATCAGATTTCAGCACTAAATCAGCTAAGAAATCAGCAAATTCGGATAAAAATTCTGAGTAGGTTGATGGGGGACGATAAACTATGGCAAATAAAATTGGGTTTAACCTAAAATTGCTAAAGTGCCCGATACTGAGGACCAGGCCCTCAAAGGAATTATAACATGTTTTTTGCTTTACATTAACTAGTAATTTGGAATGGTAAATTGTTGCTACTCCTCCTCCACGACCAGAACTTCTGGGATTTTGACAGTTTAAATAACCAGAGGGAGTTGATTCATTTAAACCAACATAATCCTCTTGCCCTAACCAAGTCTCTGTAAGGGAAATTAAATCAATCTGATGATCAATTAACAGATCATGGACTAACAGAGACTTGGGAGTTAGAGACCTAATATTTAGTAAACCACATTTAATTTTTAAATTATGAGGAGGAACAGAGGCCAAATCATTCATTTTAGAGGCTTTATGTTTAATTTGAGTTTTACCAATGTTTTGCTTTATCACTTTGGGATGCTTATGCATGATATTTTTATTTACTTTGGAGGGAGCAGACAACGATTCTCTGATGGGGAAGACAGGGGCTAAGCTGAGGGGTGGCGGATGAAGAGGAGCTGCAGAGAGGCGTGTAAGACTGCGACTCTGCTTCCTGGTCCCAACTCTGAGTAGTCATGGTTTTGGAAATTTGGATAAACAAGATGCCAGATTGGATTTTCCATAATGGTTATAAAAAAGTTTGTCTTTTCCTTCCTCAGAGTTCGGGTTACCTTATTTCTGTTGTTAAACCTGTCTTTAGAGCTATTTTAAGAAGTTGATCTCTGGTCTTCATTAGTTGCAGACAATCAGAGTTGAGCCATGGTAAACTGATTCTTCTTCTGTTATTTCCTTTTTGTGAAAATGCTGCGATAACCTCTTTGATTTTTGTTATAAAAAATTCATTGCTGTGATTTATGTCATTTGAGGAAGTGATTTCCTTCCATTCGATTTCATTTATTGCTATTGTTATATTTTGTTGTTGGTTTTTTGGGATTATATAATCTATTGTGTTACCTGATGATTTCTTAAATGGATTTGAAAGCTGTTTCCGTGTAAGTTTTCTTGTTGCTAGTATTACATTGTGGTCAGACAGTCCTGTTAAAAGGTTATGCATCTGGGAGATTCTTTAAGGTCTATTTGTAAAAAGTAAATCAGTTTTGGTTTTTGACTGGCTTGTGACTGGTTGGTTTATCTAATAATTGAGTTAACCCTCTGAGTGTGTGAATTTGCATGCCCCTAGTGGCACAGCGTGGCGCTGCGCCTGTCATTTCACTGTGACATCGCCAGCTGCATTGGGGATTTGTACTGATTTATACTGATCTGCCAGTTTCAGGTGGCAGACATGCATTGGAGGACTCAACGGATGACATGTAATACACCAAAGAAGAAGAACTCATTTCCTTTTCCTGTATTCCCTTCTTTTAGCTCAGAAAGCTAATATGGCCGCAATCGGTTATCATCACAGTCACTTAGACGGCGTTGTACACGGAAAGTAGCCGCGGGATACAAGCAAAATTTATGTGGGATAATCATAAGACTTTGTAGATGTGGTAGAGAGTGTAAATGACCAACAGGACGCAAAATAAAGACCACAATGGGTGAAAACGCAGCGACCATGGCAGTGAGCAAGACCCGTTAGCCACCGCTAAGTGACTTATTTCTGTGTTTTTTTAAATAATGTACTGATTTCTTGTTCATATACTTTTAAGATAAGATGATGAGGTACCTCTGTACAAAAAACGGCATCAAAAGACCAAACCATTCTTTGTGTAAATATGCCCAAAGTCCAGCTTTGACTGAGTTATGGAATTTAAAGAGCTGCCGTGACATTATGCAAATTAGATGCGTAAATTTATTCCTATCTGAAACTTTGGATCATATTTTACATCTTTCTAATTGACAGTAAGCCATCATCTCTGACCACTTTCAAGTTATAGCCTTGGAAATCTGAACTATTTTATTGACAAAAATATTTACCACTCTTGACCACTGCGGGTTATGTCGCAATTCGGCGACAGTCACACTCAGAGAGTTAAGTTATAGTGATCTGCAATGATTTTGAGATTTTTTGTCTTTTTTGTCATCCCAGTTTATATTAAAATCACCCAATAACATTAATTCATTTTTAGGATTGCATTGGTTAAGAAGCGCTTTGGAGTGGTCAAAAAAATCTGCTTTAGAGGAGGGTTTGCGGTATAAACAAATAACAGAGAAGGTCATATTGGCTGAAAACTTAATGTTAACTCCTACACATTCTAGATTCAGATCTTTTGACCATTCAGTCTGATTACATTTTAAGGTGTCTTCCAATACACATTATAGCCAGGCATGGTAACAGTGGTAACAGACATGGTAACAGTTTCAGGTGACAAGGATGAAAACCAGGTTTCAGACAGACCCATAAAATCAATATTGGAGTTTATCAGCAGATGTTCCAGTTGTTCATGTTTGGAGATCGTATGTCATACATTTAAGTGCCCCCCAAGCAGACCTTTTATTTTTTACTTTGAGGGTCCCAAATTCGTCTTGTCTGGTTCAGGGTTTGAAAAACGATCTATGTTTTTTTAACACAGGATTTCTCTGACGAGTTTTATGCTCACTGCCAGCTGGCTGTTGTATTGCCGCTACGGTGGAGTTCGTGCGCTGGGCTGCTGCTGCAGCAGAGAATGGCGGTCTGGTGATGTGGGTTCTCCAGTGCGCCATGGTGAGGAGGGCGCATTGCTGTGCTACAGGGACGAGGGTTGATTGCCAGTCCATCCCTGCACTGTTCTGCTGTTGGTGGCTCCCTGTTAGCATTGGTGGCACCGTGGTGAGTATAGCTGGTTGCTGTGCTACGGGGACGAGGGTCGATTGCCAGTCAATCCTGGCTCTGTTCCGCTGTTGGTGGCTCCCTGTTAGCATTGGTGGCACCATGGTGAGAAGAGCTGGTTGCTGTGCTACAGGGACGAGGGTTGATTGCCAGTCCATCCCAGCTCTGTTTCACTGTTGGTCCATGACGACACCATCAGGCTGTCACACCACAGTGAAGTTGGTGGGCTGCAGGGCCGCAGCGGTGCTGGTTGGTGTGGGCTGCCTTAGGGCAGCCAGTACCGGTAGTGTGCACGGCATTAATTCCACTGGCGATTGTCCTTGTGTGCATGCTGGTCCCGTAAACAATTGTTGTCTTGTTGTCTCCGCTGACGATGGGGGCATTAAAGGTGCTAGTCCTGAAAGCATTAAAGGCGTCTGCCCCGCACACAGGTCCATGGCCACTGGCCCTGGGTTTATTTCTAGGTCACCCGCCAGAAGCAAGACAACGCTGAGGTGGAATAACCTCACGAAGCTGTTGACTGTGCAAGATTACCCATGGTAAGTTGGAGGTCTGGCCCGTCCTTTGCTCAGGTAACTCGTGTACAAGAGGTACTGGCTTCCATTACCTGTGGGGTGGAGCTGTTCTTTCCATCTTGATGTTGAGAGCCAATGTCATACTGTACTTAGAATTAAGTACATGAGTAAGGCAGCAGTTGACAGATGGGATTGTAAGAGATGTAGAAGTTTTGCTGTAGTTTTAGCTGTTTTTTGAGCTTACATGCAGGCCCTGCCAGGCTGCATGCTCACTCTGTGTTGGCCATCTTGATTATAAACATTCACCATTTTAAGAGTAATGTATGACTCTTGCTCAATCTTTCTCTGGATAACTATTTCAACGTTGTGCCACCTACTGTACACTGACCACTCTGGATGGAGATTTCATAATCCCTGTTCAGTTCCTGCAATGGTGTCAATAGTGCAATGATGCTGCAGCCTAGAAACAGTCTGCATATGATTTAACAGAATAGAAGCATGATTGCCGCCCCGAAAGATAACCAGTCTCTTAAAGCAAAGGAGTCTGGGCTCCCCAACTCCCCCACCCCACCGTGTTATTTACACAGCCCTGCTTGATTGGCAGGCCAGTGAAAATATAGTAATATCAAATCAACACAAAAACAGCATACAACAAGAAATGTGTTGTATATGAAGAACTGCAGTGGCATAGTAAAGCGAGGCAATCACTCACTGAAGTTCACTGGCAGTCTCTTATTATGTCTGAATATAAGTGACCACTGTTGGAAACGATACTCAACTTGAATCCAAAACAATTCAGTGGAGTAGATTCAGCATCAACAAGACACTTAAAGAGAAAAGGCAACTTGAATAAACACTGTTCAAAATACTAACGGCAAGGGTCAAACAATTCACTGTCCTCACTTTGTGACACAGCACCAACACTCTTAGTAGTACTTGAATCTGTTTTTTTATGGCAGGGTATGATTGCAAGTACTGTAAGTGGATAAAAGCAAAGCTACACTTATGGACATTTGTGCAAGTATGCGGACACATTCATTCACAGCTGAAATTTTTATGTCAAATCCAGCATTTGCTTAACAGTTCCAATAGTGACCTAAGTGACAACAGGTGTGGCTTGTGTAGTTCTTAATTTATTAGGATCAATGTGATGCTTGTCTATCAAATACAGAACTGTCCTCTAAGTATAAACAACTAATTTCACCATTCACAGCAACAGGCGAACTATTGTTACATGTCTTAGCTGTATAAAACTCAGTTTGCTTTGTATGTGACCCATTTTTACAATTAATTGCCAGCCACAAGTATCAACGCCTTTTTTTTTTCTCCACAATATCTTTATTGAACCTTTTTTTTTTTTTAACAAACATGATACAAACAATCAAACACTAACACTAAAGTACTACAAAAAAAAAAAAATGCACTAAAAACACCAACAACCACCAGCAAAATCAAGTCTTCAACAATGCTCCTCTGTTTAGTCTAGACAATCCAATACATAAGTATACATATTATGTTCACCAGTTTGGAATTTACAAGGTCCACACACATCATTCACCTTCTTCTTCAAGAGTTATGTTTAAATTTTTTACATAATCAATAAAAGGTCTCCATATATTCTCAAACACAATTTCCTTTGATTTCAGTATATATGTTATTCTTTCTAATGGAAGGTTTGTTAACATCTGTCTTAACCACTGAGTCACATCTGGTCTATGAGTCTTTTTCCATAATAGTGCAATACATTTTTTGGCATTAAGCAAACTGAGGTCTATGAATGTTCTTTCACTTTTATTAAAATTATGCTTTTCTGGGTACAGACCCAACAAAAACAGTTTAGGATTCAATATGATTTGTTTTGAGATTATTTTTTCAATTGTTACCCTCACCTCTTCCCAAAACATTCTTATTAATCTACATTCCCATAAACAATGAAATAGGGTTCCTTTACTTTCCATGCATTTTGTGCATGTATCTGGTATATTTTTGTTGTATCTATTTAACTCCTCCGGTGTAACATACATCCGCATTAACCATTTGAAATGTATCAATTTAAGGCGTGCATTTATTGATTTGGTTTGAGCTTCTGTACAAGCCAATTCCCATTGTTCCTCTGAAATTTCAATTTGCAGATCTTCTTTCCAGTAGTTTAATCTTTTCAGTGAATTTTCACTTGAAGATAGTGTCAATGAGTTATAAAACTCTGAAATAATACCCTTTCTTTTACTATCTTTCATCATCATTTTTTCCAAGGATGAATAAATAGGTCGAGTGAGAGCTTTATTTTGATTTGATCGAATAAAGTTTCTAAGTTGAAGATATTTAAAAAAATGTGTTCTATTGAGATTAAATTTGATCCTCAGCTCTTCAAAAGACATTATGTTGTCTGCACATGGCAAATATAAATCCTGAATCTTTTGTATCCCTTTTAAATTCCATACTTTAAATACAGCGTCCGCTCTCCCTGGTTTAAAATATTGATTACCCCATATTGGACTAAATTGTGACAATAACTGTGGTTCTTTTAAATAGTTTTTAGCTTCACACCATATTTTGATCATATGCTTTACAAATGGATTTTTAACTTGTTTTTGTAATTTTTTTGCCGAATCTGAGTATATGAATATGGGAAGAGGTAAAGGTAAATTGTATGATTCCATTTCAGTCCAGTGAGGGAGATCATTTGATGAAAAATAATATGTCATAGACCTCAGTTGTGCCGACCAATAATACAACATAAAATTTGGACATTTCAGACCTCCACGATCAAATGGTAAATATAATAAAGACAAACGTAATCTAGCCCTCCTGTTGTTCCATATAAATTCCACTAACTTTTTTTTTATTCTTGAGAATAGATCTAAAGGTGGTGATAAGGGAATGTATTGAAATAAATAAAGTATTTTAGGTAAAATATTACTTTTAAGTATATTGATTCTCCCGATCATCGACATTGGTAGTGACATCCATCTCTGAGTTAACTCATTGATATCTGACATTAAGGCTTCATAGTTGACACTGGCGACTGATTCTAGCTTAGGCACAATTTGGATTCCTAAATATTTAAACTGATTTACAACATTGAATTGATTTACCTCAGGGGCTGGGTAATTTCTCTGGGTCTCATTTAGCATTAATATTGAAGATTTAGTTTTATTTATTTTATATCCTGATATTTCCCCAAAATTCTTTATTAAATTCAACAAGGTTGGAATTGATTTTTTTAGATTCGACATAAACAAAATTATATCATCGGCGTACAGGGAGATTTTATGTTCTGTTGGTCCAACTTTAATTCCATATATTTGTGAATGTAAACGTATCGCTATCGCTAAAGGTTCAATTGCCATAGTAAACAGTAAAGGTGAAAGTGGACAGCCTTGTCGACATCCTCTATTGATTTTTATTGGTTTTGAAATATTGTTATTTGTTAGGATTTCTGCTGTAGCATTATTGTATATTATTTGAACCCATTTTATGAAATTATTTCCAAGTCCAAACCTTTGTAGGACTTCAAAAAGAAAGGGCCATTCAACTCTATCAAAGGCCTTTTCGGCGTCCAATGATAGGAGAGCTGTATCCGGTGCTTCTTTATTAAAATAAATAATATTAAATAGTCTTCTTACATTATGGAAGCCTTGTCTACCCTTTATAAAGCCATTCTGATCTCGATTAATAATATTTGGTAAAATTTCTTGTATTCGTCTTGCTAAAATTTTACAGATTATCTTAAGGTCGGCGTTTAATAGGCTTATTGGTCTCATATTTTCACATTTATTAGAGGGCTTACCTGGTTTTGGCAGCAGTATAATTAAGGCATTATTTATGTATGATGGTAAATTATTATTTTGAAATGCTTCTAAAACCATTTCCAAAAAAGGTTTTATTAATTTATTCTTACATTTTTTATAAAGGTCAACTGGAAGACCATCTGGTCCTGCACTTTTTCCTGATTTCATATTATCAATGGCTAGCCCAACTTCTTCTTGACTAATTTTAGACTCCAATATCTCCCTGTTTTCATTTGGAATACACGGTATAGATAGTTTGTTCAAAAACCCATTTAGTTTTGTTAAATCAGGTTCATTTTTGGTATCATATAATTTTTCATAGTAATCTCTAAAGGCTCTATTAATTTCTAAAGGATCTATAACTACCTGTCCATTACTTATAATACTGGTTATTGGTGTTTTAATTTCCAATTGTTTAATCTGCCATGCTAATAATTTTCCTGATTTTTCACCTTGTTCATAAAAAGATTGTTTCAATCTTAGAAGACTCGAGGCAGCTCTATTCGCTGATTTTTTGTCGTATTCAGCTCTCAAAATCAGTAATTCATTCTCCAACCTTGGATCTCTTCCTGCATACACTTTTTCCTGAAGACTTTTTATTTTATGTTCCAATTTAGCTCTCTCCTCTCGAGTCTTCTTAGATTTTGATCCTGTATAACTAATAATATGTCCCCTAATAAAAGCTTTGAAAGCCTCCCACTTTACACATGCTGATGTTTGTGTAGTATTGATGTCAAAGAACTCGTCTATCTGTTTTTCTATATACTTGACAAATTCCTCATCCTGAAGCCATTTATGCTGAAATTGCCATCTGCCTGATTCCTTTGTCAATTTTTTATCTACATATATTAGACAGCAGGGTGCATGATCAGAGATCACGATGTTATCATAAAAGCAGTTTTGAATCTTGGACCTTAATTCTGTGGAAATCAAAAAATAATCAATACGTGAGAATGTCTTGTAGGTACTGGAATAACAAGAATAGGCTTTAACTTGTGGTTTCATTTCTCTCCATATATCTAACAATCTCAATTCTTTCATAAAATGATTAATAGTCATCCTACATCCAATGTGCGTACAATCCAGTCCTGTTGATCTATCCACACCTGGATTCAATGTACAATTAAAATCCCCTGCTATTATATGTTGCCCTGTAAGTGATGATAAGATGAGAAATAAATTAGCAAAGAACTTCTGATCATCTATATTGGGACCATATAAGTTCACAAGATTTATATTTTCTAATAGCAAAGAACCTTGAATGATTATATATCTTCCAAATTTGTCTCCAATTACATTTTTCACTTGAAAAGGAACTGATTTATGTATGAGAGTCATAACTCCCCTGGCTCGGGATGAAAATGAAGAGGTGAATACACTTCCCTGCCATCTACTCCTAATTCTTTTAACATCCTCCTCTATCAGATGAGTTTCTTGTAAAAACACAATTCTTGAACCCATGTCCTTTATTTTATTCATAACTTGTTTAAGTTTTTTTAAATTTTGTAGACCTCTGCAATTCCATGAAGTTAAATTAAGATTAACACTTTGGTCCATGATCAATAGAGAGTTTGGGATTACCTTGCAGTGTAAACATGCTCATACAGAGAAGCAAAAACATGAGTGGTTGAACATTCATCCTACAAACTACACACAAACAAATTTCCCCTTCCCACACTTGTGGCAAACCCCCCAAAATCAAAAGAAAAATTCTGTCTCCCGATATAGCCATCGACCGTTCCACACCCACGGGGAACAGCCTAAGCCACTCCTTCTTCATCCTCCCAATCACCCTAACTCTACTGCTTTTAATGACGTAACATTAACTCTCCTCTGTAGTTTTCCAACTTAACTCCAAAATTTTTAACAACTTTGTACATCATAGTTTTTTTTTGTTTGTTTTGTTTTTGTTTTGTTTTTTTAATATATAATACAATCTATATTTTGTAAACTTACTATTTACTTCAAGTCAGTCAGATGCCTGTGCAAATGCTTAATTATTCTACCTTATATTTTGTTCATGCTTAGCTCCCACCAGTCTCTTCTTCTTCTTTGATCTTCTTGATGAACTCCTGCGCCTCCTCTGGGGTCTTGAAGATGTGGGTTCTGCCCTCATACGTGGTCAGCAGTCTCGCAGGATAGATTACACCATGACGAATCCCAAGGTTGCGCAGCTCCTTACGTACGGGATCAAACTGCTTCCTCAATTGCTGGATTCCTGTGGCCAAATCTGGGTAGAACCGCACCTGCTGGTCCTGGTGTTTAATCTCTCCTTTAGCACGTGCAGCGTTGAAGATCTTCATCCTGTCTCTGTTGCTAAGAAACTTCATAATTAAGGTCCTCGGCGGTCCCTTATCTCTCCGTGGGCCAATACGATGTGCTTTTTCCAGAATCACTGCTGATTGCAACTCCTCGCTGCCCAGCACCTCCGGAATCCACTTTTCCAGAAAGGAACATACGTCCCGACCTTCTGATTCCTCTGGAAGACCCACCAGCCTCAAATTATTCTGTCTCGACCGAGATTCCAAATCCAAAATATTATCTTCCAGAGATTTTTTTTTTTTTCCCAAAGTGCGCACCTTTAATTGAAGACGGGTGACGTCATCTTCAGCACTAGCGAGACGGAGCTCCATCTGCGCCGTTCGTTCTACACAGTCACCCAATTCCTTTCTTATTCCTTCCAACGCTGTCATAATCCCATCAAATCTAGAGGAAAAGTCCGCTCTCATTGAACTCATGGCAGCCATCAGCGCATCTGCGCCTCCCCGCGCAGACATCGCACCGTTGCCAGCCTCCTCCGCCATATATGGAGTTTTGTTTGCTGCGTCACAGACCTGAAAGTCCGTTAATTTGGACTGTTTCGGCGGCTCGCTTTTTCCTTTTCCTGGTTTTCCAGCCTTAGGCTTCGCCGACATATCCTCGCCCAAATGCTGAGATACGTTCTGTCCCAAATGAGAGAGTTATTTGCCGATTTTTTTTCTCCAGGAGCAGAGCAGAGCGAGACACGTCCGTCCTACGTGGCAGCCATAACCGGAAGAGTATCAACGCCTTTTAATTTTAATTTGTGGCTACACCTCTTAAAATTAAAGAATAGGCTTATCAAAAAACAATAAAATGACAACAAAGGAGCCAGCATTTGAAAGAAAGGCATTCATCAAAAAAGATCATGCCAAAATGCCACATTTGAGACCATTATCAAGACAATTTTAGTCATAAAAACATGCATTTCCTTCTTTTTTTTTTTCCTTGTGCACGCAGAGCAGGTGAATAGTCCAATGTGTGATAGCTGGTCGGAACTCAGAATAAACTATCAGATTGGGTTGTGGTAAATCAAGTTCATAGCGTGATCCTGAGCCTTTATTTCATCAAAATCATTGTGAAGACATCATTTCAAGGTAAAATAACATATTATTGCTTAATTTAATCCATTTTAAGATATACTTACATGTTGACTGCTCAAAAAAGCCAAGAAAAATTATTACATTGATCACTGAATAATGTAAATGTCTATTTGACCAATTTTTCAGAGTTTACAGTTTTAGGATGCAAATCAAGTCATGGTGCTCAAGAAATTCTGTATGCAGCTTAGAACTGAGGCTGGCATAAATTATAGTGTCAATATCTTTGAAATATGTAAAAGTAACCCCTGCAGGGATGCTAACTGTTGGAAGACTGACCATTTCAGCATAACAGTTATATCAAAGCCACTTCCAAGTCTGCCTATTACATCATGTAACTGGAAAGCACTCAGAGAGCGCAGACCTCCGTCAAGGCTCCTTCTGTCCCTCATGGATCACCTCCAAAAGGTAACGGGTTTGTGTATAGGCCTAGAGCCACTTCTGGTGAAAACTGCAGCAAAGTCCATCCATTAGTTTTGGAGTATTGTTGCGAACACACTGTGTGAAAGATAAGAACCTTGGCTGAGGTATGCATTCTTAGATCATCACCAAAATGTAATGGATTCGTCTGTAGCCCAAGAATCACCTCTGGTGAAAAGTTCATCCAAATCCATCCAGTAGTTTTGAAGTATTGTTGCTAACATTATGTGAGAAGATAAGAGCCTTGGCGGAGGTATGCGTTTTGAGATCATCACCAAAATCTAGTCATCTGTTCAGTGTACCATTACACACCTTTCCTAAAAATTTGAAAAGTGCTATATAAATCCAATCCCTTATTATTATAATTATTATTACCAGACAGAGAAACGACAGCAAAAACATGACTACAATATATGACTACATTATAATAATAATAACAAGACAGTCATAATTGTATTGACCATACATTGGGACTGGACAATTCCACCTTAAATCAACATCATGGTTGACTGAATCTTTAAGGTCAGTTTTCGTTTTTTCCCCCTCTCTTCTCCCTTACAGTTAACTGACAGAGTTCAAAATTATTAAGCAATATTACACAACAGTGCGGTATCATTCAGTTTTTTGCAGTTAACTACAAATTCACATAGAGTCCATATTATCTACTGCAACGAACTTGTAAGAAATATGACCATGACAAAGGCACAAACACTCATCTGGCATGCCAACAGATGCGGACATGTTCCTCCAAGCGTTTGTTTTCAAATTTTGATCATGATATCCTTTTAGTGTCGGATCAAAAAGTACCAGGTTGTTTGATGCAGCAAAGTTCAGCCTCCACCTTCTTCACCATCATCTACTGTTCTCATTTTCCTGTACCGGCATCCTATGTCCCGCCCTTCCTTAATTCTGATTGGCTTCTTAGAAAGGTCTGACATTAACAAGCACAGCTGTACAGTAGTCTGAAAAGTTGAACTTTTTTCAGCCCTGAGAGTCGCGACAAAAAGCAGCCACCACTCAAGCGTTTAAATGCCTATAGCACTCAGCACTGTAGACACTGGCCTACACAGAGAATGAATAGAAAATAGTCACCCACAGCAGAAAAAATTAGTTTGGTGGACACGCCCCTTAATACTTTTTCTGCACTGTTTGGTTTCCAGGTTGCCGAGGTGCGTGACCCAATGGCATGGCCATGGACATAACTCAGTGGACATGTCTTAAAGGGGTAGTACATGAAAAGCATCAGATTAATACAGTGGTGTGAAAAAGTGTTTTCCTCCTTCCTGATTTCTCATTTTTTCGTTTGTTTGTCACACTTAAATGTTTCAGATCATCAAAAAAATTAAAATATTAGACAAAAATAAAACTGGGGATTCTAAATTGTCCTTAGGTATGACTGTGAGAGTGAATGGTTGTCTGTCTCTCTGTGTTGGCCCTGCGATGGACTGGCGATCTGTCCAGGGTGTACCCTGCCTCTCGCCCAAAGATGCTGGGATAGGCTCCAGCTCCCCCGCGACCCAAAAAGGATTAAGCGGAAGAAGATGGATGGATGGATGGACAAAGATAACACAAGTAAACACAAAATGCAGTTTTTAAATGAAGGTGTTTATTATTGAGGGGAAAAAAAATACAAACCTACATGGCCCTGTGTAAAAAAGTGATTGCCCCTAAACCAAATAACTGGTTGGGCCACCCTTAAAGTAGAACTGAACCCACCTTTTTGCGCAAAAAGTAGAATAGCAGATTAATTCCTTATTACCTATTGTATTTTTCAACACATAAAAGAAATTTTTAGGCCGTGCGATGGCCAAGTTATAAGCCGATAAACTTTTGCCTCTGGCTGGCAGTGCCAAACAAACCGGAAGTAGTGCAGACGACGCTGCGTGACGTCACGAGTGTGACCCTTAGCAAAACAGCAATGGCAGATGATAGCAGTTCCAGCAGTCAAGAAAACCAGAGTTTTCAGAGTGAAGAGGCATTGAGGATCGGTGACGAGACAGAGGAGGATGCAGGAGTGTCAAGTGAACAGGAAGAGAGCGAGGGAGGCATCGAACCGTACAGATTCGAGCCAGAATTGTCGGGGGATTCCGGCACCGACTCAGAGTCAGACCGCAGCAGTGATGGGGAGGAGAGTCACTTATTGAATACAGAATGGTGAGTCTTTACTTCTCTACTTTGGCATGTTTGGGGTGTCAGGATAAGGAAAATTAAGTCTGGACTGCAGACGATTTTTGTGTTTCAATAACAATAATTCCAGAAGAAAAGGGACAATGCGGTCCGAGGGTGGTGCCAATGGTCTGATGCAATCAGTGCAGTGACCAGCTGGTGACCATGCAATGCATTGCTTCCCGGTTGCTTTTTTTTTTTTTTTGTTACTTATTTGTACCCGTAGCTAGATTCGGTTTGCAGTCTGGTGACAAGCCACCGGCTGCCGGTCGCTGCGTGCGCGAGTGCCCTAAACCTACATGTTTTTGGTATGCGGGAGGAAACCGGAGAAATCCCGGAGAAAACCCACGCAACACGGGGAGAACATGCAAACTCCACACAGCTCACTGTTGGTCGGGGGCTGGGATCGAACCCACGATCTCATGATCCCAGCGATCCCTCGGCCGAGGGTAAACTGTGCTGCCACAGTGCTAAACCACTGCGCCACCGTGCAGCTTTTCCTCCCCCTTTCTTTTCTTTCGTCGCCATGACAGCTTTCCTTGGCCACTGAACAGATCTTCCCAGGTGTTGGAAGTGTTTTGTAGTCGACTGTCACGACAAAATGCACCAAAAACAACCAGTGTCGACGTGCTCGCAATGGTAAACATGGAGGACTGGTCCCAATTCGTGACATCACGCGGAACTCCGGCTGCACTTCCCAATAATCGGCGGATTCGTCGGATTTTTCAGGGCGGGAAATTCAAAATCGCGATTTTCTCCAAGATTCCGGGATTGGTGGAGGGGGTGCCAATGATAAATTATCTTTATAATTGTATGTACTATCACCCAGTGCCGTTCAATGCCGTTCACTTCAGTTCTACTTTAAGCAGCAACAACTGCAATCAAGTGTTTGTGATCACTGACAATGAGTCTTTTACATTGCTGTGGAGGAATTCTGGCCCACTCATCTTTGCAGAATTGTTGTAATTCAGCCTCACTGGAGGGTTTTCGAGCATGAACCGCCTTTTAAAGGTCATGCCAAAGCATCTCAATCGGATTCAGGTCACGACTTTGACTAGGCCACTCCAAAGTCTTCATTTTGTTTTTCTTAAGCCATTCAGAGGTGGACTTGCTGGTGTGTTTTGGATCATTGTCCTGCTGCAGAACCCAAATGCGCTTCAGCTTGAGGTCACGAACAGATGGCCGGACATTCTCCTTCAGGATTTTTTGGTAGACAGCAGAATTCATGGTTCCATTTACCACAGCAAGTCTTCCAGGTCCTGAAGCAGCAAAACAGCCCCAGACCATCACACTACCAACACCATATTTTACTGTTGGTATGATGTTCCTTTTCTGAAATGCTGTGTTACTTTTACACCGGATGCAATGGGACACACACCTTCCAAAAAGTTCAACGTTTGTCTCGTCAGTCCACAGAGTATTTTCCCAAAAGTCTCGGGGATCATCAAGATGTTTTCTGGCAAAACTGAGAGGAGCCTTTACGTTCTTTTTGCTCAGCTGTGGTTTTCTTCTTGGAACTCTGACATGAAGGCCATTTTTCCCAGTCTCTTTTTTTATGGGGGAGTCATGAACACTGACCTTATCTGATGCAAGTGAGGCCTGCAGTTCTTTGGATGTTGCTGTGGGGTCTTTTGTGACCTCTTGGATTAGTCATCACTGCACTCTTGGGGTAATTTTGGTGAGCCAGCCACTCCTGGGAAGGTTCACCACTGTTCCATGTTTTCACCATTTGTGGATAGCGGCTCTCACTGTGGTTAGCTGGAGTCCCAAAGCTTTAGAAATGGCTTTATAACCTCAATTATTTTGTTTCTCATTTGTTCCTGAATTTCTTTGGATTGCAGCATGACGTCTAGATTTTGAGGATATTTTGGTCTACTTCACTTTGTCAGGCAGGTCCTATTTAAATGATTTCTTGTTTGAGAACAGGTGCGGCAGTAATCAGGCCTGGGTGTGGCAAGAGAAATTGAACTCAGCTTTCAAAATGTGATAAACCACAGTTAATTCATGTTTTAAGGGGGGGGGGGGGGCAATCACTTTTTCATATAGGGCAATGTAGGTTTGGATTTTTTGTTCCCCTTAATAATAAAAACCTTCATTTAAAAACTGCATTTTGTGTTTACTTGTCTTATTTTTTCTAAAATTTAAATTTGTTTGATGATCTGAAACATTTACGTAAGTGTGACAAACACACAAAAAAACTGAAAAATCAGGAAGTGGCAAATGCTTTTTCACACCACTGTAAATGTAATAAAGTGGCATGACCCAGGGAATAAGTATTGAACACATGAAGAAAACGGGACAAGAAGGCACCAAAAGCCAAGAAACCAGCTGAAATCCATCAGAATTTAGGAAGCCATTGCACCCCCCATCAGTGCAAATTAAATTCAGCGGGTTACGTCCTGACTGATAGCTTTTAAAAAGGTTTGTGAATATCAGATTGCTTCTACCCATCATGAGTTCTTTGTTGTGTGACAAAGGGCTCTCCCCAGATTTTCACAATCTTATTGTTGCAAAACATAATGATGGCATTGGTTACAGGTGCATTTCTAAACTGCTGAATGTTCCAGTGGGCACTGTTGGAGCCATCATTCGGAAGTGGAAAGAACATTTTACCATAAACTGGCCATGACCAGGAGCTCCTTACATGATTTCTGACAGAGGAGTCAAAACAATTATCAGAAGTTATCTAAGAGCCAAAGACCACTCGTTAAGAGGTCCAGAAAGACCTGGAGTTAGCAGGTAGTGCTGTTTCAAAGAAAACAATAAGTACTGCACTCAACCGACATGGACACTATGCCCGTTCATCTCGCAAGACTCCTTTGCTGAAGAAAAACCATGTTGAAGCTCATTTAAAGTTTGCTACACAACATGTGGTCAAGCCAGTAAAATACTGGGAGAATATAGTCTGGTCAGAGGAGACCAAAATTGAACTTTTTGGATGCCGGAACACACAGCATGTTTGGAGGAGAAATGGCACTGCACATCAGCCCACAAACACCATACCAACAGTGAAGTTTGGAGGTGGAAACATCATGGTGTGGTGGTGTTTTTCAGCATATGGTAAAGGCAGATTTCATATAATTGAAGGAAAGATGAATGGACAAATGTACAGAGACATCCTTGAAAAGAACCTGTTGCCATCTGCCAAGATGCTGAAGATGAAACGACGGTGGACATTTCAATAAGACAATGATCCCAAACACACAGCCAAGAAAACTCTCAACTGGCTCCAGATAAGGAAAATAAAGCTGCTAGAATGGCCCAGTCAGTCACCTGACCTGAAGCCAATTGAAAATCTGTGGAATGAACTGAAAATCAGAGTTCATAGAAGACACTCATGGAACCTTCACGATTTGGAGACAGTTTGTGTGGAAGAATGGGCTAAAATCACTCTTGAGCAATATATGCGCCTAGTTTCTCCATACAGAAACTAGGCGCATCCTAGTTTCTGTATGGAAGCTGTTATTATTAACAAAGGCTTTTCTACTAAACATTAAATGAATTTCACCAAGTGTGTTCAATACCTATTACCCGTGTCATTCCACTTTATTAAATATAACTTGTTTTGTGAACACAGTTGCCTTGATTTCTTTGTATGTATGGATTACTTGGGTTGTTACTGATATCTAGTGAAAATCTCAGGTCAATGGCTCCATCAGAAATATGTTTAATGAGAAAAATGTTGATGTGTTCACAATACTGATTTTCCCTGCTGTACAGTATATATGAAGAAGAGGTGCATTTCTAAATGTAATTATCCATATCACATTGACAAGTTTAGGGGGAATACTGGATATGGTCTGTAACTGATGAACCACTGCAGTGACAGCATAAAAATTAGTGATATAGGAAATCCTTGCAACTGGAGAAATTAACTCCAAATTAACCAAAGGGAAAATGGTACCAAAAAAAGAGATAATGGGTGATCACCCAAAATACATAAAATAGAGTTTGGAACAAGTCTCCAATATTCCACTTCCTTTTTTCAAGTTTCTATTTCTAATCTATAGGTTGTTGAGTGAACTTTTACAGCAGCACCATCAAGTGTATCAAGCTGCATAATTTAGAGAATTGTTTACCTGTACTGACCAATATGATTTTATTGGGGGGGGGGGGGGTTCAATATCTACCTTTAAATGCAAGGAAGCTCTGTCTGTGTGTGTGTCTGTTCCTCATATATCTAACTGTTCATCAGACTGACCTAAGATTTGATACTGTATGTGTTTTGCTGAGGTTACAAGAGGGTGCATCCCCAAATATGGAGTTGTTCATTTAAAATATGCAATTATTATCAATAAAAGTTTAGAAATCACTCTGTCTTCGCATGCCCAGGCTTCTTGAAGTGTAGGTGGGGTTTAGTATTGACTCAGTGCTGACTGGATAATACACGGCATCATGACCAGTCACCACAGTGCTGTGAACAAAACAAGGAAGTGAAAAGCAGCAAATTGGACAAAAAAAAAAAAAAAAAGATTCACGCATCGTCTACTTCTGCAAATGGGACCTTAGATCGGAAAAAAAAAAAAAAAAAAATCTCCATTGAAGTGAATGGCAAGAGAGAAATTATCTTTTGATCCCAAATGAATTTCCCCACGAGTTACACAAAGGATGTTTGTCAATTTAAAAGATAATTTTCCATGTAATTAAATTTGTCAGTTGTCATATAATAAAAGAGTAATATTTAGTTTTTGTGAAACCACTTAGGCTACGGTCACACTGCAGGTTTTAAAGCTCAGTTCTAATTTTTTTGCACAAATGTGACCCATATCTGATTTTTTTAACGATAAGTCTGAACAGCACATATCTGATTTTTTTCACACCAGACCTTGGCCTCTTTCATATGTGGTCCTAATTCGGATACGTATCTGATATTTTCCAAAGCGACCTCAATCTGAACAGTCATGTTGCATTTCATCTGACTTTTTCCTCATTGAAGTGAGGCAGACGTGACAATTCTGCAGTGGAGGGTGCAGCAAGCATGGCAGACACAGCTAATTTGTGCTCTCTTTTTAATCAATCTTCTTCCGTTATCACTGAATTGTAATTTTGTTGGATCTGACTGCACAACAACGGGGTGGGGGGGGGGGCTGAAACCGTCAGACAAGCAGGCGTACAGTAACAGAACATTAAAAAAGTAATGGCACATTTACTGGACGCTGAAAATTCATTTTTCCCTTTAAACAGCACACCGTGAGTCCTGGCCGCTGAAATATCTAATATGTAAAATTGATACTGACATGACTATGGAGCGGAATGGTCAGATACGGGGACACAGGAGAGGGGAGACTGGGGTGGTTTCTCTTTCCTGTGCAGGACCACTGGTACGAGCCACTGACTATGTTTACATGGACACAAGTAACTGGATTAAAAGCCTGATCGGAATAAAAATGCTTCATGTACAGTAAACACGCCAATCTGAATATTCTAACCTGATCACGCTCATTCAGATCAAAATTTCATTCCAACTGAGAGGGGTGGGTTATGCCAATTGTTAATCCGAATGGTGCGCATGAAAACACTTATTCCGAACGTAGGGCAGAAAATATGTTTCTGCGCATGTCTGTACACCAGCCGCACATCGACGTGACGTATTTCCGCCTTAGCAGCAGCTAGCGGAAAACATAGCGGGAGTAAAACAAAACTGGTCTGTATCGTCCTGCTGTCTCCCTCTGTTCGTCATATGCAGAAGTATGTACTTGTAGCTTCATTACGGAGACAAGCAGAAGCAAAAGTACAGTCTGAATAACACAATACAGGTCAATTTCAACACGAAGCGGGGCTTGCTAACACCGGAAGTTGCTTCTTCTTCTATTTTCGGAATGTCGAAATGTCAACGTGCGCATGTCAAAATGATTTATTCCGTTCAAACGTGTGACACATGGAAACGCATGTCTTAATCAGATCAGCTTTTTCAGGATCCGTGTAAACAGTAAAATTCTGATCTGAATTGTAATCGGATTGAAGAAATTTTGCCCATGTAACCGTGGCCACTGACGTCAGTGGGCGAGACCCTATTGTAATCGCTAGGATTATTTATTATTAACCTTATTTATACAGGTAATCCCAATGAGGCACGGGGTCTCATTTTCAAGAGAGCTGTTTAATGGATCAGTTCTGTTAAAGCAGAGCTGATCACAGCGATCATCTGGCATGTAGAGGAATGAGGCTGGTCTCATTTATTTTGTGAATAATCATTTCTGAATGATTTTAACCTTTTATTTTGCTGCGCTTCATCAAGGTGAAGAAGTTCTGTCCCCCTCAATCATTCGGGGTTCATGTTTACTTCCGTAAACACAACGCTGTGTCTGGCGTTACGTTTTCTTCTGCGCATGCCGGTCACTTCATAGATGTAAACCATTCACACTGCAGTCTGATGGGAGTTGCATTTAAATTGTAATGTGAATACCCACACAAAAAAGTCGGATCTCGGCAAAAAATTGTAATTGAGCATTAAGACCTGCAGAGTGACCGTAGCCTTAGTGGACTATATCCCCTATTGTCTCCAACTATACACATCACCAAACACGATTACGGCAGTTCCCCTCTCAAAGCTCACCTCCTGTTTCCTGGCCGATGACAGAAGGATCCAAAGAGAAGAAAAACACAAATTACAAAATACAATATTGTATTGTATTTTGAGAGCTGGAGCTGATCCATGGGACAGTTAATTACTTCCCCCTGGGCACACTTTGAACATGATGACATAACTTACGTGAGTCTGTTTGTAATCTTTCAATTTACGTATTTTCACAACCTTATACCTTAACAGATAGACAGCCATCTACACAGTTATTTACATGGAAAATTATCTTTTAAACTGACAAACATCGTATGTGTAACTCATTGCAAAATTCGATCGGGATTAAAAGATAATTTCTCTCTTGCCCTTCACTTATATGGAGAGGGTTTTTTTTTTTCCCAATTTATGGTCCCATATGCAGGAGTAGAGGGGGAGTGAATTAGGCTCTCTATACTGAAGATTTAATGCTTAAAAAATTATAATGTTGCCGTGACTGTGTATTGTCTAAACGATAATGTGGCAAATATGGAGAACAAGAGGCATGGGACTACACCGTGAAGAGCAGCAGTGGGGACTCGGGGTCTGGCAAAGAACACAGGTGTATCCAGCACAGAACACAGTGGGAGAAGCAGCAGCCGCAATGGCGGACCATGGTCCTTTGCAGGAAGGCAAGCCCACATAGCTCAGTTGGCTGTAGACAGGAGTTCCGGCTACTACAATGCCTACATATACAAGTGCATCTCAATGAATTAGAATGTCATCAAAAAGCTGATTTATTTCAGTAATTTAATTCAAAACATAAAACTTGTATATTATGTAGATTCATTACAGACAGTGATACATTTCCAGTATTTATTTCTTTTAATTTTGATGATTATGGCTCATGAAAACCCCAGATTCAGTTTCTGAAAAAAAAAGTAGAATATGGCATAGAATTAATATTTTTTTCTTTTCCAATGTATTTATTGAATATTTCCCCTTTTGTTTTACACACACACAAAAAAATAAATAAATACCAAACAATCAAAACGTGAAAAACAGCTCAACACAACATTGATCGACACAAAATCAGAGATTGAGATAAATTTTTTTAAAAAAAGGAGGGATATACTGCGCAACTAGAAACTCATACATGTACACACCTATACCTGCACTTGAACACTTGTACAGAGGAACGTGTTCACCACAGCACTACAAACAAGGTCCGGAAAAAAGAAAGTCGTATTTAATCCAAGTTCACGCTCCCAAGAATCGAAGCCGCCATAAGGTTAGAGAATTTGAGATATGGAGTCCATATTTTCATAAAATGTTCCTTTGTTGAATGAGGTAGACACGTTAAATATTCCAAAGGGAAACACTCCATGATAATTTTATGCCAGTTTGTTTTAGTTGGCAGTTTGTCGCATATCCATGACAAAAAAATATTCCTTCTTGCTACATATGCAAGGATATTGTACAGTCTGGCAAAGCTTCCAAGTTTGGTTTGGGTGTCCCAGTAGCAAAGAGCAAGGATCCATGTCTACATTCACACCAAATATCTGACTCATGTCTTGTACAACGTCCAGTCAGTATGCTTGGACTTTAGGACAAGACCAAACACAATAAGTGTAGGTACCAACTGAGATTTTACACTTCAGACACATGGGTGAAAGCTGGGGATTCATATTAGATCTTTTACTGGGAGAGATTTGCTAGTGACGTAAAATTTTATATTGCAATAATCTTGCACAATTGCATATTGAGATCTTCTTGGCACACTCCCAGATTGCATCCCATGATTCCTCACAAATGTTTACACCAAGTTCACCTTGCCATTTCTGTTTAACATCCTGCATAATTGACACACAACACATCTGACTGACTTAAGGCACTATAACAGCGAGTTATAATTTTTTTGGTTGGGCCTAAAAGAAGTAACCGCTCAATTGCAGACACTGGCATTTACATTGGAAATGGTCTTTCTAGTTAAGAAAACTTGGATCTGAAGGTATCTAAAAAAAACTCTGTCTAGAAAGGCCAAATTTTTCCTGAAGCTGTTCAAATGATAATAACAATGCCCCATCAAAAAGGTCATAAATTTTCTTTAACCCTTTAACTGTCCATATATTATAACCACTGTCCATCATACCAGGAACAAAGTCAGGATTGCCTTGAATGGGGATTAATAGAGTAGTTAAATCTGATCTTCCCTCAAACTTGCATGTCATAAACCAGGCCTTTAGAGTGTTGCAAATTATAGGGTTATTATCACAGAGATTTCTAACTGACTTTAAATTCTTAGAAGACAAAAGGCCCAACAGTGAACAGGAGGTCTGTGACTTTTCAAGGCCCAACCAAACAGAAATAGAATCATCTTTAACACATTCTGCTATAAACCTTAGCTGAGATGCTATTTGATACCATTTAATGTTAGGAACATCCAAGCCTCTCATTGAACTTGGAAGTTGTAATTTTAGCATTTTTAGCCTCGGCTTCCTTTTATTCCAGATGAAATAACTCAGCCAACCATTGAGTAACTTCAAAACCTTATTAGTTATACATACTGGAATCATCTGTAGGGGGTACAGTAACCTGGGCAGGATATTCATTTTGATGATAGACACTCTGCCGACTTAATGATAGGGGAAGTGAACACCACCTGTTTAAATCCTTCTTTATAGTGTCTAGGAGAGGGTTAAAATTAGCTTTAAACATCTGATGGAACATAGGAGTAATCTGAATACCCAAGTACACAAAACCTGACATAGACCAGTGAAATGGAAACAATATAAGGGAGTTAGTTCTACTTCTGAGGCTTCCCATGGGCGTAGCTAAAAATTTAGAAAAATTAATTTTTTAACCAGAGAAAGACCCAAAATAATTAATGATATCGACCAGTCGCGGAACAGAGGTAGCAGGCTCCGCTACATACAACAAAACATCATCCGCATAAAGGGAAATTTTATGTTGCATCTCCCCTACATCTATACCCCTGACAGCTGGGTCCTGTCTGATGGCTTCAGCCAAAGCTTCTACTACAAGGGCAAAAAAAGCAGGGCTTAAGGGGCAGCCTTGACGTGTTGAATGATAAATTGGGAAATTATCCGAACTATAACCATTTGTTATGACTGATGCAAGAGGTTTATTATACAAAAGTTTGATCCATTTGATAAAATTATCCCCCAAACTAAATTTTTGTAATACTTTAAATAAATAAGGCCATTCGACTCGGTCAAAGGCTTTCTCTGCATCCAATGAGATGACTACAGTGCCATCTTCTTGTGATTGATAGAAATGAACAATATTTAAAAGCCTCCTAATGTTGTGACTAGAGCTTCTGCCTTTGATAAAACCTGTCTGGTCCTCCTTAAAAATGAAAGGCAGAACCTTCTCTAATCGCAGAGCCAGGATCTTAGATAAAAGTTTAACATCTTGATTTAAAATAGCAATAGGTCTATATCCTGAGCAATCTTCAGGACACTTGCCTTTTTTAAGAATTAGGGAGATGTCAGCTTCTCTTAATGACTGAGGTAAGCTTCCAGAGGTAAAGGAGTGTTCTATCATCTCCAAAATTGGATCCACAAGAATATCCTGAAATTCTTTGTAAAATTCACTGTTCAAACCATCTGGCCCCGGTGCTTTACGCATAGAATTAATTTTAAAAATGGATTTTTAATAGAAATGTTGGCAAACTGAAACAAACGTATGTCCATGTACGCACTCAACACTTGGTCGGGGCTCCTTTAGCATGAATTACTGCATCAATATGGTGTAGCATGAAGGTGATAAGCCTGTGTCACTGCTGAGGTACTATGGGGGAACAGGTTGCTTTGATAGCAGCCTTCAGCTTATCTGCATTGTTGGGTATGGTGTCTCTCATCTTCCACTTGACAATAATTCTTAGATTTTCTATGGGGTTTAGATCAGGAGAGTTTACTGGCCAATCAAGCACAGTGATACCATGGTAATAAAACCAGGTTTTGGTACTTTTGGTAGTGTGGGCAGGTGTCAAGTCCTCATGGAAAAAGAAATCAGCATCTCCATAAAGCTTGTCAGCAGATGGAAGCATGAAGTGCTCTAAAATTTCACAGTAGCTGGCTGTGCTGACTCTGGACTTGATAAAACACAGTGGACCAACGCCAGCAGATGACCTCTTCAGATGAAAGTAAATTTTGCATTTCACTTTGAAATCAAGGTCCCAGAGTCTGGAGTAAAAGTGGAGAGGCACAGAATCCAAGCTGCTTGACGTCCAGTGTGAAGTTACCACAGTCATTGATGATTTGAGGAGCCATATAATACTGAAACAGCTTAGTCATATTCATGAAAAAGGAATCAAAAAATTTATTAATGCCCTAATCAATGCTGCAGTCCTTGAAGCCACATGTCCGATAAGTGTAATAAACAATAAACAATAGTAGAATGAGAAGTACTACTTAACAGGCAGACAGGAATTCTAGAAGAAGACAGCACTGAAGAAGAGAGTGAGATGATTACAAAATGGCTCCAAAGCTATTTGGAGGTTCTCTTTTAAAACTATTTTCAAATTAAACCACCTACTCCACAAGATTAACTTTGATTTGCTGTAATGGTTGTCTGTTCCTAAAGGAAACCACTGATTCAAAAGTGACTACATTCTTAATGGGTGTATGGTAAACGACGGAATCGGATAATGGGGAACAAGAAAAAGCACACAATTATCAACAGAATACCCCTTAAAATATGGAGCAATTAAGTGAGCCAAGGTAGAAAGCTATGATGGATGCATAAGGTGAGCTTCTCTATCAAACAAGTTATCAAAAAGACAGAAAGAAAAGCCAAACACAAGTGAGCAAACGGATTTCAAAAACTGCAAGCTACAATGTAAGCAAATGAGTGTTATGTACAGCAGATGCAATGTACCTGAACATCCAGTTAGCTTTTCCATTGTTTATTTATCTATCTATTTGGCCTTGTAGTCCTACTGGCTGTGTTGTTTCAGATTGAACTGCAAAGTTTTGAACATGTTCACAGCAAAAATATCTACAGTATTTTCTTGAACATAACAAAACCAAAATCTACAGTGGTGTGAAAAACTGTTTGCCCCCTTCCTGATTTCTCATTTTTTTTGTATGTTTGTCACACTAAAATCTTTCAGATCATCAAACAAATTTAAATATGAGACAAAGATAACACAAGTAAACACAAAATACAGTTATTAAATGAAGGTGTTTATTATTAAGGGTAAAAAAAAAATCCAAACCTACATAGCCCTGTGTGAAAAAGTGATCCCCCCCAAACATAAATTAACTGTGGTTGATCACATCTTTGGAAAGCTGAGTTCAATTTCTCTAGCCGCATCCAGGCCTGATTACTGCCACACTTGTTCTCAATCAAGAAATCACCTAAATAGGACCTGCCTGACAAAATGAAGTAGACCAAAAGATCATCAAAAACTAGACATCATGCAGTGATCCAGAAAATTCAGGAACAAATGAGAAACAAAGTAACTGAGATCTATCAGTCTGGAAAAGGCTACAAAGTAATTTCTAAAGCTTTGGAACTCCAGCGAACCACAGTGAGAGCCATTATCCACAAATGGTGAAATCATGGAAAAGTGGTGAACCTTCCCACAAGTGGCCGGCTGACCAAAATTACCCCAAGAGGTCAGAAAAGACCCCACAACAACATCCAAAGAACTGCAGACCTCACTTGCCTCAGTTAAGGTCAGTGTTCATGACTCCACCATAAGAAAGAGACTGGGAAAAAATGGCCTGCATGGCAAAGTTCCAAGAAGAAAACCACTGCTGAGCAAAAAGAACATAAAGGCTCATCTCAGTTTTGCCAGAAAACACCTTGATGATCCACAAGACTTTGGGGAAAATACTCTGTGGACTGACAAGATGAAAGTTCAACTTTTTGGAAGTTGTGTGTCCCATTACATCCAGCGTAAAAGTAACACAGCATTTCAGAAAAGGAATATCATACCAATAGTAAAATATGGTGGTGGTAGCGTGATGGTCTGGGGCTGTTTTGCTTCTTCACGACCTGAAAGACTTGCTGTGGTAAATGGAACCATGAATTCTGCTGTCTACCAAAAAATCCTGAAGGAGAATGTCCGGCCATGTGTTCGTGACCTCAAGCTGAAGTGCACTTAGGTTCTGCAGCAGGACAATGATCCAAAACACACCAGTAACTCCATCTCTGAATGGCTTAAGAAAAACAAAATAAGATAAGATAAGATAAGATAAGATAGATAAGATAAGCCTTTATTAGTCCCACAACGGGGAAATTCCAGGATTGCAACAGCACAGGGATAGCAACACTCAGAGCAACAATCAGAAGGCAAGAAAAAAAAACAAAACAAAACAAGCAAGCAAGAGCAGCTAATATACATATGTACGTATTACTATAAAAATATATATATATACACACACACACAGACACACAGTGCAGAGCATTGTAGCTGGATGGAATAAATATATGAATATATGAACACACAGTGCAGAGCATTGTAGCTAGATGGAATAAATATGTAAATATATAAACACCCACAGTACGGAGCATTGCAGCTAGGTGGAATAAATATGCAAGTATATAAACACACACAGTGCGGAGCAATGTAGCTAGATGGAATAATATGTAGATATATAAATATATAAACACACCCAGTGCTGAGCATTGTAGCTAGATGGAATAAATATGTAAATATATAAACACACACAGTGCAGAGCATTGTTGCTAGATGGAATGAAACAGCATAACCGTCTACTTAGTTATCCTACATGGTATGATTATGTGCCCATACATATTCTCACCCTCCATAGCGACCGGTAAGTTCCTAGTTGTATGCCGGAGGGGACCATTGTGTAAGTCTATTGCATCTTTTGCATTCAAAAAACTATTAGTTTGTTACGTCTTTTTGCTATCTCTGCGAGCAGCCCTGCTTAGGTTGTACAGTCTGACAGCCGTTGGTAGGAAGGACCTACGAAACCTCTCGGTTGTGCACCTGGGATGATGTAGTCTGCTGCTAAATGAGCTCCTCAGTGCATTCAGTATGTCCTGCATAGGGTGGAACTCGGACTCCAGCAGAGATGACAGTTTAGCCACCGTCCTTCTCTCTCCTATCTCCTCCATCGGATCAAGGCGCTGCCCCAGGACAGAGCTAGCTTTCTGAATCAGTTTGTTCAGTCTCTTCCTATCGGCTGCAGTAATGCCACTGCCCCAGCAGACCACTCCAAAAGTGATGGCTGATGCCACCACCGTGTCATAGAATGACTTCAGCAGCGCCCCTTGTACACCAAAAGACCTGAGTCTCCTCAGCAGGAACAGCCTGCGCTGTCCCTTCTTGTAGAGTGCATCAGTATTGTGTGACCAGTCTAGTTTATTGTTCAGATGAATACCCAGGTACTTATAGGATGTCACCATCTCGATGTCTGTTCCCTGTATATTTACTGGTACTGTGAGGGGCTGCCCATGCCTGCGGCAGTCCACCACCAGCTCCTTAGTTTTCCTCGCGTTGATCTGGAGGCAGTTCCGATGGCACCAGTCCACGAAGTCCTGGATAAGCCCTCTGTACTCAGCTTCATCTCCATTGGAGATGAGGCCAACGATCGCAGAGTCATCAGAGAACTTCTGTAGATGGCAGTGTGTTGTGTTGTGTGAGAAGTCCGCAGTATAAAGAGTGAACAGGAAGGGAGCCAGCACCGTTCCCTGGGGGGCCCCCGTGCTACTGATGATCGTGTCGGACACACAGTCCCGGGTTCTCACAAACTGAGGCCGGTTCGTGAGGTAGTCCAGGATCCATGATGACAGGTGCTGGTCCACCCCTGCGCGCAGCAGCTTGTCCTTCAGGATCATCGGTTGGATGGTGTTGAAAGCACTGGAGAAGTCAAAGAACATGATCCTCACCATATTCCCGGGCTTCTCCAGGTGGGACAGAGAACGGTGAAGGAGGAAGATCACCGCATCCTCCACCCCAATGCCATGCTGGTAGGCGAACTGGAGTGGATCCATCGCTGGTTCCACCAGGGGGCGGAGGTGAGCAAGGAGCAGTCTCTCCAGGGTCTTCATCAAGTGGGACGTCAAGGCCACCGGTCTGTAGCTGTTCAGGTCTTTGGGGTGGGAAGTTTTTGGTACAGGTACCACACAAGATGTTTTCCACAGCTGTGGTACCCTCCCCAGTTTCAGGCTCATGTTGAAGATATACGTCACAATCCCACACAGCTGGTCTGCACAGGACTTGAGGAGCTTTGCGCTGATGCCGTCCGGTCCCGGCGCCTTCCTCGCCTTGATCTTCCTCAGCTCCGTCCTCACCTGGGTCCTGGTCAGGGTCAGGATGGGGGGCTGTGTGTTGGGAGTGGGGGGGTGTTGGTGGAGTGGGGAGTGGGCAGCAGGACTTGATTTCTTTAGAGGCAGCAGTGGTTGTTGTGCAGTCAGGGGGGAGGGCGGTTGGTCAAATCTATTGAAAAACAGATTCAGGTTGTTCGCCCACTCCCTGCCCCCTGTGGCCTGGGGGGAGGTATTCTGGAGCCCCGAGATGGTTTTGAGGTTTCTCCAGACCCCGCTGATGTCGCTCTGTTGCAGCTTGTCCTCCATCTTCTTCCTGAAGCTGTCCTTGCCTTCTCTGATCTTTCTCCTCAGCTCCCTCTGTACGGACTTCAGCATCTCCCTGTTCCCTGACCTGAAGATCCTCTTCTTCTCTCTCAGAAGTGTTTTTATCTCAGGGTTGATCCAGGGTTTGTTGTTTGAGTGACGCCGTATGGTCTTGGTGGGAACGGATTTGTCCACACAGAAGCTGAGGTAGCCCGTGAAGGTGTGAATGAGGCCATCGATGTCCTCACCATGTGGATCGCAGAGCTGCTTCCAGGCGGTGGCTTCAAAACAGCCCTTTAGGGTGTCCATTGTCTCCAAAATGAAGACTTTGGAGTGGCCTAATCAAAGTCCTGACCTGAATCCAATTGAGATGATGTGGCATGACTTTAAAAAGGCGGTTCATGCTCAAAAAGCCTCCAATGTGGCTGCGTTACAACAATTCTGCAAAGATGAGTGGGCCAAAATTCCTCCACATCACTGTAAAAGACTCGTTGCCAGTTATCGCAAACTCTTGACTGCAGTTGTTGCTATTAAGGGTGGCCCAACCAGTTATTAGGTTTAGGGGGCAATCACTTTTTCACACAGGGCCATGTAAGTTTGGATTTTTGCTTCCCTTAATAATAAACACCATTTAAAAACTGCATTTTGTGTTTACTTGTGTTATCTTTGTCTAATATTTAAATTTGATTGGTGATCTGAAACATTTTAGTGTGACAAACATACAAAAAAAATGAGAAATCAGGAAGGGGGCAAACAGTTTTTCCACACCACTGTACCTGCAAATTCCACTTCCATTGCAATTCCTCTGCTCCATCGCTTCAATGTAGTTAGCAGCACACTAGCTCAACCACGACATCTAAGATCTTGGGTTGCAGCCAGCTTTGAATGATGAACATCACAGAGCTGTCTCCTATGGTTGGTTGAGTTATAAATCCAATTTTAGTTTGTCAATCTCGTTTCCACGGGACCAGGCATTTACAACCAAAATTAGGCTGCGTGTCCAAACACAGCTGTGGGTGACTATTTTCTATTCATTCTCTATGTAATTCAGCATCTACAGTGCTGAGCGCCCTCGGCGGTGGCTTTTTGTCGCGATGCTCAGAGTTGAAAAAAATTCAGCTTTTCAGACTGCAGCTGAGCTCGTCAATGTCAGACCTTTATAAGCAGCCAATCAGAATAAGGAAGGGTGGGACATAGGACTCTGACTCCTGTTTTCCGTGTCATCATATTTTGCATCCAGAGCTGCTACCAATGTTTCCTGTCCATTGTAATTTAGAGACTGCTGTTATAAAATAAGTACAAAGTCAGACCATAGGAAAAGCGGAAGTGCTGATCTGTGAGTGACAAGCTGTTGCTGGGATACAAGGCACAGACTTTTTCTTTCCAGAGCGCAGCTCACAAATGCTGAAAAAAAGACATTCAGGGCAGTCGGGTAACAAAAAACACATTTGGTGGACACGCAGCCTTTATGCTGAATAAATGCCGATGGCTAATAAATAATTTTAAAAGCTTATCGCCCAGTACCAATAGCATGCAAATATCTATATTGTCCATCCCTACTGGTAAGTACTCAAAACTCTTTGGAAGCCGTTTTGTATGGTGGCCAACTCAGAAACCCAGCTGAGATGAAGAACACATCATTCAAGCTCTGTGACAATATTACCACTAGACTCTAGTAACATATACAGGTGTATCTCATTAAATTAGAATGTCATTGAAAAGTTTTCAGTTATTCAATTTTTAAAAAATGAAACTCGTATTATTGCATAGAGATTCATTACACAGAGTGATATATTTCAAGTGTGTGTTTCTTTGAATGTTGATGGTTAAGGGTTACAACTCATAAAAATCCAAAATTCTATTTCTCAAAAAAAAAAATGAGATTACATTAAAATTTTAAAAAATGGATTTTAATAGAAATGTTGGCCAAATAAAAAGTATGTCCATGCACACACTCAACACTTGGTCGGAGCTCCTTTTACATAAATTACTGCATCAGTGCAGTGTGGCTTGGAGGCAATCAGCCTGTGGTACTGCTGAGGTGTTATGAAGGCCCAGGTTGCTTTGATAGCAGCCTTCAGCTCATCTGCGTAGTTGGGTCTGGTGTTTTTCGTCTTCCTGACAATACTCTATAGATTCTCTATGGGGTTTAGGTCAGGAGAGTTTGCTAGCCAATAAAGCACAGTGATACCATGGTCACTGAACCAGGTTTTGGTACTTTTGGCAGTGTGGGCAGGTGCCGTCCAGCTGGAAAATGAAATCAGCATCTCCATAAAGCTTCTCAGCAGAGGGAAGCATGAAGTCCTCTCAAAATTTCCTGGTAGATGGCTGCACTGACTTTGGACTTGATAAGACACAGTGGACCAAGACCAGCAGTGTGTGCATGGCAAACTTGGCAATTTGAGGGTTAAAAATTCACTGATATTTGATATGTTTGGTTAGGACTGATGCTAACATTATTTGAGTTTTTTTCATGAGTACATTTTTGTGTGAAGGGTCATTAACACATTTTATAAAATATGACACTGCAAAAAAATAATGCATATAAATGTTACTGCTTATCTTTCACATATACCAGGCTGCAGTAATCAAACTATAAAAAAAATTCAGTTTGCATCAAGTATATTGAAATTAAATCATTTATTTTGTGTTTTTGACCAGAAAATTCACTTGCGTCATGACACAACTTGGCAAATTTAAAGGTTAAAATTTTAAGAAATTAATATTTGATATGTTTGGTTAGGACTGATGCTGGTTTTAAATTTTTTTTAAAAAATCTGAAAAAAAAATCAATATTCAAGATTCAAAGGCTTTATTATCATGTGCAGTTAAGAAATGCAACATTTCCTGAGCAATGAAATTCTGACTCTGCTCTCCGAACAAATGCCAAGGTAATAGAAACACATCAATACTAATAAGGTAATAACACACCTAATACTAATGAATACTAACAACACACTAATAACACACAATTAATTAGGACACCTTAAAAACACCTTAATACTAAGTACTAATACTAATGAATACTAATAGCAGACATTAGGCAATTAGGGCAGTTAAAGAAGTTAAGCTAGAGGAAACAAGAAGAATGAAAATTGAAAATTCACTGGATGACTATAATGGACAATGGTATATTAATATCAGAGATTATATGAACCTGAGATGGCATAAGCCTATGTACAGTGTGCAAATGAGCAACGTGCAAATGAGCAATGTACAAATTAGAACCCAGTGTGAGAACTTCTCTGTAATGATAATACTCAGTAGACTGTACAATGATAATTTAGCAGCAGAGATGATATGGACATGAGATGGGGTGAGACTATGTACACTGTGCAAGTAAGCAATGTGCAAATTTAGCAACCAGTGTGTGAATTCCTATTTGCAAAGCTGTGTCTGGAGTTTGTTATTTATTCCGGAGTCTGATGGCAGTGGGAAAGGAGTTTTTTAGTCTGGATGTCCTGTATTTCACACTTCGACCCTCAGGCTGGAGGTACAGAAGTATGAACATTCTGTGCTGGGGGTGGGTGGGGTTCCGGAGGAAGGCAGTAGCTCTCCTATGGACTCTGCGGTAGTAGATGCTCTGCAGAGAGGGGAGTGGGGTCCTGATGATCTTCTCCGCTGTCTTCACCACTCTCTGCAGGCCTTCGCGGTCCAGGGCAGTAGTGCTGCCGTACCACGCAGTGATGCAGTAGGTCAAGATGCTCTTGATGCAGCTGTAGAAATTGTTGAGGATCTTGGGGACACGCCAAACGTCTTCAGCTTCCTCAGAAAGTACAGCCACTGTTGAGCTCTCTTAACCAGCTCTGTGGTGTTGAGTGCCTACGTAAGGTCCTCGCTGATGTGGATGCCCAGGTATTTAAAACTGTTCACCCTCTCCACTTCAAGCTTCCGGATGAACAGCGGCCGATGGGGTCTCCTCCTCTCTTTCCTCATGTCCACGATCATCTCCTTCGTCTTGTCCGTGTTGAGGGTGAGGTTGTTGTCCTCACACCATGACACCAGGTTGGCCACCTCCCTCTTGTAGGATGTTTCGTCACCACCAGTGATGCGTCCTATCACTGCTGTGTCATCTGCAAACTTTAAGCTGATATTGTCCTTGTAGGAGGCAACATGGTCATGGGTGAAGAGGCTGTAGAGGATGGGGCTGATAACACAACCCTGTGGGACACCTGTGTGCGTGATGATGCTGGCTGAGGTCCTGTTACCCATCCTGACAGACTGGGGCCTGCCCGTAAGAAAGTCCAGTAGCCAGTCACAGAGGGTGGGGTGCAGGCCAAGTGAAGACAGTCTGTCGGTGAGTTTGTGAGGGATGACAGTGTTGAAGGTGGAGATGCAGTTGACAAAAAGCATCCTGATGTAGGAGTCTTCCAGGTGGGAGAGAGAATGATGGAGTGCTGCAGCAATGGCATCTGAGGTGGACCTGTTGGGCCAGTAGAGTACTGCAGGGGGTCCAGGCAATCCGGTATGCTGTCCTGAATGAGGGGCAGCACCACTATCTCGAAGCACTTCATGATGATTGGAGTGAATGCTACCGGTCTGTAATCATTCAGACAGGTTGGCGGGCTCTTTTTGGGGAGGGGGACGATGGTTGTTTATTTTATTTTATTTGTTTATTTGACAGGGACAGTGCAATAAACATAGACAATTAATCAAATGACAATCAATCTAATGTGCTGCACAAAGAGTGTATAGCTATTAGCTAATTTTCAACTCTTGTCCCTGGATGGGCTTTAGAAAGAAGAAACGGGTAAAAAGAAAGAAGGATAAGGAAAAGAAGAAATGAAAACAGAATAAACAATAACCACATACATCAATGCAAACAAGATTATAAATACACAATATAAAAACCTGGTTCACAATTGCCTATTTCAGGTCTCCCTCCCTTTGTCACTCACTATAAACAAACACATTCATTCCTTCCCTTCATTCACTCTCACCCTGCAGACAATCTGTCTGGTTTTCAAGCAGGAGGGGACTATGTTTTGGTTGAGGGAGAGGTTGAAGATGGAAGTGAGGACGTCAATCAGCTTGGCAGCGCATGCTCTGAGAGAACATCCAGAGATGTTGGTCTGGTCCTGCTGCCTTGCAGGGGTTGATACTCCTGTGCTCCGTTTACCTGCCTGGATGAGACATTTAGTGGAGGGGGAGGGTGCGTGTGTCTCCTCTCTGCACTGTAGCTGGAGGTCTCAAAGCAGGTGTAAAAGCTGTTGAGATCATCCGACAGGCTGTCTGTGGAGCTAGTGGGCCTGCTGTTGGTCACTCTTGTAGTCTGTGATGTGTTTCAGGCTTTGCCACATGCACCCCAGGACAGGACTGGAGTAGAGGCTGTCCAGCTTTTCCCTGTACTGCCTCTTGGCTGTTGTTATAGTCTTACTCATTCCATACTCTGCAGCTTTGTACTCAACCTCATTGCCTGATTTTGCCTGAGAGAGAGCATGCAGCATCTGATGTACCTGACTGTTGATCCAGGGCTTCTGGTTGGGGAACTTCCTGACTTGTATGGTGGGTACAATGGTATCAACACACGTGCTGATGTACCCAGTCACATACTCAGCGTAGTCCTGTATGTTTACAGAAGAGTCCTCCCGGGTGGATGCAGCTTTAAACACATCCCAGTCTGTACAGGTAAAACAGTCTTGCAGGGTGCTCTCAGCCTCTGGAGTCCAGTGTTTAATATGTTTAATAACAGGGTTTGTTTTTTCAGCTTTTTTCTGTAGGCTGGGTACATAAACAGGGAGATGTAAACTGACTATCCGAAGTGGGGGGGGGGGGGGTGCCGCTCTGTATGCACCGCGTGTGTTTGTGTAAACATGATCCAGTGTGTTCTTATCGTGGGTGGGAATGTCCACATGCTGCAGGGTTTCCTCTGGTAACATTTCTGGGTGGCTGCCCGCCTCACCAGAAAAATTACCGCCGCGCTAATGAGGAGATATGAATGTAAGAAAAATATATGAAGCAATGACTTTCCGCAAGCGCACACACGAACAATGCGCGTGGCCGTCATCTGGGCAGAGTTTAGAAGCGCCCGTCCACCAGAGCTTTCCAGTCAGGCAGAGTCTCTCGCTAGCATGACTGTCCGAGAGAAACATGAGTTTATTAAGGTACTTTAAATGTGGAAAAAAATCAGAAGAGGTATGTAAGCACTGGAGGCATTTATCATGGTTTTAACCCGCTGGAAAAGGAAGCAATAATGGAAGAGTTGCCTAGCTAAGAGTTGTGTTAGAATTCATATTGCAGCTGGCTTCATATGAAGGGAAAGGCAAGGGGGGCTGATGAATTGTTGAAGATATATGTCACCAGCCACTACAATATTATGTTCCCTATTATGTACCTGGCAAGTTAAGTTGATCGAAATTCACAAAGTCAATGACGTTAATCCGTCAGCAGCCTTAAGACAAACTAAGCGTGCCAACATTTGGATTTCAAAATAAGGGAGGCTTTTTCTGCTGTCTGGGTGGTGGTGAGATTTCTTAAAAAAAAAAAAAAATAAAAAAATAAAAATATATATATATATATATATATACAGTATATATATATATTATAACAGAAATAACGGCATCCTTGATCATTTAAGTTAATTTATTTCTTTAAATATTCATTCATTCATCTTCTTCCGCTTAATCCTATTCGGGTCGCGGGGGGCTGGAGCCTATCCCAGCATCTTTGGGCGAGAGGCAGGGTACACCCTGGACAGATCGCCAGTCCATCGCGGGGCCAACACAGAGAGACAGACAACCTTTCACTCTCACAGTCATACCTAAGGACAATTTAGAATCCCCAGTTTTGATGCCAATTAACCTAACATGCATGTTTTTGGCATGTGGGAGGAAACCAGAGAAATCCCGGAGTAAACCCACGCAGACACGGGGAGAACATGCAAACTCCACACAGATCACTGTTGGTCGGGGGCTGGGATCGAACCCAGGATCCCCGGCCAAAGGTGAGTTGCTGTGCTGCCGCAGTGCTAACCACTCCGCCACCGCACCGCCCTTCTTTAACCCCTTGCACTCCGGTCAATTTCCCTAAAAACGCCAAAAAATAGCGTGCCCAAAGTAAATACAAAAGCTATTCTTCAACCCTTTGCACCATCTTCATGGGGTTGGTCTCATTTAAAAGAAAACACTTTGAATTTTTGGCAAAACAGTCATAATCTCTCTAAGTGCTCCGGCCACTGAGTTACAGTCATCTAAACATAGTGAACTTGAAGAAAATAAATTTGGCCTGGGTGTTTTTTTGGATACAAATGCTTGCCAATAACACACAGCTTCAGATCCGGGCTGGAAAATGCAACAGAAATGTAGAACCAAGTGTTATCCAGCTGAGGTCAAAATTTTGTAACAATACCACAAAAAATGAATATATTACACAGCTTTTTCCTCAGGTAGTTCTCAGGCGTTTTTGAACTGTGCCAAATGGCACAGTTTGGAAAAACGTCTGTAACTTTTGAATGATTCAATATAGAAGCTTCATCTTGGGGTCTAATGAAAGGTGACACTCAGGGCTGTGTGTGTGTGTGTGGGGGGGGTTGTCCCCCCCCCCTCGCTACAGAGGACGGACATCGCTCGTTGCGCCGCAGTCCGTCATGTAGCGATAACGCACAGCTGTAATTTACCGATCGGTCAAAAGTCATTTTTGATTACAATTTTCAGGGATAAAGAATAATTTAGCTTATAACACTTACCTCTTCACAGCAGAAGCGGAGCTGGCAAACTTCTTCCTCATTGTCAGACGAACGCGACGCTGGTCTCGCGACCCGGTCAAAACATAATTCCATTATTGCGGCTTTGCGCTTCCATGATTGCGGTTTTGGCGAACGATTTTTCCAAACAAATAACAGTAGTAATTAAAAAAAGACTGGCGAACGCGTGTGTGCCACTCAGCCTTCTTCGTCGGCCTCCGTCGGTCTATGATGACCATGGAAGAGAATCCTAAACGTCTACTCTGCTAGAATAAAAAAAAAAAAAAAAGCACCGCCTGTGGCTGAACAGGCCGATGCGCGAATGGCAGTCCCTGTCACACAGGTCGCACTTGTGGGTGGTCTCCGTGCTGCTGGGTCTGTGGGGTTCTTCCTGCGGGTCCTTTTTTCATCTGCTGCTGCAGCAGTCTGTCTTCACCCAGCTTTACACAAAACAGCTTGCGAACTTCTGTGCTTCAATTGGCTCGCTGCATTCACAGCGTTGGTAGGCGGGTCCTTCTTGCTAGGTTTTCAGTCATTGCTTCTTCAAGGTTTCAGAAACCCAATTCAAGGCTCTTATTAGTCGAATGAGAGGTCAATCATATCCGATCTGTTCGCGGCTGTGTCTGTACTGGAAGAACGGAAATGCAGCTTTTTTTTCCAGTGCGCTCTTAGGACGCAGCGCCCTCGTGCGTCCTAGAGCGCACGAGAGCGCCCTCATGCGCTGTAGGACGCAGAGACGTGCCCATCCGCGGTACACCAGAGTGCAAGAGGTTAAATATAATTTTAATAATTATATTTCTTTGAATTCAGAGTTACAGTTATTGTTCTGTTCTGGCTCTACAAAATTATGGTCAAAAGTTTGAATTGTATGAGGAAAAAAGTAAAAATATTGCCACATTCTGTTTCAAATTTATTAGAAAAACAGTAATTTTATAATAATCTGCCTTTGTCCATCAGACAGGCCTCTTCACAGTCCAGGTTTAAAACCCATTTTTATTCTCTGGCTTTTGACCCAGTTTGAGACACTGATTTTATTTGTCCTTACTGTCTCTATTGTATGACTATTGTTTTGTTTGTGCTGTTTTGTACTTTAGCTGTATTTTATTGATTTTATATTTTATCATTGATGTACAGCACTTTGTGTCAACTGTCATTTTTAAAAAGCTTTATAAATAAAGTTGGATGTGAATAGTTGGATTAGATGAAAAAAGATAAAAATTAGCCCTAAAATAATCCACTTTCATAATAGTCTCAAATGTACAAGAAAAGTCATAATTTTACAAGAGAAAATTACAAATTTGAGGAAGAGTGTTGCAAATTTAGATACATTTACAGAGAAAAGTAGAAAACTATAAGAAAATTGTTACAAATTTTGGAGAAAAACCTCAAACCTTCAAGACTGAAGTCATTACTCAAGTTTGTAAGTGGGTGCTCTTTGTACCATTAACTCAACTAGAAATTTTTGGTTGTCTACTTTTAATTATTAATTTCATAGTACTGCTTTTACATGAGTAGAATTTATGGCTACTATACCCACCTCTGATCATATAATTTAAGTATGAATGAGCAAATTACTATTATGAATGTTTTTTCCCTTCCCTTTCCTACTCTTCGTCAATGGAAAAAAGAAATACTAGAATAAAAATACAAAAAATACACATTTTGGTTATTTATGTAAACCATGAAAAAAAATCCTCAGGACAAAACATGACACAGTATTTTCTAACCTGTCTGTATACCACCATAGACAGAGAGAGAACCTTAATTAGACAGGGCTCAGAGAGGGAAAGATGAGATAGAAGAGAAGAGCCACGGTGAGGAAAGTGTTCAGGAAAAGGGTCCAGGAGAGGTGAGAGCAGAGGAAGGAGAAAAGGATAACACCACAAAAAAAAGTCTAAACACAAGCCTACTCACACTTGCAGCTGGATTAAGGACTTCCTAACAAACAGAACACAGATTGTTAGACTCGGACCCAATTCCTCCTCTACAGTCATGCTTAACACAGGCTCACCACAGGGCTGTGTGTTGAGCCCCACTTTGTATTCATTGTACACATATGACTGCATACCTGCTCATCCCACAAACATTATAGTGAAGTTTGCAGATGACACAACAGTAGTGGGGCTCATATCAGGAGGAGATGAGTCCGCATACAGAGATGAGGTACAGAAACTGGTGAGATGGTGCTCAGATAATAATCTGCTATTTAATACACTTTCTGAGGCTCCTCAAGAAGAATGGCCTGAATGCACAGTTGCTGGCTTTATTTTATCGCTCTGCTATTGAGAGCATTCTGTCATATGGCATCACGGTATGGCATGAGGGCTGTTCAGCCGCAGACCGCAAAGCCTTCCAGAGAGTGATCGAGACTGCGCAAAAAATCACTGGCTGTTCTCTCCCTTCTCTGGAAGAGATTTCCAGGTCTCGGTACCTCAACAGAGCTACTGCCATCATTAAAGACTGTGCTCATCCAGGCCATGACTTCTTTCACTTGCTCCCCTCGGGAAAGCGGTACAGATCCCATAAAACCCGGACTACCAGGTTTAATCATAGTTTTTTCCCAGCAGCAGTACGTATTTTGAACGGATTTATGTAACACGCACAGATTGCTGATATTTTTTTGTTATTTTAGGTTATTTTGTAGCAACAACCCTGTGTGCATAAGCTGGTCTTTTGTATTTATCGCTCAGTATGTTTTTCATTATTGCTACGTACATATTGTATTCAACTTTTAGGTAATTTTGTTTCAAGCATTATTTATTGTTGTAATTATAAGAATGTTAAATGCATGAGTGAACTGTGAGTGTGATAGTTTGTTTATAGTTTGTTTTTAGGGAGCAGCATCTCAATTTCGTTGCATTGTTCATTAACAATGGAATGACAATAAAGGCACTTTGACATCTGGGTGGGATCCCAACCGGCCCGATATTCCAATATTCAAGCCTTGGTTGTACAATACTTCAAATGGTAAGTTCCATTATGCAATATTACTGGGCAAAATTTTTAAAAATAAAAATAAATAGTGTAAAATTAACATATTCTGGTTACAATCGTGTCATGTGTTTTCTGCACCCCTTCTTCCACGGAAAAATATGTTGCCACCGCGCCAAGATCATTAAGCCAGATGAAACACTGTGCTGGTAATATTTGGGAAGTACAGTCCATAAATTGCACTGGTTAAAGTCATCAGCAACAATAAAAACAGCATTGGTATGGGTTGTCTGTACTGCGCTGATGACGTCATGGAGTACGCATAGTGCTGCTGTTTAGCTGCTTCGCAGGGGAATGTAAACAACAGCCAAAACCACAGCAGTGAATTCCCTCGGTAGATAATAGGGATGGCATTTCAGCAGTAAAAACTCCACATCAAACGGACAGTGCTTGTAAACAGTCTGTACATCTCCACACTACGAGTTGTTTATAAACACCCCCCATCTTACCTGAGGCTTCAGTCCGGTCCGCCCGATGCGCTGAGTGAGACTGTCATTGAATGGCACACTCAGGGACTCTGTCAGAGAGCCAGGTCTCCCAGAAAATTAGGGCGCAGCACTCCCTTATCGCCCGCTGGTCTTCAATCCTTAATCTGATATAATTTTTTAGCTTGATTTTTTATGAGCACATTTTTGTGCAACGGGACTTTAACGTAACTATTGTGAAGGTGTAACAGAGGGTTAATGGGAGCTTCTCAGTGTGCAGATCTTCTTTGATTTAGTCTTCCGATTTACTAGTAGCTCTATTCTTTAAATAATCAATTCTTCATTAACATTAGGTCATGTACCACAGGCTTTTAAATTAAATTAAATTAATTTAATTAAATTAAATCACCCTTATTGTCATTCAACTGTACAACCAATCATGTACAGTAGAACGAGATTGTGCTTTACCTATCTACAGTGTCAAATCACACACACACCAGTGCAGAATCAGAGGGCCGCTGCCATGCAAGGCACCGCCACAGATTTCCCTCCTCCATTCCGTTATTGCTGAGCACCAAGCTGGATGGCAGGAAGTTCCACTTTTATATGGTCTTTGGCATGACCCGGCCAGGATTTGAACCCCTGCCTCCCGGGTGTGGGGTGGATGCTCTACCAACTGAGCCACCACTCCGGTGTAAAATTGCTGTAATCAAACAGTTACTTAAAAACCAACGCTGGATCCAGGAGTTTTAGCCAACTATTGACCAATCTCTAATCTGTCTTTCATTTCAAAAATCTTAAGAGTTGTTGCTACGCAATTATTTGACCACTTGCAGGGAAATGGTTTATTTGAAGAGTTTCTATCAGGGTTTAGAATTCATCATAATATTGAAACAGCTTTAGTGAAGGTCACTCATGACCTCTTTACCGCATCTGATAATGGACTTCTTTCTGTACTCGTCCTTTTAGATCTTAGTGCAGTTTTTGATACGATCGATAATAATATTTTACTTGATAGACTAGAACACCTTGTTGAACTTAATGGAACTTCTACGGAGTGGTCTGAATCTTATTTATCCGATAGGTTCCAGTTTTTTCATGTCAATAATGAGTTTTCTTCTAACTCAAAGCTCACTCGTGGAGTTCCACAGGGATCTGTGCTAGGCCCGATTCTTTTTAGTTTATATATGCTTCTGCTCAGCAATATGATAAGAAGGCACTGTATACATTTTCATTGTTATGCAGAGGACAGACAACACTATTTGTCAATGAAGCCAGACGACAGTGATCAGCCAAATTAGAGGCTTGTGTTAAGGAAATCAGAACTTGGATGACTTGTAATTTCTTGCTATTAAATTCAGATAACACTGAAGTCATTCTAGTTGGTCCAAAACACCTCAGCAATACCTTCCCAAATCAGACTCTTAGTTTGGATGGGGTTACTCTCTCTCTTAATAGAACTGTGAGGAACCTTGGAGTTATTTTTGATCAAGATCTGTTCTTTAATTCACATACAGTATTAAACTTGTTTCTAAGACTGCCTTCTATCATTCTATCATTTGCATAATATTGCCAAGATTAGGAGTATCCTGTCTCAGTGTGATGCTGAGAAAATAATCCACACTTTTGTTGGCTCTAGATTAGATTATTGCAACTCTTTATTATCAGGCTGTCTTAAAACATCTCTAAAAATCCTTCAGCTGATACAAAATGCTGCAGCTAGAGTTTAAACAGGTACTAGAAAGAGAGATATCTCTCTGGTTCTGGCCTCCCTTCATTGGCTTCCCATACAGTTTAGAATTAAGTTAAAAATCCTTCTCCTCACTTACAAAGCTCTAAATAATCAGGTCCCTTGTTATTTAAAAGATGTGATACTACCTTATCATCCGAAAAGAGCACTACACTCCCAAAATGTTGGATTACTTGTAATACCTAGAATCTCCAAAAGTACAATGGGAGGCATAGCATTCAGTTATCAGGCTCCTCTCCTTTGGAACCAGCTGTCAATATGGATTCGGGAGTCAGACTTGAAAACCTTCCTTTTTGATATAGCCTACAGTTAGGGTGGGACCAGATGACCCTGAACCCTCCCTTAGTTATGCTGCTAATAGGTTTAGACAGTCAGGGGACCTCCGACAATGCAATGGGCTTCACACCTTTCTTCACTCTCAATGAAATATTTTCGCTGGTCATGAACATCTGTTTGTTCTCTCTCATAAATTGAGTCCCCATCCTGCTGTTTGCTCTCTACATGTCTGGTCTTTTCTTCTTATTATTCTCTGTCCCCTCACTCCCCCAGCCAGTCACAGCCGATGACTGCCCCTCCCTGAGCCTGGTTCTGCTGGAGGTTTCTTCCTGCTAAAAGAGTTTTTTCCACTCCACCGTCACCCAGTGCTTGCTCACAGGGGATCGCCTGATTGCTGGGGTCTTTCTGCAATTGTGGGGGTTTTCCCCTGCAGTTTGACAGTGCTATGTGCTGACCGATGTTGTGAAATGACGCTATATGAATAAAGTTGAATTGAATTTTTTCGGGGGGCGCGGTGGCGCAGTGGTTAGCACTGCGGCAGCACAGCAACTCACCTTTGGCCCGGGGATCCTGGGTTCGATCCCAGCCCCCGACCAACAGTGATCTGTGTGGAGTTTGCATGTTCTCCCTGTGTCTGCGTGGGTTTACTCCGGGATTTCTCCGGTTTCCTCCCACATGCCAAAAACATGCAAGTTAGGTTAACTGGCATCAACTGGGGATTCTAAATTGTCCTTAGGTATGACTGTGAGAGTGAATGGCTGTCTGTCTCTCTGTGTTGGCCCTGCGATGGACTGGCGATCTGTCCAGGGTGTACCCTGCCTCTTGCCCAAAGATGCTGCGATAGGCTCCAGCCCCCCCGCGACCCAAAAAGGATTAAGCGGAAGAAGATGAATGAATGAATGAATGAATTGATTTTTGTTATTTAAAACTGCACCTTTTAATGCTCGTGGATCGCAAATATCTACTGTAGCTTGTCAATTGAGACTTTAAACACCAAGATTAAAAGGTTATTTGAAGCACATAGTGGGCACATTTCATCAAGTTTTAAGCTGTTTTTCAAAATGATGTTGAAATACCTCAACACTAGAGCTCCCCTTCATCACTGCAGGTCTGCTTTGCCCTCCTCCTCTCCTGGATGTCCGCCATTAGACACGCTCAATTGGATTCCTGTCAGATGTGCGGCCTCGCCCTGGGTCTCCTTCCTATGGGTGACTGAGCATGCTGCATGCGTGTGTGTGCGCAAGTGTGTGTGCACGTCTTGGTGTGTGGAACAAAATAAGCAGCTTTTCATATTAAAGGAAAAATGCCAACACAAAATGACATGCACACACAAACAGACAAACACAAATCTGGCAACACATACCCACAGACACAGAACAAGGCTTGGTATGCTTCAGGCAGAGGTCTAGAGGCAGCACGCACCTATTAGCATGGGCCTCGGCACAGCAGGGTAAATGCTGACACGGATTTAACCGGGAGGTTACAATGCTGAGATTTACTGTATGACTCTGTTCATTGACCTAGCCTTGGCTTTTCCCAAGACGTGTCTGTGTGATGTGACCATTTGAAAGAATTGCGAAGGGCACATGCTGCTTACCCCTTGAATCATCACAGGGGAATAAATAGCTGCCTCGGGAGCGTTGACCATATAATGCTAGTCTTTATAACACTTGGCTTGTTCACCTTTTACTGGCAGAGTCATTAACTATTATGTTTGGCCAGAACATAAAAGCTGCAGCGAAATTCAAACCCTAACTAGGGGTGGAGAGACTTTAACAATAACAAGATTCAAAGATTTTATTTGTCAATGCTACTATATGTACAGAACATAGAGGAGAACTGAAATGGCGTTTCTCTCTCTCTTCAGTGGTGTGCACAATATAAAAAAGAAATGGGAATAAGGCTGGAAAAAAGAAAACAACAACAACAGCAGTCTATGTCAAGTAATGCAACCCATAGCGCAAATGGTGACAAAAGATAGACCCAGACCTCCCATAGTGCAAATGGAGATAAACAATTAACAGTGATAAAAACCAGCAATCCTACATACAGAAAACTAGAGATGTAATACCCGTAGTTGCAGTTCAATGCGGTAGTGTAGGTGCAGATAGTAACAGATAGGACTGCACATGATCAGTATAGCAATGACAGAAAGACAGCAGCAGATATGGCATTTGTGCAAATGGTTCCAGTTCAAGTGAAAAGACATACAGCAGCAAATGTATTACTGTTGATGTGCCAGTCTTTCTGTGCAAACAGCCGAGGTAGTTATTGTGCGGGTGATTGCGTTACGGTCCAGGATGGGGGGGGGGGGGAGTAGACAGAGTTCAGGGTCCTGATGAACAAAGCAGTCTTGTGGAGCAGGCCCGGAGGCTCTGGTGCCTTTTCCCCGAGGGCAGGGGACTGAAGAGGGACTGTGAGGCATGGGAGGTGTCGCCTGCGATGTTGATGGCTCTGCGGATGAGGTGGGTGAGGTAGATGTTTGAGAGGAAGTGCAGAGGGGCACCGATGATCTTGGTGGTTGCTTTCACTGTGTGTTGTAGTGTCTTCCGGCAGGTGGTGGTGCAGCTTCCATACCATACCGTGATGCAGCTGGTGAGGATAATCTCAATGGTGCCCTGGTAGAAAGAACACATGATGGGAGGTGGGACTTGTGCTCTCCTCAGTTTGCAGAGGAAACTGAGGTGAGTTTGAGCCTTCTTGGCCAGTGATGTGGTGTTGTTAGACCACAAGATGTCCTCGGAGATGTGCATCTCCAGGAACTTGGTGCTGCTCACCCTCTCCACAGCTGCTCCGTTGATGATCAGAGGGGGATGCTGTGTGTGTCCTCGCCTGAAGTCGACCACAGTCTCCTTGGTTTTCCCCACGTTCAGGAAAAGATTATCTTTACACCACTGGACCAATTAGCTCACCTCATTTCTGTAGTTGGCCTCCTCGTTGTTGGTGAGGAGGCCCACCACCGTCGTGTCATCTGCAAACTTGATGATGTGGTTGGTGATGCAGGCTGGTACGCAGTCATGGGTCAGCAGGGTGAAGAGCAGTGGGATGAGCATGCACCCTTGTGGGGCCACTGTGCTCAGTGTGATGGTCTGGGATGTGCTGCTGCCAACCTGCACGTTCGGTGGCCTCCCTGTGAGAAAGTCCAGCATCCAGTTACAGAGAGAGGTTTTGAGTCCCAAGTGTCTGATTTTTTGTATCAGGTGCTGGGGGATGATTGTGTTGAATGCTGAACTGAAGTTCAAGAACAGCATTCACAAGGTAGGAGTCCTTTGAGTCCAGGTGGGTGAGGGCTGGATGGAGAGCAGCAGCAATGGCATCTTCTGTGGATCTGTTTGACCTGTATGCAAACTGAGATGGGTCGTGGGAGGGAGGCAGGATGGACTTGATGCTCTGTATGACTTGCCGCTCGAAACACTTCATTATAATGGGGGTCAGTGCTATGAGCCGGTAATCATTGTAGCTGGATGGGACGGGCTCCTTTGAGACATAGTATTATGGTGGCAGTTTTGAAACGTGGGGACAATAGCTCAAGTCAGGGAGATGTTGAAGATGTTGGCCAGGACATTCTTGAGCTCCTCTGCACAGTCCCTCAGGATGCAACATGATATGTTGTCTGGACCAGCTGCCTTGTGTGGGTTGATCCTGCAGGGGGTCCTCTTCACGCTAACCAGATCCAGACTTATGGCTTGCTCGTCTGGAGGAAGAGTGGTCTTCTGTGCTGATGTGCTGTTTTGTGCTTCAAAGCGGCTGAAGAAGTCGTTTGGATTGTTGAGCAGTGTGGTGTCACTCGCACAGGTCTGAGGTGGAGGTTTATAGTTGGTGAGGGTCTGTATGCCACGCCAGAGGGAACGTGCATCTCTGGTGTTGCTGAAGTGGATGGATATTTTTTTGCTGTATCGTTTTGCCTCCTTGATGCCACGGGACAGGTTGGCCCTAGCTGCTGTTAGTTCTGCAGTGTCGCCAGCCCTGAAGGCTGCGTCCCGAGCCCTCAGGAGCCTGCGGACCTCTGCTGTCATCCATGGCTTCTGGTTAGCACAAACAGCGATGGTTTTGCAGTGAGTGACATCATCAATGCATTTCGCTATGTATGCTACAACAACCTCAGTGTACTCCTCTTGGTTTGTGTGTCCATTGTGAGTGGCTGCGTGTTTGAAAGTGTCCCAGTCTGTAGTGCTGAAGCAGTCTTTCAGAGCATCAGAGGCTCCCTCTGGCCACACAGATACCTGCTTTTCTGTTGGTCTGATTGTTTTTCATTCTGGGTTTGTATGCCGGCCTTTAAAGTGCTGATGACACGTTTTTGACTTCCTCTAATTTTTCAACACATAATACAATATGACGAAATAGGTTGGTCTGTGCAGTTCTAAGTCAAACAGGCTTTTTTTTTCACGCGAATATCCGATGCTTTCATAAGCACCACGTCACCAATTGCGTCAGTGGCTAGAAAACCCCCCAGCCATGTTGTAACGTCATCAACAGAACACGGTGCTTGGCTGCCCATTGTACACACAGGATGGAAGCGGCAGAAAACATTGACGATGGTTCCAGCACATGTAGTCTGGAATTGGTTTGTGTTGTCCAATCTTCAGACGATTATAGTTCCGAAGAATAGGATGACAATGAAGAATCTGGGGGCATCAGACCATATAGGTTTGAGCCGTGCCAAGCGGGCATCGTGCCTCGCGAGTCAGACTCAGAGAGTGACAGTCAGTTGTTCATGTTTTGGGTGCATCATCTGCCGTGTTCTCAGCCAGCCAATATTGCCAATACTATCACGACGTGTTAGCCACTCCACACAGCCGTGGTTAAGACTTCTCCTCTCCATGTTCACTGGGCGATGTCGGCCCCCAACGCCTACTGTTTGCGTTTCTGTGTATTTTTGTAAGTCTTCACCTTTTGGGATCAGTCTTTATGTTCAATACATGTGCTTTGATGAATCATGCGCGTAAATCCATTCTTCCTTCCCCTCCTCGTGCGCTCCTTGTCATGACCCTCCGTGCGCCCTTACGCAGGGCACGGAGAGGGAGAATGAAATAACGAGGATTTACGTGCAGGGTTCACCACAGCACATTTAATACAGAAAGACAGACAATTCTCAAAAAGGTGAAGACGTACAAAAAACACACAAACACACTTACTGATGGCGTTCGGGGGCCGGAATCACCCAGAGAACGAATGAGAGGAGACATCTTAGCCACAGGTGTGCCCCAGAGCCGACATCGCTTCAAGGACGCACGAGAACCACGGCAAACATGGAGCCAATAACACGTCGTGAGAGTGCTGAAAATACAGGCAGACTAACAGCACAGATGACAATACTGTTGACCAGCAATGCATGACTGGCAAATGGCAGCTAATATGTACACGCACTGCTGGTGATGGTGTGATGAGAAGTACCTGGGTGAGGACCGGGAAAGATGATCAGCGGGAATTTGAATCAGCTGGTGATAATGACAGAGGGGACGTGGCCGGACCGGTGAGATGTCAGCATGCAATCACAGAAAGTAGGTCAAAGCTGCGCGTAAATCCATTAATCCTTCCCCTCCTCATGCGCTCCTGCTGCGTAAAAGCGCACGAGAAGCGCACAAGGAGGAGGCTTATGACAGTTGGAACTGAAGCATGTGATGTGGTCTTTCACGGCGTGCTGTTTATCTAAGCCTGCGACACAACGCGAAGGCATAGCCGTAAAATTAAAACAAGAAACGGGAGAAACTGTGAGCTACAAAGTTGCTGTCATTCCAGTTAACAACACTGGAATCCATTCTGTCGATTACATCATTGGGGTGCCGCCCTTAATACGGTGGGTGGCACCACAGTCCAGTCAGCGGCTGCAGTTTTTTGATGATAACTAGTTTATGCAGGCGCTGTTGTAAATATTATATTGATCATAGACAATGACTTTTGGGTTTACACAACATGCTAAAAAATGTCAAAAACGTGTCATCAGCCCTTTAAGCCTTATTCATGCTGCATTTCCCCTCTAGTCCGCTTTGGTCTGCGTGCACTTTTGAGGAGCCCGGCACACACGCAGCGCTGTACATGCTCACTTTTTTCATCTCCCCAGGCCAAGTGGTTGACGCATGCGCACAACCATCATTTGTAGTTTCACTCCCGCCCTACAGGTAGCACCAATGTGCTGACGCGCCAGGATTTTAACCAACAAAGAAGCGCTGCTTGTTTTCCGCTGCTTGATTTCTGCTGCTTGATTTCCTAGTTTTCACTCCTTTTTCACGAAGATGTTGCTGCCACTGTAAGAAAGTATGTATGTACAGTGGGGCAAAAAAGTATTTAGTCAGCCACCAATTGTGCAAGTTCTCCCACTTAAAAGATGAGAGAGGTCTCCATTTTCATCATAGGTATACCTCAACTATGAGAGACAAAATGAGGAAAAAAAATCCAGAAAATCACATTGAAGGATTTTTAATGAATTAATTGGTAAATTCCTCAGTAAAATAAGTATTTGGTCGCTGCCACTGTAAGAAAGTATGTATGTACAGTGGGGCAAAAAAGTATTTAGTCAGCCACCAATTGTGCAAGTTCTCCCACTTAAAAGATGAGAGAGGTCTCCATTTTCATCATAGGTATACCTCAACTATGAGAGACAAAATGAGGGAAAAAATCCAGAAAATCACATTGAAGGATTTTTAATGAATTAATTGGTAAATTCCTCAGTAAAATAAGTATTTGGTCACCTACAAACAAGCAAGATTTCTGGCTCTCACAGACATGTAACTTCTTCTTTAAGAGGCTCCTCTGTCCTCCACTCGTTACCTGTATTAATGGCACCTGTTTGAACTCGTTATCAGTATAAAAGACACCTGTCCACAACCTCAAACAGTCAGACTCCAAACTCCACTATGGCCAAGACCAAAGAGCTGTCAAAGGACACCAGAAACAAAATTGTAGACCTGCACCAGGCTGGGAAGACTGAATCTGCAATAGGTAAGCAGCTTGGTGTGAAGAAATCAACTGAGGGAGCAATTATTAGAAAATGGAAGACATACAAGACCACTGATAATCTCCCTCGATCTGGGGCTCCATGCAAGATCTTACCCCGTGGGGTCAAAATGATCACGAGAACGGTGAGCAAAAATCCCAGAACCACATGGGGGGACCTAGTGAATGACCTGCAGAGAGCTGGGACCAAAGTAACAAAGGCTACATCAGAAACACACTACGCCGCCAGGGACTCAAATTTTGCAGTGCCAGACATGTCCCCCTGCTTAAGCCAGTACATGTCCAGGCCCATCTGAAGTTTGCTAGAGAGCATTTGAATGATCCAGAAGAGGATTGGGAGAATGTCATATGGTCAGATGAAACCAAAATAGAACTTTATTGTAAAAACTCAACTTGTCGCGTTTGGAGGAGAAAGAACACCATACCTACTGTGAAGCATGGGGGTGGAAACATCATACTTTGGGGCTGTTTTTCTGCAAAGGGACCAGGACGACTGATCCGTGTAAAGGAAAGAATGAATGGGGCCATTTATCGTGAGATTTTGAGTGAAAACCTCCTTCCACCAGCAAGGTCATTGAAGATGAAACGTGGCTGGGTCTTTCAGCATGACAATGATCCCAAACACACCACCCGGGCAATGAAGGAGTGGCTTCGTAAGAAGCATTTCAAGGTCCTGGAGTGGCCTAGCCAGTCTCCAGATCTCAACCCCATAGAAAATCTTTGGAGGGAGTTGAAAGTCTGTGTTGCCCAGCGACAGCCCCAAAACATCACTGCTCTAGAGGAGATCTGCATGGAGGAATGGGCCAAAATACCAGCAACAGTGTGTGAAAACCTTGTGAAAACTTACAGAAAACGTTTGACCTCTGTCATTGCCAACAAAGGGTATATAACAAAGTATTGAGATGAACTTTTGTTATTGACCAAATACTTATTTTACCGAGGAATTTACCAATTAATCCATTAAAAATCCTTCAATGTGATTTTCTGGATTTTTTTTTTCTTATTTTGTCTCTCATAGTTGAAGTATACCTATGATGAAAATTGGAGACCTCTCTCATCTTTTAAGTGGGAGAACTTGCACAATTGGTGGCTGACTAAATACTTTTTTACCCCACCGTATGATTCATGTACAGTATGTTTTTATTCTCGTCTTCCACTTCCTCTTTGTCTTTTTTGTCTACTTTCTTTGTATGCTGTGTCGATATCGCCACCTCATGAATGGGACATTCAGTTTGCGCATGTGCTGTCAACGAGTTCACATCGTGGGCAGGTGGCAAGGTCACAAAATTTGGGCTGCATGCGGTTGTCTGCGGTCAAGCACTGCGGACACTAACGGAGTGAAGATGATGTAAATTTCGTCACTCGAGGTTTCCGGTTACACGTACACGGACAGCAGAGGTGCAGCATGAATCCAGCTTCACAGGATGGTGATGTGATCAGAGAGACCAAGGGGGGGAAGGGGGGAGGCTCTGTATGCTTTCTTATGAGTTTTGTACACCAGGTCCAACAAATTGTCTCCTCTTGTTGGAAAGTCTACATGTTGGTGTAGGTTTGGTAGGAGGGCCTTTAAATCTGCATGGTTGAAGTCTCCTGCTGTGATGAGGAATCCGTCTGGATGCACTATTTGTGTCTCACTGATGGCGGGATAGAGTTCTTTTAGTGCTTTGCTCCTCTCACCGGTGCTGGTAGGTGAGGCGTACACGGCGGCTAGTAGGGCAGATGAAAATTCTCTCGGAATGTAAAAGGGTCGGCACTTGATGATTATAAACTCCACCAACGGAGAAGAGTGCTTGCGTACAACAGTTGCATCTCTGCACCAGGCGTCGCTGATGTAAACACACACACCTTCACCCTGGGTTTTCCTTCCTTCCGTGAGTACTCTGTCGCTGCGATAGCATTTTAGCCCTGCTCACTGAATACCAGAGTCCAGTATATTGTCATTTAACCGTGTTTCCGTAAAGACAAAAACACAGTAATTCCGCGATCACATTGCGTAGTTCTCAGGAGCTGTATGTGGTCTATTTGTTGTCTAGTGAGCGTACGTTGGCCAGAATAAGTGAAGGAATCAGCAGTCTGTGCGGGCTAGTGGTTAGTTTCGTTCGGCTACCTCCACGTTTACCTCTCTTTTGTCACCGCTTACACCGTCTACAGCGTCTCCATTTAGGATGAGACAAGGCAGTTAAGTCCGGGGGCGTGGAGGACTGGTGGAGAATACCCAGATCACGGAGATCCTCTGTAACGCTCTGGTCCAGGACGTAGTGTCTGGTCATATCCTTATCTCCAGGAGGCTGTGGTGACTGTAGCTTGTGCATGGGCATCATATATGTACATTAAACACATGAATATACGCTTCAGCATAATTTAAACAACATTAAGTGGCACAAAACACGAAGAGAGGCCGTTGCGTGTTCATGCGCCACCTACTGTGATATATATCATGCTATATCATATATATCAGGATATCAGGTGATGTTTTATCATATGTATCACTAACAAAGCATTACTTTAAAATTGCAATTCATATAAATCTACTTCTTATTTAACAAAATTAATAAATAAAATGATAAACCACCTTTACAATGGGGCCACTTTACCTGATGTGCATCTCTTACATTTTTATTGTGGTTCATTTAGTGTAAGCAGTGGCTCCCTAAAAGGAAGACCTGGCAGGCCTTGGTTCCTTGATAATACTCTCAAGCACAAATAATCAAGTCTTCTGCATTTTCAGTCATGCATAACACGCACAATATGGGGTAGCCATTACTTAAAAAAGACATAGCACTCATTGCGCCAATCAGTGATGTAACATTAACCTGTGTAAAACTAGGGGTGACCCAACAACAAATTTTCTTGGTTGACCAGCAGACACAACTTGAAGCAAACAGTCGAAAATCTGTTGCATTTTTATGACGGATATATCTATTTTATTGGCGAAATATAAACAATAGTGTTTCGACATCAGCAAATGGGTCAGATCCCAAGGTTGACAAAGTATGTCTCTCACCATAACAAGCCCAAGTTTGTCCAGGGGACAAGTGCTCTACGTATTTTGCTAGAGTAACGGTTCCATTTACACCTGGCATTAAAATGGGTTTTCTGTGATTAAAATGCAATTGGATACCACTTGACAAAAACATATTAATAAGTTAGCATGTGCTCAGGAATAACTAATGGCAGAGAAAGTAATTTCAATAGCCCCGTTTTCACTTGCAGGAACCAGGAACTAATTGAGGGGGCCAGGAACTTTTTAATTTCCATTCCTGTGTTTGGCTTTCTCACCCATTGTGTAGTTCATTGGAATGGGACTCAATACATCTAAAAGAGAAGAAGTGCCACCCTATAGTGTCCTCCAGCATTGCAATAATAAAGATATAACTTTTAAAAATTAGCATTAAAATATGTAAGCATGGCCTTCTGTGAATCAGCCAGTGATTCCTCACCTCCCCCCTACAAAAGGACCAATGAAAACATAGCTGACTAAGATTTAAAACAGTCAACTATTATGGAGCAGCCCTATGGAAAACATGATGAGAACAGCAGGAAGAGTGGTGTGACATATGGTATCGCTGATGTCACACCGTTATGTTCCTCACATAAGTTACGTGCTACATGGTAAAACACACATGGCTCAGGAAGACACCAGCCACTCTGCACATTAATTGATCTAGGATCAACTAGTGTGGAAATATTTTGGTTTTAAGGTCGTTTTAGACTGTTGCCATCTTGAAAAAAAAAAAAAGAAATGGTACGGCAGTGCTGATAATTTGTCTGTATACTTTTCCACATGTCAGCTATTCACACCGCTCCAGTGCAACAATTCAACAATTCCTGTGTACAGAATATGTTGTTATTCCACTTCGGCAGCTTCAGGTCATATTTGTTTAGCCACAAGAAGAATAAACATATCGTTCAATGGAAAGGGACCCAAAAAGTCTGAAGGAAGGTCTGTGCAATCGTGACTTAATGCAGTGAAACGGTTCAACCTACAAACCACCAAAGGTGCAATTAAGATGTGGTGCTTTATATTATTTTGTTGCAATATTTGATACAGCATCTGAAACTTAATTTGAGCTCCTATTTATCATCTTCTTTCAGCAGCTCCCTTTCAGGGTCACCACAGCATAACATCACCTGATATCCTGATGACCCGCATGTCGAGTTGGCAAGGATTTTTATGCCGAATGGCCTTCCTGACACAACCCTCTCCATTTACCCGGGCTTGGGACCCCACACGGAGTACATTGGCTTGTGCTCCCCCTGTGGCTGGGTAACCGACTTTCCTTCTCCTATTCTATTCTGCCGAGCACCAAGCCCGAAGGCAGTAAGTTCCATTTTTATATGGTCTTTGGTATGACCCAGCCAGGGCTTGAACCCACAACCTCCTGATTGTGGGGCAAATGCTCTACCTTTAAGCACCATTCCAGTAATCTGAGCTGTTTATAAATTAGAGAAATAACATATAAAACAGTTCTTTAAATAAATTAGAAAGAAAAAAGTTGTATTTTGTGATATTAAGAAAATTCCCAGAAATATGCATTTTTGGGCACCCCTAAGCAGGGACAATTACTCAAACAAAATGGAAGAAGATTTGCAACAAGTTCGCGGTCTACAAGATAATTTAGACCCCTTTTCTGTCTGTAATTTACCCAGATGTCATGTCTGTCACTATATTAGTGAATACTCGGAACTCCTTGTGGCCATGCTATCCAGGATAAATATTTTCTCAAAATTAACAAAAATGGGTTTAAAAGTTAATCTCCTCCCTTTAACTGAAAACTAAATTCTGAGCATTTGCTCTGCCAAAATTATACTTTTAAACCATGTTTCAGCAGCTGGTGTGGGCTTGCTTTGTGCTGCAGATCATTCTCATGTGTCATTTATCTCAGTTTCCTGTGCAACTTCCTGCCATAGCTTCATGGTCGCTCTAGGGAGTACACTTCCCACTCTGGGAACCACCGAGTTATTATCAGATCTTCTGACACAGGAATATAAATATAAAAATGACCAAAACACCACCATTGCCCTTCCTGATAAGGACATAAATGTACGGGCAAAGCTGTGGAGTACAGGAAAAACTAAAGCATAAATAATGACTATTTGGGGGAAAAGGCCAAGAGGCATGAAATCCATTTATGTGTGTGGTAAATGTTAAGTTGGGGGCAGGGCAATAACTTGAGTAGGCTAATTAGCTACTATTATCTGTTGCACCCAGTGGCCTGTGCCACTAATCCTGCTGATTAAACAGTCTCTGCAGCTCTGGTGCTCACTGTAGCACTAGACTGATAAGGCCACAGAGCTCAGTAATGGCATAAATGTCTGGGTTGGACTGGACTATACTGTTCTGCTTTGCATCATCACTCAGCTAAGAAAATTAAGATTGAAGTTCCATCTTTATATAACTGAACTTTTCTCAAACCAAAAACAAAATACAACATGACACTTAAAGGCCAAATGTCACGTAATTTTTTTTTCTAAATGACAACGAATTTAGATAAAATACACATAGCTTAAACCAAATATTTATACCGGAGACCATATCACCCACCTGTATTTACATAATTGCACAAAATACACCAGGTGAAGGCCCCACCTTGCTTGCTGGCTTGTGACAGCCAGTCCAGACCACGCCCATGTTTTTGACATCACCAGTTGTACCCTGGCTGCCCTGCCTATCCACATTCACACTTATCAACATTGGACAATCATGACGGAAAGTGACAGCGATTGTGAACAAATTAGTTTAGTTTTGTCTTTTTTTTTTGTCTTTTTTTTTTTGTCAGTGGTTCAGACAGTGACAGAGGCATAGAACCTTACCGGTTCTAGCCGTCCGAGACGGAATCAGATGCTTTGTCTGATGACAACAGTTCCAACAATGACCAGAGAGCAGAACCAGTGGAAAATGTCATTGAACTGGACATTAATCGCCTCCAGAATTGCGAAGCCGGAGGGGGTCTGTCGAGGGCGCCCCATAAATATTGATTTTTCGGAAGCCATTATTTTTACAGTGGAGGAGAGCCGCTGCTGTCAAGAAATTGACCAGATCAATATGAAAATGGAGGCGCATACCTGTCAAGGGAGACGTTTTCGCCGTATTTTGGTGCCAAGCGCGGCTGTGGGGGACGGCAGAGTGGTTTGGGACACTTTTCTGGGAAATGTTTTAAATGTAGTTCGTGTTGTTATTGTCAAATATTTTAAGGAAAATACGGGGAAAATGCAATTTTAGCAAAAACGGGCGTATTGCCATTTCTGTACGCCCAAAAGAAAAAATATACTGGAAAAAAAACTGAGTGTCTTGAGGAGCAGTCCTGTGTGTGATCACTCACAGCTGGGGCGGGCTGATCGCTCAGCGTCAGCTATTCTCACTACTGTTCGAAGTGTGGAGTCACTCATTAGTTTAATTGTCTGGGCGGGCTGATTGCTCAGCGTGAGCTATTCTCACTACCATGAGAAGTCATTAGGACAATGGTTTAACACGTTGAGCTGTGCAGCGGTTGCGGAACAGACAGAGATCCCAGAGAGGTGTGCCTTGTTGCTCCGCCGTTCCTTATAGCTGCTTTTTACGGTGTTGAAGTACGGCGAAAACGTCTCACTTGACAGGTAAGAAAACATTTCCCAGAGAAGTGTCCCTTATTACCCAGCTGTCCCTGATAGTCCCGTTTTAAGGTATGGGTGAAATATCCAATTTTTTCTTTCTTGTTGCTCACTTCAACCTTCCAGTCTCCATATAAACAATCAATTGAAATACCCCAAGCATCAAACTAGGGTACAATCGATTTCGTCACTTCCGCCTTCTTCCCCAGGCGATTCCAGGGGCCGTGTCAGGCCAAGCGCGGCAGTTTTAAATTAACGAATATTCCGTTGTTACTGAAGCATATGCACCAAGACCCGAACGGATTGGTTCCCTTTTATATCTAGTTTCAAGATATTTAAAGTACCCTGTTACGTGACATTTGGCCTTTAACTTATGCACCATAAAATAAAACAATTGACAGGAAGTAGTTATCACAAGTTGGGTGACTTGACAACTAAAACCACTGTAAAGAGTAACTTGATGACACGAAGAGCATTTATTTAACAGACATTCCATCATCTCAAGTGATGCATTTTTTGCACATAATTTGCTGTTAAAAACATAATGCTTCTGTTAAAGAAATCAATAAACTGTCTACACTCACAGTGAACATGGAACGGAAGTTGCTGAGATCGGTGAACAGCTCCTCCACAGAGGTCTTCTTAGGGTCCACGGCAAAGTACTCCAGCAAGTTCTGATACACCATTTCCATATTGCTGTGCATGGCCACCAGCTTGCTGTACTGCTCCCGTGCAACTTTGCTGAAGCTGTGAGGAGTTGTGGTCAAGGTCAACAATACAGCTATCATGCAGCAGGCATTTACAGTATCAAAAGTGGATTCAGACTTTCTTCAACTTGTCAGAAAAAAAAGGGATGTTCGTTCTTGTTGAAATGATCAGGAATATGGAAATCAGTCAGAGGCAGACTGTGATGTTGGCATTAAAAGCTGAGACTGTTTGTCAGGTGTGTTCACCCCCTGCAGCCTACAGCATCTGTGACACATGTCTAGCTGCTGGCAAAGTGTGAGAGTTTACCTGACATGCACAATATTTACTGCAAGCATAAACAAAACCAAGAAACTAAAATTCACAGCGATGACACCTTAGGCTTTGTGTTCCACTCAAGTTACTGTATTACAGCTCTTAAAGTTTATGTTAATTTAACTTGAACTGCACCTGTCTGTCAGTCTAGTTAATCAGATTATAACTTACTGAAAAGTGTTTTCCTGCTAGTGTTTAACAAAGTATTTGCATTCAACAGTGCTCTAAGCAGTTGTTCGGTGCCAAATGTAGCAATCTTAATAAAGTGGTACTATTTAAGCAATAACATGTCCTTGCACTTTAAAATGTGTCAAGAACAGAGTCACGAGTTGCTCCAAACAGAAAATCATTCTAACCTTCAGCTCATACAGTTGTTTTCAATAATGACATTTTCAACATCCCACCAAACGGAAACAGCATGGTCGGTATAAGAGAGGAAGAGAGCACTAGAGCACATCATGCCAATCAGTGAGGCATGTTGGAGTCTGCCGGAACCACACATGTACACACTATTCACTATACAGAAATCAGCTAAAATATGTTGACAAAAGGCTATGATATTGTAATAATCTCATGATTTTTTTGGCTATATTAAAAAGATTTATTTTCAGCCGATGCCCCCATCTGGTCCCATTACATGCTGGCCTCTCTTAATAAAATGTAATTAGTTTAACCAATCTTTTTATCTAAAACTGTGTGGGGAAACTTCTTATGAAAATTAAGGAAAACTAGAAGAAGAAATTATGCTTCCCTAAACACCAGCTCCGCTAACTGCTCCAACACAGTTTTCTCATAGCTGATACCAAGCAACAGTGTTTGTGAGTCTGTGTGTGTCTCTCGAGTGTGTTATCACACAAGTGAGTGGGTAGCCTCTTTGGCTTCTATTGTGCCCCTTCATTATACCTCAATTGATGGACCTATTTGAGGTTTGGCCTGGGTTGAATCTGGCTGGGGATGGGACTACCTATTCACAGCTGGGTAAATGCTGTTCAATAGGCACTCCTCCCAGATTGACTTGTCAGTAATATCTTTCCAAGCCAGGGGCTGGGGGAAAGAGGAGTAGGGAAAGTCTGAGTGGCTGAAGGAAAGCGGGAGGGAGAAGAAAGGAAAAATATCAGAGCTGTGGTTGATAAGTATCGTGGAGTGTGAAATATCTCTGCTCCTCTTGTTCCTTCTCTCTTGACTTTTTTCCAATTCCAGAGAAAGCAGTGGTCCACTGCACCTCATTCTGCAAGCACCCCCACCCTCAGCCACCCACGGACACCCAATTCCATCACATTTCATTCTCCACATCTCCATTTGCTCCTTCTCCTTCTGTTTCTCTTGTGTTCTAATCTGCCACCTTTACAAGTTTAGCTCACATTATAAAGGGTAACAGTATACCAAAAACACAGTGAATGTACACTCAAGTGGAATGTGGAGTGAAAATGGATTTCTCAGTGTTACCAATGTGACTCCCACACATCTCATGTTAAGCTTTATTCTGTAGATTTGGCAGAACAAAGATATGAATGTTGACACCAATCTACATTGGCTACATAATACACAACATAATGGGTAAAGTAATTATAAGACTTAGCATAAGATATACTTATCAAAAGTTAAGAAAAATCTTTAGATGTCTAAGAAATGCTACGTCTAATTTGGCTTATTTACACCGTATTCCAAATTATTATGAAAATAGGATTTTAGTGTCAAACTTTAATTTTTGGGTTTTTTTTTTCAATTCAAGTCATTGTGTCTCATGCCTCTCGCCCAAAGATGCTGGGATAAGCTCCATCACTGTCCACCCCCCCCCACCCCCCCCACCCCGCACACAAGCGACCTGAAAAGAATTAAGCAGTAGACGATGGATGAGTGGATGGATGGTATTGTGTCTCAGGGCTCTTTGAATCCCTGATATCAATCTCGGACACCTGTCATAATTAGAAAAGCATCAAATAGTGCAATGCAGGGTTTCCTCTGGTAACATTTCTGTGTGGTGGGCCGCTATCCTTGGATTTATGCCGCCATGCTAAGGAAATATGAATTTAAGAAAAAAATATGTAGGAATGATGCTCCGCAAGCGCGCACACGAACAACGCATGTGACCGTCATCCACGCAGAGTTCGGAAGCACGCTGCCCTCAACTGTTTCAGTCAGCAGGCAGAGCGTCTCTCGAGCATGACTGTCTGAGAGAAGCATGAGCTTATTAAAGTACTTTAAACATGGAAAAAAATCAGAAGAGGGATGTATGCAGTGGAGGCATTCATCGTGGTTTTAGCCCGCTGGTAACAGGAATAATAATGAAGAGTCGCTTAGCTAACAGGTGGCGTTAAAATTCAAATTCAGGGAAAGACAAGAGTGACTGGTGAATATTAATTAACTAACAAATGTTCATTATTATGTACCTGGCAAGTTAAGATGACCGAAATTCACGAAGTCAAAGACTTTAATCCGTCAGCAGCCTTCAGACAAACTAAACGTGCCAAAATTTTAATTTCAAAATAAGGGAGGTTTTTCCTGCTGTCTGGGTGGTGAGGAGAGTTCTAAAAAAACACAACTATATAAAATTATAACAGAAATAACTACATCTTTGGCAATTTAAGTTCATTTATTTCATTAAATATAATTTTGTTAATATTATTTTCTTTGAAATCAGAGTTAAATTATTGTTCGATTTTGCAAAATTATAGTCAAAAGTGTAATTGTACAAGGAAAAAAAAGTCAAAATTTTACCACAGTCTGTTTCAGATTTATAAAAAAGAAACAGTAATTTTATTTTTAAAAAAAATAGACAAAAATTAGCCATAGAGTAAGTGAATTTTACAAGAGGAAATTACAAATTTGAGGAAAATGATTTAAAATTTCGATACATTTACAGAGAAAAGAAGAAAACTACCTCAAACCTTCAAGACTGAAGTCATTACTCAAGTTTTTAAGTGGGTGCTCTTTGTACCATTAACTCAACTAGAAATTTTTGGTTGTCTACTTCTAATTATTAATCTCATAGCACTGCTTTTACATGACCTTGCGGCCGCAGCTCTGGGCCGCCACTTCAACAACAGAGGTGGAGAACATGGCCCATTAAGACTCCATGTCTCCAGACTCCCTCGGAATGTGGTCGAAGTTCTTCCGGAGGTGGGAGTTGAAGACCTCCCGGACAGGGGCCTCAGCCAGACATTCCCAGCACACCCTCACTATACGTTTGGGCCTACCAGGTTTGAATGGCTTCCTCCCCTGCCATCGGATCCAACTCACCACCAGGTGGTGATCAGTTGATAGCTCTGCACCTCTCTTTACCCGAGTGTCCAAGACATACGGTCGCAGGTCTGATGACACGATAACAAAATCGATCATCGACCTGCGACCTAGGGTGTCCTGGTGCCAGGTGCACATATGGACACCCTTATGCTTGAACATGGTGTTCGTTATAGACAAACTGTGGTTAGCACAGAAGTCCAATAACTGAACACCACTCGGGTTCAGATCGGGCAGGCCGTTCCTCCCAATCACTCCCCTCCAGGTTTCACTGTCGTTGCCCATGTGCGCATTGAAGTCCCCCAGTAGGACAATGGAGTCTCCAAGAGGAGCACCCTCCAGCACCCCAGTCACAGACTCCAAAAAGGGTGGGTACTCTGAAACATCATTTGGTGCATAGGCACAAATGATGGTCAGGACCCATTTCCCAACCCGAAGGCGCAGGGAAACAACCCTTTCGTCCACCGGGGAAAACTCCAATATAGAGGCAGCAAGGTGGGGGGATACAAGAATACCCACCCCTGCTCGTCGCCTCTCGCCCAGGGCAACTCCAGAAAAGGCCAAGTTCCAGCCCCTCTCCAGAAGACTGGTTCCGGAACCGGAGCTGTGTGTTGAGGTGAGGTCGACTATATCTAGCCGGAATCTCTCAACCTCGTACACCAGCTCAGGCTCCTTCCCCACCAGAGAGGTGACATTCCACGTACCAAAAGCCAGTTTAGAAAGCTTGGGATCAGTCCGCCAAGGTCTCCGCCTTTGACCGCCACCTAATCCACATAGCACCGGACCCCCATGATCCCTCCTGCAGGTGGTGAGCCCACTGGAGGGCGGACCCATGTAACTTCTTCGGGCTGAGCCTGGCCAGGTCCCATGGGTGGAAACCCGGCCACCAGACGCTAGCATTCGAGCCCCTCCCCCAGGCCTGGCTCCAGGGTGGGGCCCCGGTAACCCCATACCAGGCGGGGTACACTGAATCCTTGATATAGAATTTATCATGAGAGTCTGTTGGATCGTTCTTAGTCTGGCCCTTCACCCAAGACCAGTTTGTCTTGGGTGACCCTATCAGAGGCAAATTGCCCCGGACAACATATATATATGTATATATAAAACAGAACTCTCCCTAAGTGTACAAAAAAAACATGTACAATAAGGCTGCCCAAACCTGCAGCAAAAACACTCCAAACAAAAACTAATCCAAAAAAAAAAAATAAATAAAAATATAAACAACTAAACTATTGCCTTCCATCCGTGGGGTTTTAGATATGACCCTAACTTGGCCCCTATACTTAGGAAACCTTGAAGGGGAGCGCCTCTCATATATTTGTGAAAGAGGGCCGCCTTCTGCCAATTGGCCAATGCCCATCTTCATACAGCACAGGAAAAACATCCGACTATGAAAACTCTGTATTGCCAAACTGTATGTATGTTTTTGTGCGGGATTTTAATCTATTCTTACATAGATTATTCATAGTTTATTCTGTCCTGGCAGTTTATTATAAATGGTCAGCTCACCATCCGTATTTCCATTCAGTCTCAGTTCTCAATCTCTCTGTGTCGCTCCCAGAGTCATTCTTGCTCTTGTCGTCTGAATGCTTGTAATTTTTCTTTGAAGTCCCGGGTGCGTTCTCCAGTCGCTCGACTTCTCGTCTTCCTTTCTGTGTGCCATGTTAGCTGCTGGATCTGTTCCAGGAGAGTCTCCGGGCATCTGACGACAGTCACCAGGAATCCCCTCTTCTCCATATCAGCGGTCGCCTCCTCGGCCGAGTCATATAACGTGGTTCCATCTGAATAAAAAAACTCATTTTCGCTGGGAAAGGGGTTTGAAATTGGATTTTCTTCTCTTTAAGTACCAACTTTACTTCAGCGTGCTCCCTCCGCCTCCTCATAATCTCAGGTGCGTAGTCGTGGTCCAAATTAACCTTCTTCTCAAGGTATTCGAATCCACGTTTCTGCCAGGTCAATTTCAGAGTTTCTTCTTTTATCCTGGAACTGGCCATTTTGATGACAATTGATCGTGGAGGTGCGTTTGGCGGAGGTTTTGGCGTCAGTGCGCGATGCGCTCTTTCCACTCGTAGTTCCGCGGGGTTGGAAAGTTCCAGATTCTCCCTTAATAAGCTTTCCACAAAAGCAACCATTGATGGAGAATCATCTTCAGACCCCTCTTTCACTCCATATAGTCTGATATTGTCTCTCTAGGATCGTCCCTCAAGATCCGTGATCTTCGTTTGAATATGGAGTTTGAGCATCTCAGCCAGGGACTCCTCATTAGTCTGTAGTCGAGTTTCTGCTTCCAAAATCCTTTCTTCCGCTTCTTCTAGTCTCTTGTTTGTTTTATTCATTTCTTCTTTAATAGCTGCCAGCTGGACATTATTATCTTTTCTGAAATCACACAGTTCTTTCAATATCAAGTCCAAACTCGCGCTGCTAGCTTGATCTGATACACCTGTTGGCATGTCATTATCCTCCATGGCGTTGTCAGCGGCTGAGGTCTGCTCGTCTACGTCTTCCTCGTGTATTTCGCGCTGTGTTGATTTTTTAATATTTTTTAGTTTTGGCATCTTGAAGCCCTTACTCTTATAACTCCATGTAATAACATTTTTAGAAATTTGCGTTTCTTTAGGCTATTTATAACCTAAATGTTGGGAGCATGATTCCCTGTGTTGCCTCCTCCTACCCTACCATACCCGGAAGTCTCACCCCAGCATGAGCATTTTAATTTTGGGGTATTTACTCCGACATTAAAACACCCAAGCACAGTGTTGTGGTTCTTTGTTGCTCTGACTAGATTCTATGTCTGCTCTGAGGTAAATTTGATTATGTCCAACATCTTTTAACAAAATGCAATCGACTTTATTGCAGTGGAGACATTGATACAGTATGTCTCAGAGCTTTTATTTGTTTACAGCGTTGGCATATTAGCGGCGGCGCTAACCAATGGAGCTACTTTCTGTGAGGCCACTTTTTAAGGTCATCTTCCTATCCCTCGATAGTCGTGTTAAGTGGTATGATTATATTACTCTTTATGAGGTGCAAAAGGCTGTGTTCCCACATTTTTGATGCTGAAGTCATTGTTTTTTAACAAGGAAAAGTGTCCAGTTTCAGTGACAACTCCCTGTTCTAAACCAGTACCAGAAGTTGTGCACATAATTCAGGCAAGGCATCATGGGGGCAAGGAATAAGGTGGATTAGGGTATGTGAAACTCAGTCACATGAACTAAGTCACTGGTAGAATAAGATCTGATTAGCAACCATTCAGTAAAGGGTATATGGAAAAGGCCATTACTATTTTTAATAGAATGTGCAACATTTACACCATGTATTTTTAATAACAAATTGTAAACGGCAACAGTGAAGCCCAGCCACATTTTGCAAAAACATTTGAAATCTCCCAATCGCATATGGGAAAATGGGTTATGGTCCGATGAAACCAAGGCTGAACTTGCTGGTGCAAACACAACACTGCTCATCACCAAAAGAACACCATACCTACAGTGAAGCATGGTGGTGGCAGCATCATGCTTTGGGGCTGTTTTTCTTCAGCTGGAACTGGGGCCTTAGTCAAGGTGGAGGAATTATGAACAGTTCCATATACCAGTCAGTGTTGGCACAAAACCTTCAGGCTTCTGCTAGAAAGCTGAAGATTTAGAGGAACTTCATCTTTCAGTACGACAATGACCCAATGCACACATCCAAATAAAAAAAAGAATGGCTTCACCAGAAGAAGATTAAGGTTTTGGAATGGCCCAACCGGAGTCCACACCTGAATCCAATTGAACATCTGTGGGGTGATCTGAAGAGGGCTGTAGAAGATGCCCTCGCAATCTGACAGATTTGGAGCGTTTTTGCAAAGAAGAGTGGGCAAATACTGCCACATCAAGATGTGCCATGCTGATAGACTCCTACCCAAAAAGACTGAGTGCTGTAATAAAAGCCAAAGATGCTGCAATGAAGTATTAGTTTAAGGGTGTGCATGTTTATACAGTCAGGCTATTGTAAGTTTTTTTTTATTTTTCCTCTAAAAAGATTCCAGTTTGTTTTTCAATTGGGCTGTACAGGTTATGGGTCACATTAATGGTGGAAAACGTTTTGAAATGAATTATCTTGGTCTCATTTTTTACATCACAAAAACCTGGCATTTGAACAGGGGTGTGTAGAATTTTTATATCCACTGTACCAAGAAATTTTAGAGCACTTCATGCTTCCCTCTGCAGATAAACTTTGTGGAGATGCTGATTTCATTTTCCAGCAGGA